>OY998241.1:9592841-9967854 GCA_963922005.1 Cornus suecica
TATATAAACTAAAATAAAAACATATAAAATTCATAAAATATATATATAATTCGTAAAAAAACATATAAAATTAAAAAACATATAAAATTCGATATAAAAATATATTAAAAAAAATCATATAAAATTCAAAAAAACAAATAAAATTCGTAAAAAATATATAAAATTCAATATATATATAGAATCCTTTGGCACACTACAATAGTATATTCAAACAAGATTATCCAAAAAAAAGGGTAGGAAAATCAAAATACAATCCAAGAAAATGCTCTTCCACTATATTTTTTTTTCAAAAACATTTAGATGTCACAATAGAGTATAGTCATAGTTTTAAAATAATTTGTGGTGTTAAAAGTGTTTTTTTAGAAGTCAATTGCTTTTGTCCATTTCCATGCAATAAACAAAGTGCGGATTGAACTAACCATATTTTAATATGGAGTGTCCAACATAATCTACCCATTCATGTGATTTAATAATAAAGTTATATGATTTTATTCCTAATTAAAATTAAAACGATATTTATGTTTTCGAGATATTTTACTTGATTGGTAATATGATTTGTTTGAATTTTATATGTTTTTTAAATTATATATATATTTTTTACGAATTTTATATATTTTTTACAAATTTTATATGTTTTTTTACGAATTTTATATATATTTTTATGAATTTTAAATAGTTTTTCGAATTTTATATGTTTTTTAATTTTATAATTTTTTTCCGAATTTTATATATATTTTAAAAAAAATTACATATTTTTTGGAATTTTATATGTTTTTTTCGAATTTTATATATATTTTTGAATTTTATATGTTTTTTTTAATTTTTATATATTTTTTACGTTGAATTATGTATATATTTTTTGAATTTTATTTGTTTTTTTTTTAATTTAATTAAATTTCAGGGGTATTTTGTTTCAAAATTATAGGGAGGAGACAAGTTTATACATTTTAGTAATCATATGAGGGTTTTCTGGATAGAATGGGGGCAAAATAATTTTTTTTAAACCATATAGGGATTTACTGAAATTAACTGTGAAGATAATAAGATTGCTTTATGTAATGTGTAGACTCTACATAATCTAACATTTACATAAAAAAATTTATAGTCGCAAAAGTGAAAACATGACAAGTTCAAGTTTTTATTTGGAGATATGTCTGAATCATGACGAGTATCTTGGTTTATAATGTTTTAAAAAAGTGTTGATATCGTTATTTAATATCGATATTCATTTGATACTTATTTTTAAGATCGATATTGTCCGAGTTCGTTATACAGATGTTGTTATTGCGAATTATGATGTAAACTAAACGACATGTAATACGATAAATCATGAAAATTATATATACAACTTCAGCGTAATCCCCGACAAATATAGGGTTAGGTGAGACAATATAGGGTTAATACAATTTGTCTAGAAAGAGGAAAAATCTTGAGAGCCTTTCAAAGTTTAGTCTCATAGTGACTACATGATGTTCTCATTACGCATTGGGACATCTAGACAGTTGTGGTGGGACTGAATAGCATTGTGGGGTAGTGGGTTGTTAGGTATCACAATAAAGAGTTCTTAAATTGCTATACAGTATGATGGGGATAGGATGGTAATAAGACAATTTTTGTCATGATCACACATGGCTCTGTCAAGGTCTCTATAGATGAAAATCTCAGCAATTTAGTTGGCAAACTCAATTTTTGTACTACTAACGTTTTGGAAAGAGATTTTATGATATTTGTTGAAAGTAAAGTTTAAATTGGTCAAATAAAAACTCAAGCAACCCATGTATTATTTATGGGGTTGTCATAAATGTTTCTTTCTATTCAAATAATGTTTGACAACTTTAGTAGATGTGTTGCTATTCTTGACAAAAATGAAACTCATATAATGTGTGTGTATTAGTTTATTGTGTGTTTAGGATTTGTAATCCTATAAAAGGCACATGTAATCATTAATTTCATATAAAACAATTTTATAATAAATTCTTTACTTAGTTCTATCTTTCCCTCATTTATATTTTGTTCTCCATAAATTCTAGTGTGATAATAATCTTGTGTCCCAACAAGTGGTATCAGAACCAACGATCCCGAAGTTTTAAATTAAATCATATCTACAAACAATTCGATTCATTTACAACTTCCAAAGCTAAACGGAAAAAATTACAACAGTTGGTCCGTCCAATTGAAAGTATTTTTTCTGTCCCAAGATTTGTGGAATTTAGTGGAGACCGACTACATCGAAGTAGCGGACTCAAAAGTATTTGAGGCATTGAAGAAGGATGAGAAAGATGCGCTGATCGAGATCCGGAAAAAAGATCAAAAGGCATTATATGTCATTTTTCAAGCTGTAGACAAGTTGGTATTTGAAAAAATAGCGGCGGCAGAGACGGCACACACAACGTGGGATATTTTGCAAAAATCCTACAGAGGCGATGATCGGGTCAGACGAGTGCGACTACAAACGTTGAGAGGTGATTTCGAATCTCTAACCATGGGTGATTCGGAATCAACCTCGGCGTACATCGATCGGGTGCAATCCATCGTTAATCAATTGAAGGTTAATGGAGAAACCATTGATTATCAAAAGATTGTGGAAAAGGTTTTAAGATCTTTGACCACAAAATTTTACTATGTAGTCACGACGATCGAAGAAGGGCAAGACATATCAACCATGTCCATCGAACGGTTGATGGGTTCATTAGGCTCCCACGAGCAAAGGATGAACCAGAAGGCCAACAACTCTAGCATGGAGCAGGCGTTGCAGAGCAGATTTGTTTCGAAAAATCGAGGGGGCAGTCAAGGTCAGCGAGGTTGCGGACACAGTCGTGGCAGAGGAAGAAATGACTATAGAGGTCGCGGTGGTAATACCAAAACACGTGACAAAACCAACGTTAAATGCCATCAGTGTCAACGGTTCGGACATTACAAAAATGAATGTCGAACCCATATACTAGACGAAAAGAGTGAGTATGCAAATCTTGCTGACACAGAAGAAAACATAGCTCTAGCATGCAACGATGTTGGACCAAATGGCGCATGCATAAATATATGGTATTTGGATATCGGATGTAGCAACCACATGTGTGGGAGGAATGAGTTATTCTCACACTTGGACAAATCATTTCGCGGTGAGGTGAATTTTGGAAATCGATCCAAAGTTCTTGTAATGGACAAAAGTGACGTAAAAATTCTATCAAAATATGGCACCGATGTCACTATTGCTGATGTTTTTTTTGTGCCGGTGATGTTCTAGAATTTGTTGAATATGGGACAACTTTTCAAAAAAGGGCATGACATTCATATTTTGGATGGTGTGTGTACCGTTCATAGCAAAAACGGGAAACAAGTGGCATAGGTGCAGATGACAAAGAATAGAATGTTCCCATTAGATCTTTATACAAAAATTGAGGTGAATCTGATGGCGAGGTCGAAAGATATCAATTGACTATGGCACCTTCGGTTCGGTCATCTAAACTTTCGAGGCTTGAAAAACCTGGTATATAAAAACATGGTAACGGGGTTACCACTAATCGATTTTCCTGATCACCTGTGCGAATGATGCCTTCTTGGAAAACAACACCGAGAATGTTTTCCAGTTGGAAAATTGTGAAGAGCCAAACAACCGTTGGAATTAGTTCACACGGATATATGTGGACCAGTTGAGGTAGAATCTCTCGGGCACAAGAGGTATGTTCTACTTTTTGTAGATGATTTTTCTAGAAAAAGTTGGGTGTATTTTCTATAACAAAAATCAGAGGCGCTTGAAAAATTTAAAGAGTTTAAAGTTTTTGTTGAAAAACAAAGTGACTTTAATCTCAAGACATTGAGATCAAATAGAGGAGGATAATTCACCTCTAGAAAATTCAATAATTATTGCAAATCTCAAGGGATAAAACATCAGTTAACCGCCAGTTATACACCTCAGCAGAATGGTATATCTGAAAGGAAAAACATAACCATTTTCAAAATGGTTAGAAGCATGTTGAAAGCCAAAAGTTTGTCAAAGTATTTTTGGGCAGAAGCTCTTGCATGTGCTATTCAAAAGAAATAAGTGATCGTTCTTCACCAGGCAGTTCATCACCTTCACCGGCACCTGCAGGTCATCCAAAGCGAACGCACGTGATGCCTGCACATCTCTAGGATTATGTGGTTACAAATGCTAATGATGAGGATTTTACTGATGAAACTTTAGTAAATTTTTGCTTATTCGCAGATTGTGATCCAGTTTCATATAAGGAAACATGAAATGATGAGCGGTGGATCCAGTCAATGAACAAGGAGATTCATGCTATTGAGAAAAATGATACTTGGGAACTAACTTTTTTACTTGTCAGAAAGAAGTCAATTGGTGTGAAGTGGGTGTACAAGACGAAGTATAGACCCAATGGTCAAGTGAACCGATTAAATGCGAGATTGGTAGTTAAAGGCTATAAACAAAATCCATGAATTGACTACTATGAAGTATTTGCGCCAGTGGCGAGGATGGATACAGTCCGAATGACTGTAGCACTTGCAGCTCAAAACAGATGGAAGATTCATCAGATGGATGTCAAGTCCGCCTTTTTCAATGGCGTTCTTGAGGAGGAGGTATATGTTGACCAACCACCTGGTTTTTTTAAAAGAGGTCATGAAAAACAAATATACAGATTGAATAAGGCATTGTACGGATTGAAGAAGGCACCACGTGTCTGGTACACGCAGATCGACACATACATATTGGAAGATAGATTCCAAAAATGTCCTCGTGAGCACACCTTTTATATCAAATCAAAGGCTAATGGCGATATAATGATTGTATGTCTTTATGTTGATGATTTAATATTTACAGGAAATTGCAAGGCGATGTATACTGAATTCAAGGAGGCGATGACTCGCCAGTTTGAAATGACGGATATGAGATTAATGTCATATTTCTTGGGCATCGAAGTGCATCAAACTGAAGATGAAATATTTATTTCACAAAATAAATATGAAAATGATATTCTCAAGAAGTTTCATATTGATTCCAGTGGCAGAACGTCTGGAGATGAGGAAAAAATGAAGCGGTGAGCTGGTAAACCCAACATATTTCAAAAGTATAGTCAGTAATCTATGCTATTTGACTTCCACTAGACCAGATATTGTTTATGGTGTGGGGCTTATCATTCGGTTCATGGAAACACCTCGACAATCATATCTACAAGCAACAAAACGGATCTTACGGTACGTGAGTGGTACTCGGGATCATGGAATTTTTTATACCTATTATGATGATTTCAATCTAGTAGGTTATACAGACAGTGATTGGGTAGGTGATGTGGAGACTCAGAAAAGCACTTTTGGGTATGTTTTCTATCTGGGAGAATGAGTGTTTTCTTGGTCATCGAAGAAGCAACAAGTTGTTGCATTGTCAACAACGGAAGCGGAATACATGGAAACTACATTGGCAACATGTCAAGATGTATGGTTACGCCTTATGCTGGATGAGTTACACTACAAACATGAAGGTCTAACCAAAATCATGTGTGATAATAAGTCAGCAATCGCACTTGCTAAAAATCCAGTGTTTCATGATCGAAACAAGCATATTGGGATCAAATATCATTACATTCGAGATTTGGTGAAAAATGGAGAAATCGAACTAGATTTTTACAGGCCAGAAGATCAAGCGACATATATTTTGACTAAATTGTTAAAATCTGATGTGTTTGAAAAACTGAAGAATATGCCCGGGGTTGTTAATTTCAAAGACCAATTTAAAGGAGACTGTTGAAAGTAAAGTTTAAATTGGTCAAATAAAAACCCAAGTAACCCATGTGTTATTCATGGGGTTGCCATAAATGCTTCTTTCTAGTCAAATAAGGTTTGACAACTTTAGTAGGTGTGTTGTCATTCTTGACAAAAATGAAACTCATGTAATGTATGTGTATTAGTTTATTGTGTGTTTAGGATTTGTAAGTCTATAAAAGCCACATGTAACCATTAGTTTCATATCAATCAATCTTACAAGAAATTATTTCCTTAGTTCTCTCTTTCCTTCATTTATATTTTGTTCTCCATAAATTCTAGTGTGATAATAATCTTGTGTCCCAATAATATTACCACCAAATTACATATATGATCCACCAAATAATATGGGTTATTTTCATAAATCCCTGACATTTCACAATTTAATTAAATACCCATTTGGTATATCACAAAACCCTTCGATTTTTAATTTCATCAATACTCCCCTTAGACCGTCAATTTTTTGACAGTCGTGACTCACATGCGTGTTAGATTGGTAATTTTTTCCCATTTCACCCATGTAATAACCTAGTCATTTCAAAGGTCATGCGACGAAGAGGGGTTTTGGTAAACACCCACCACGCCCTGTCCCTCTCGTTTACATTAACTTTAATTAATTAATTTATATATATATATATATGTATAAAAAAATTTAAATACTTTACTAATTATTACTCATTCTTTTTTCATGGGAATCGACATTTCAAATAAGGAGAAACAAGTAGCCGAATATATATATATATATAAGGAAAAAAAGAAGAGAAAAATAAAGAGTGAGTTCGATTGTTGGATGCTTATAATGAAGTTTAGAGATTAATTTTGTTTTAGAATTATTTTTGTGTATTTAAGATTTTATTATTTTTTAAAAAAATTGTCGATGAAGATAACACCAATAAATAAGTATTAGTGGAGTGAGGCAGAATGTGCATGAGTATAGTTAAAGTGTTAATGTGATGGGTAATAAGTATAAGTATATAGGACACAACCGTCCAAGCAGTTTAATAATTGAAGTGATCTTGGCAGAGCGGACTAAGGTCCCTCATACACCGTAACTCTTTTCAGATTAGAGTGATTATAGAAGAATTTAAGACAAAATAAGTAATTGACTGAAAATCTTAACTGAATATTATAACAATTCAAAAATACATTTGACTATGACAGACGAACTTACAAGTGGATATGTGACAATCCATCTGGGTTCGGAGGCTTAGCATGCTTACAGAAGAGAAGAGAAGAGAAAGAGAGAGAGATTACAAAGTAGAAAGAAAATTGGGAAACTAAAACCTACCTTAAAACCATTACATTTGACTGCTTATATAGAGGATATAACAAAGTTTACTATAGGTTTTCCACTGTTGGCTTTTTTACTTTCGGGGCAGAGAACTGTTGTCTTTTTTACTTTTGGGGCAGAGAACTGTGTCATTTTACTGTTTGTAATAGTAGTATATCGATACTGTTAAGCACTGTATTTGTTTTTTGTGCCGATGGTTTACTATAGCAAAAAGTTATTATTCACTATTCTTGTCTTTTTGTGTCTTTCTTGTATCTTTTGACTTGAGCTTGACTGTGTCCTTCCTCTTAATTTTTTGACAGATCAAAGGGATCTTGGGCATCCTGGTATGGCCTGTATTTGGATTTTGTAGACGATTCATCTTCTTCATTACTGCTTGAATCTCCTTCTATTTTGGCAAGGAGCTTTTCCATTTTTTCTTTGAGCTTAGCTTTGGAAGTTGACTTATTGGAGGCTGATTTCTTGACTGCGGTTTTTGTATAAGAACTTGATTGTGTTGTTTCAATGACTTGTGTAATTGGGCTATCCTTGAGTGGCTGAGAAACTTCTTTTGGGAATTCCAGTTAGACTTGTTGAATGATTCTTTCGATTTTGAAAGGATCCCACCATTTAGTATAATGGACTCTACAAACTGTGCCAATATCACCTTTAAGGTTGTAATGCCATTTAAAGATCCAAGGGATTTTGTATTTTTTGGCAAAAAATAGTAGTAGGGGGAATTGATGATCATAGGAAAGGATTTTTAACTTAGTTTCAAAATAGTTGATTTGTTCCCAGAGGATTTCAGGGATCACATCGTCGTCTGGGCCATGGTCATTCCACCACTTAACAAACCAATAAGGGAGTTGACTGTTAAATTTACTATCAAAATTTACGAACCAAAAATGACTAAAAGTTTCATTTTGAAAAAGGAAAATTTTGATCCAGGCATCAATGTAGTCATAGTAGGTGAATGGGAGTGAGTTCTCTAACTTTTTGGGTTCAGAGAGATGTTTTCCCCACTCTTTAAGGGAAACAACTCTCAAAATGTACAAGGAGTGGTAAATGACTTTGGTTAGATCATTGCGATCAAGGACAGGTTTGATGAATACATAATTGGTTTGATAAAGGATATCTCTGTAATATTGCAAGTTGTGATTAGGGGTGTGTGGTATCCAATGAAAATTTGGGGGGGGGGGGGGGGGAACTGTTTTACTAGGGTAATTGGATCATTTGTGTGAGAAAAATGAGGTTCGATGTAGAAAATGGTATGGTAAGTTTTTTGAAGATACTCTGATCTTCATGGAGGGTTGTATCTGGGGAGAGGTGGAGTACTTGTGACTGGGGCATGGATGGTGAAAGGATCATGTGGAGTGGTTAGAGCTGAACTAAAAGTAGGACGAGGACCTAAAGGAGTCCCTAAGCTTGTGAACTTGTTTACTAAAGCGAGGGAAGTAGAGGGTTCAGTTTTTACTAGGGGATGTGGTCTGACCGGAGGGATCCCTCCTCTGGGACGTGGTTGTGGTTATCTGTTTGCCATCAAGGTTCTGCAAAAATTCTCTGGTAAGAAAATCTGGGATTGAATTGTCACATCCACGAATGTATTCGATATCAAATTGGAAAATGCTTAAAATGGACTTCCATCTGGCAAAAATATGTTTAGTAGTTATATTTTTAACATCTTTTTCTAAAACATATTTAACACTTTTGCAATCAACTCAAAGTAAAAAATTTTGATTTAAAATATCATCTTGAAATTTACTGATACATAGAAAAATTGCAAGAATTTCTTGTTTAATAGTGCTATAATTACTTTGTGTTTTGTTCCATGCTCCAGAATGGTAACGAACAAGCTATTCTAGAGAAGTAGGAGAGAGTTTTTGTTTTAAAATGCCTCCATAACCAATGTTGGAGGCATCGGTTTCAATGATTTTGAAATAGTTGACTAAAGGAATTCCTAAGCAAGGAAGAGTTTTGACATATTTTTTAATGTCCCTAACTATAGTTGTATGAATATCAGTCCATGGAGGGGGGTTTGATTGTAAACGATCGAAGAGTGGTTTACATTGTTTTCTAAGATATTTATAAAATTCAGCAATGTAATTTAAAAAACCAAGGAAACGTTGTAACTTGGTTTTATCAAGAATTTGGTCTGGGAATTTGCCTGCAAATTCTATGGAGCGATTGATTGGATGGAATTGTCCTTGAGATATATCATAACCAAGAAATCTAACTTTGGTTTGAAAAAGTTTTATCTTAGAAGCAGAGATGACTAAACCATTGATTTTGATAGTGTGGAAGAAAGAATTAAGATGTTTTCAATGAGCTTCAATGCTATTGGAAAAGATAAGAACATCATCAATGTAGACTATAGAAAAATGACTGAAAGGATTGAAAATATCATTCATAATATTTTGGAATTCACTTAGGGCATTCTTAAGGCCAAAGGGCATGACATTCCATTCGTAATGGCCAAAAGATGTAGTGAATGTAGTTTTGTACTTATCTTTTTCTGTAATCTGAATTTGCCAGAAACCGGACTTAAGGTCAAATTTGGAGAAAATGGTTGCTTGCCCTAATCGATTAATTAAATATCTCTTGTTAGGGATAGGATATCTTATCCATTCAAGGACTTGATTAAGAGGCTTGTAATTAACGACTAGACGTGGTACCCCTCGTTCTATTTCGGAATTTTTCTGAACATAAAAAGCTGAGTAAGACCAAGGTGATTTGTTGTGACGTATGATTTTCTTTTGAAGAAGGTCATGGATTTCTTTTTTACAAAATTCTAAAACTTCAACATTCATTTAAATTGGTCGGGCTTTAGTTGGAATATTTTTATTAGTGAATGATTTTATGTAAGGAAGACTAACAATATGTTGTTTCCTATGCCAAAAAGCATTGGGTAGTTCCGAACATATTTCTTGAATAATTTTATTTTCATATTGTTTTATCTGATTTTGAAGGGTAGGGTTTCTTAATTGTGTTTATGTTCTTTTGTGAATTACTTCTTCTTTTAAAGAATTTAAATGTTGTTCTTTATGATGGAAAATGTAAATATTTTTAGAGATTGAAAAATCAATGATGTTTTCGAGTTTTTTACTATAAGATTTTTGCAAAAAAGGAAAAGTAATATTTTGACCAAAATGTGTTGTAGAGAAACCATCATTATTTATGGTAAATGGGTAAAGAAGATATAAAAATGGAAGGCTAGGGATGACTGTATCAGTCATATTTTTTACTAGGACAAATGTAGTTTTGAAACAGATATTATCTTGACAAATATGAGCTTTGGATAATTCATACTTGATTTTCATTGCACTACCATTAGTAGAATTGAGTTTCTCATTTGTTTTTTCATAGTATATGCTAGGAATTAGGCCTTCTTGTATACAGTTAAGATCAGCTCCAGAGTCAACTAGAGCAATGACAGTTTTTTGGTATTCCTTATTAATAACTAAGGTGACTTTTATTTTTCATTTTTTAAATGAGGTTCGGTTAATCATATTCAAACCATTGGTTTCCTCCTCATTACTTTGAAAAGGATTTGTGTTGTCATTATCTTTATTACTGTCAGAGGAAGAGGAATCAAAAACTGAAAATTGGTGTGAAGTTTTAACTAGATCTTTGAGTTGGGTGTGAAAGAGGGGTTTTATATATTGATTTTCATTTTTCAGAGTTTTGATTTCTTGTTTAACTCTGTTGACTTCTGCTTGGAGGTCTTGTATAGTGACTTCTTTTTTAGGAGTAAAACGTTCAAAAATTTTGTGAAGACTAAAATTTGGTTTGTTTATTGTAGGGGATTGAGTATCTTTGTTTATAGTGAGTAATTTAGAAGCTTTTAAAGATAAGAATTTTTTAAATCTGGGTCTTCAAATTTACTTATGAGGTCTAGAAGAAGATGTTGTTGTTCTTCTGCCTTGGTGAGAACATTAAGGGTTTTATGTTGGTGTTGATTCAACATATTGACTGTTTTTGTACAAAAACTATCTTTGCATCCAAAACTAATATCAGGTGAACTGAGACAGGATACAGAAGATTCAGAAGAAGAACTAGATTCAATTTCAGTATCACTGTCACTTGTGTTTTTTAACTCAAGAATTGTGTAAATTTGTTGTTTAGTTTCATCAGGGATTTCTAGCTGATTAATCTTGTTTTTTACAGGACAATTTCTTGCGTAATGACCTTTCTTACTACACTTATAACATGTAACTTTATTTAGATCAATTTTATTGTTCTTCTCGAAAGGTTTTGTTTTTTCGTTCTTTTTAAACTTTTGTTTATCATAGAATTCATTATGTTGGAATTTTTTATTATATTTTTTATAAGGGCGAGTATAACGTTTTGGGAAGGATTTTATTTGTTTTGATTTCTTTGTTTGCCGAGATGGTACAATTGGGGGTAATCCATATTGTTCACAGAATCTGCCCATTTCATATTTAGCCTTATTTTTATCTTTACTAAGCTGATTATTAATTTTCATATCTATACACATTTTGACTCCTACTTTATGGATTAGACTAATAATATTACCGTAGGTTAGACTGTCATATTTAATAACACCAGTTGTGTTACTTAGTTCTGTGTTTATTTTATGAGAGAAAAGGCTGGGCAATCCATTAATAAATTTTTCTTTCCAAAATGGTTTATTACTATCTTCTCTTAACATAACACGTGATAAGAAAGTATCTTTGTACCATCTAAAATCACTTAATGTAGGACATCTAAGGTTACTAAGTTGATCATGAATTCTAGAAGTAATGTCATTTGGTCTGCCAATAAAATGATCTATAATTATATAAATTAATGTATTGACTCCATCAGGGAGTCCGAGGCCAATTTCTTCATTAAAAATAGGGGTTTCATCCTCTATTTTTTGGACTGCATGTGTTATATTGTCTCTTACTTCTTGGGTAAAATGTTTATCCCACCAATTTCTTAACATGCCAGAAAAGCCAGAGGCTAGTAATTCTACAATATCAGGTTGAGGCATATTATGATGTGTGAGGTAACTATTGGCTATTATAGAAATGTGGTTTAAATTATTTAAAATTTCTTGTTCAGAGAGTCCATCAATATTTCATTCATAATTTTTTTTAGATGACACAGAAAATTGGTTTTGGAAGATTCTTTCTTCATATTGAATATCGACAGAAGTAGGTCGGGGATACCAATTTTTTGTAATACTAGTAGGGTTAATTGGTCGATGTGTGATCCTATTGATTTCAAAGGCCTTTTTCTAACTTGTGTATATCCTTATATATGTCTTCTTCAGATGAAATTTCAGAGTTATCAGTATCGTTATGAGAATCAAAATTGAGAACTGTGAGGGATTTTTCGTCCTTGATTATTTGTGATTCTAAGGCTTTTAACAATTTATCAATTTGGGCAGAGGTGTCACTTGTGCTTGGTTTGTTAGGTAGTCCTTGATGTTTTGTAGGAAGCTTGATTAGAGGGGAATCAATAGTTTTAGTCACAGGGGTGGAAGCGTCAAGTTTGAATTCTATTTTGTCCAATTGAGAACCTAGCGTACTTAAATATTGATTGGTGAAATTATTTTGTTCAATAATTTTTTTAGTATTAGGATCAATTGCGGATGTGATAACCTTAAAAGGAGAACAATTAGGTTTTCTAAAGGAGGGTGACTAAAAGAAACAGTTGTTTTATCATGTTTTGTCCATTTATGTTTTGTAAGAACATTAATTTTTTTGTAGTAATTCTCAAGATAATTAAAGAAACTAATTTCCAACTGGTTTGTTATCATGAATTTTTGCCATTTTTTGTGATTTTTGTTCTCTCCTCATGCGTGTAACTTGTTCTATATAGTTGTCATTTTGCTTTATTTTCTTTGGACTTGACTTCAACTTCTAATTTTAGAAGGTCATAGGAAAATGATTTACTTAAAACATATAGTTATGGATTAATAGTATCGGTCTCAAAATCAGTTTATGTAGGAGAGTGGTTAGAGATTGAATCTTTATTCTCTATGTTTGGGACATAACATGGAGTAGATACTTGTTCATCCTTTTAAATTCCTTTTAATCTATGATCACGTCTGGATCGGTGGACTAGAGATTCTACAAATTCTGTATCATGGTTAGTAGTATTTTCTCTAATTGGTAGGGAGTGAACATTTTAGAGTTTGAACTAACGGAAGAGGAACTGTGTCTAGATCTATCAAATGTTAACTTAACAGTTCCATTTAGGAATTGTTGCACATGTTCAAGATTTCGGACATCATTTTCGATTTTGGTTGGGTGATTTTCATTTTCAAGTAACCATTCATTTGAGAGGGAAACATCTTTCCAGGCAATCGTTTTTGGTATTCTAATATTTGCATTAGAAGTACTGCTTTGAATTAATAAAGTTTGATCTTTAGGACTTTTGACTAGAAATTCTATAAATTAAGCTTAGAGGCTGGGCACCAGCAAACATGGCATAACCTGAAGTTTTGATGTTTAATGTTAAAGCTTTGAGTATGTGAGGGTCACTTAGGCTTAACTTGAAATTAGGAAAACAATTAAAGTAGATCGGACCATTACATAGGCTGGTTTCAATGACACTAATTAAGCTTTGATTATAGTCGAGGAACCTAGCATCTCTTAGACAGAAAAGAATCGATGCATTTTGTCCTAAAATAGTTAATGGATCAATTGCAACTTGTACAAGACTAATATGGATAAAATTGTATCCTCTTTTATGATGTTGTTTTATAGTTTTTGGAGAAAATAATTGGCATTTTTTGTGTTCTTTATTTATAGCATATACTTGTTCAACAGTTTTTACTGTGTATTCTGTAAAAAATGTTGACTTAATGAAACTGGTTTTGTAAATTTGATTTGTGGGTACCCTTGGGATATTCCAATCATGGTGACTTTCAATATCAGTGTAGGTGTATTATTCTTCATTAATTATGTCATTACTATATGGAATGGAAGGTAGATTTGTTCGACTAGGCCGAGAGGAGGAAGATCTAAATAAACGACTCATGATTAATCAATTTGCTTATTATCTTAACATTATAATTGTGCTTTATCCTATTTTCAATGTTTGTTGCATTTCATAACACATACCTTATCCCAACGACATCATCGCTCATGCCCTAAAATGCCTAAAAGCTCACCAATGGACTTAATATTTGGTTTTACGGTTTATGGGGAGGTGACACCAACAAGCAAAGAAAGAGAAGATGAAAAACAAAATAAAGGAACATATAAATGACTATAGATTAACAAATCTGAGTAGATTACTAGATAATCAACGAAACTTTCTGGCTCTGATACCAAAGGGGTACCCGTCTCGTACAAGCCCCATTATCAGCCATTTATGTAATGTTTGGTACGTGTGAATGAATGCTACCCATTCATTCCATTAATTTGTTTGGTATGTCTTGTTAAATAAGAATGGACATACCCAAGAAATAAAAATCCATTCCTTGGAATGAAAAACCATTCCATTAGTAAACCTATGAAATAGTCATTTCATTCCTTAAGGAATATTTTTAAAACATAAAATGACTAAAACAACCATTTCACATTTCAAATAACTAAACCACTCCTGCCACCATCACCTTCCACCGCCGCAGTCACCACCACCACCTCCATTTTCGCCACTACTATTTCCGTTACCTTTCATTATTTTTTTGTAAAAAATTTATGAAGTAATATTATTTGATTAAATTACATATTTATTACTAAAAGAGGTATTTTTGAGAAATTTTATTTTAAATTCATTTCATTCCTTAAGTGCTTCATATTATAACCAAATAATAGAATGAGAATGGTTATTCCATTGTATTCGCATTCTCATTCCATTCCCACTTTCATTCCATTCCATTCATGTGTACCAAACATAGCCTTATATCATGGGCAAAGAAAATGACGAGAACTTATGTGACATGCACGTGAGTTTACGACTGCCGGGGAATTGACTGATTTGGCCAACTATAGGGAATATTTGATTAAAGAGTTAACTTCATTTACACCCCCTGAGGTTTGCATATCTTCATTTACACCCCCCCTCATGGTGTGAAATGTCTAAAATACCCTTATACCAAACACCTTAAATCAATTTAAACCCTAAACTAAACACCCCCTTAGAATCAATCTATCCATCAAACCAAACACCCCAACATTTATTCTCTCTCTCTCTCTCAGACACACACACACGCATACGCACACATATATATATATATATATATATATATATAGATCTATACACACATATATATAGATCTATACATATATATATATATATAGACCCATCGGTCGAAAATAGGGGGAGGGGGGAGGTGGTGGTGGGAGGGGGGGCGACGCCGACGGGGAGGCGGTGGTGGGAGGGGGCGGCGCCAACGGAGACTTCTATATATATATATGTGTGTGTGTATATATATATGTATAGATCTATATATATATATATATATATGTGTATATATGTGTGTGTGCGTGTATGTGTGTTTGTGTGTGTGGTGTGTGCGTCTGAAAGAGAGAGAGAGAGAGAATTAAAAAATATTTTTTTAATTTTATATTTATTTTCGAATTTAGTTTTTTTTTTTTAAATTTAATATATATATTTGAATTTTATATTTATTTTCAAATTTTATAATTTTTTATATTTTTTTGAATTTTATAATTATTTTCGAAATTTAATATATATTATTAGAATTTTATATGGTTTTTTTTAATTTTATATATTTGTCTTGAATTTAATATGTTTTTAAAAAAAATTCAAAATTTATATATATTTTTTATTTTTTTTATTTATTTTCGATTTTATAATTTTTTTTTGAAATTTAATATATATTTTTGAATTTTATATGTTTTTTTAAAATTTTATATATTTGTTTCAAATTTTTTATGTTTTTTGTGATTTTTATATTTATTTTCAAATTTTAATATGTTTTTTTGAAAAAAAAATAATTTCAAAATTTATATATATTTTTGAATTTATAATATTTTTCAAATTTTAATATATATATTTTCAAATTTTATATATATATTGAAATTTTAATACAAATTAAATTATTAAATGATTGGAGGGGGTCTAATTGATAAAAGCACTATCCTTGTTTCCAAATAGAATAAGGATAAGACATTGAGGGTAGTTTAGGGATTTAAAAAAAAATTCAGGATGATGTCATCGTTCAGGGGGTCTAAGTGATAAGAATATTGAAAAGTATGGAATGTAAATAAAGATATGCAAATTTGAGAAAGTTCAAATAAAGATAAGACAAACCTCAATGATGTAAATGAAGATTAAATTGTAAAAGGGCAAGTGATTTTATAAAAATAGCCTTATATACAACAAAGATACTACTTGATTAAAAAAAAAAAATACCAAAGAAAACATATGTGATTAAAAATTGATATAATCTTTAAAATTAAAATTCAATTAATAAAGATAAACGAAAACTAGGAAATATTAAAATTGCTATAATGTGAAAACAAAATAGGAATGATAATGTCTCCATTTTCTACTGCGAAAAGAAATTCCTACACTATCGGTGCATGTTTGATATGTTAGAATGGAATGAAATGCTCATTTATTGGTTTGGTACAATATAATAAATGAGAATTACCATTCCCAATAAATAAAATTTCATTCTTAGGAATGAATTTTTATTTTATTATTAAAGTTATAAAATAATCATTCCATTCCTTTTATAAATGCTTTTAAAATATAAAATTATTTAAATAACCTTCTTACATTTCAAAAAAATAAGTCACCGTCATTTCGTCACCTTTATTATTTGTCATTATTATTCTCATTACATTTTACCAAATTTTTTGTAAAAAAATTTAAAAAATAATATTATTTTATTTAATTTTATATTTAATAATAAAAAAATTTATTCGAATGGACTTTATATTTACAATCAAAAAAATAAAAAATTCTCATTCTCATTTTCATTCAACCGATACCAAACTTGCTATAGCTTACGGTCCACAAATTAGCAGGAATCGAAATCCCAATTTGATAAACCCTAATTGGGTTCTTCATGTATCAAATTGCAAACTAAATTGATATATATATACATACATATATATATATATATACCCGTTTATCTTAGCTTTCTTCAATGGAGGTTGCGCAGCTGGAGGAGGCACTCAGAGTGATCGATTACTCTCTTTCTCAAATCAAATGGCGACTTAAGTCTGCTTCAAAGCGTCGACTACAAACAGGTTACTTCTTTTTTTATTGCATATATATATATATGCGCATGTACATTTCTTCAGTATTTTGAATCTTTGATTGATTCCCCCCCTTTTCTAGTCTTCGAAGTTATTTGGTTATGATTTGGGCTTCTGGGTTTCTGCCAATTGTAAGACCCAGTTCTGATTCTGGGTTTTAATCTGTAAATCAGTGTGATTGTGAATGTGACATATAATGCTTATATGTGTGTGGGAATATGCTCTAGTTTTTTCAATGAAAGAAAACAACCCACTAAATTTAGTTTGGAAATGATGTTATGTTATGTTGAGTTGAGGTTATGGCTTTGTTATGTTACAAAGTGTAAAATTATTGACTGCAAAAAAGAAATAGAAAAGGAAAAGAAAAGAAAGAAAAAAAAAATTGTGTGAGAAAATTCTCTGAATTTTTTTAAAAAACCAAGCGGATTGATTAAGTTAATAGAAGAAATTGCGCAACTTTGTTTGGGTTTTAAAAATGCTCTGATGGTGCATTCATTTGCTAAAAATTAGTGATCCATTTTGCACTTTTAACCTTAAATATATATATATAGATAGATATGTATATAGATGGAAATCTAGAGTATCTGTTATAGTTTAGAATTATGTAATTGATGCATCATAGGTAATGTGATTTATTGAATTTGTTTTGGACAGATGTTCTAGCCTTGTGCACGGGGATGAGGCCAGTTGTAATGGTGGACTATGGTGGAAAGATGCCAGAACTGCAGGAGCGGCTATGTGCTTTTCTCAAGCTTAGTCAAAAGGTTTAATAACAAACTAGTTCTTATAGCAAATCATATAGGCTTCTTGATTGGGAATAAGCACTGTAGGATAGTTGCTACTTGCTTGATTTCATTGTTCTTGTTGTACCTCTTGTTATTGCCATTATCCAATGCCGGGCTTTCTAAAGTCTCTGCTGCACTTGTTAGTTAAAAAGGGACTTGTCTTAGTTGTGTCTTACTTGTTAAATGTTTCCTTACCCACCAAAATTGAGCTCGGTTTTGAAGTTATCCCGACTTAACCTGCTGCTTGCTCCAAAATTCCTGTGAAAGATACAGCATTGGAGCAAAGATGGTTGGATTGCCATTACTTGTTATTATGTTAAAAAATTTCTTCATTAATTATTTGTGCACCATTAATGTGACGTGACGTCCCACATCGCCCGGGTATAGGTCTGGAGATGTGCCTATATGTGCAGTGTTGTCTCCAATTGGTATGAGGTCTTTTGGGTAGGAGCTCAAGAACAAAACCGTGTGGGCTGGGCCCAAAGCGGACAATATCATACCAAGTGTTGGAACGGGGTGTTACAATTGGTATTAGAGCCCGGCTGGAATTAAGTATGGGTGCGGGCACAAGCCCGTGGGTTACGCTAGTGATGACGCTTGGTCTCAAGAGGGGGTGATTGTGACGTCCCACATTGCCCGGGTATAGGTCTGGGGATGTGCTTATATATGCAGTGTTGTCTCCAATTGGTATGAGGCTTTTTGGGTAGGAGCCCAAGAACAAAACCGTGCGGGCTGGGCCCAAAGCAGACAATATTGTACCAAGTGTTGGAACGAAGTGTTACAATTAACATAAACTATTTCCTTTACTTGGAATCTCCACCAGGATGTTGTCCAGTTTTAGTTGGTTATTTGCACTTTTATCCATTACATGGTTCGGTTACGCCCCTTCTTAAACCCTGCTATGACGGGATCCTCGTGCAGTGGGTTGGCATCTAAGGTTCAGTTCACTATGCCATTCTCTGTCTACTATGTTCTCCCTCTTTTATTGCTTGTTTGAAGTTTCATGTCAAAAGCAAGTCTAACTTTTCTAAATCTGTGATGTCGGAATATCTATTGACCGATGTTTGCAGTATTCTGATTATATATTTGCCATTCATTGTGTGACTTTCAGGAGTCTTCCATTTTTGAGCATCTGCGAGTCATGGTTATAGAAGATATGATATATTTGATACATGTTACTGGGCTTTCAGAACTTGTTAAGATCAGTTTACATTCAGAAACAGAACTGCAATTTGTGGACCTCGAACAGGATCCTCCAAAGGTTCTTTACCACGGAAGGCTTTTGTGTCTGGAACCCTTTGTTTTTCTGTTGTTTGGTTCTAGGCTCTTGTTTTTCTATCGTTCATCATTTTTCTTAAATGAATCCACTTTATCTTTATTTCAGATGATATCACAAGCTGAGAAAAGCTCATTAATAATGGAACTTATATCAGTTCAGAAATTGTTCTCATTGGTCTTTCCTGCTAATGGAAAGAACGACCATCTCTTGCCGTGTCACAACATTGATTCAAAGAACAATGCCACATCCTCTATTATTGAACAAAGTACTCCGTCATCTGAGTTTATTGATCTCAGTAGCTGCATGCACGATACTCAGGTCACCGTGCCAACTCTAAATGGGTATTTCTCTAATGGTGTGTTAAATTTCAAGGATGCTTACTAGAAATTTGTGCGTGAATCTAGGTTGGTATACGGAAAGGTATGAACAAATTAAGTAGCACATTAAAGAATACCAAATTCACTAAATATTACTAAAATTGTTGGAAAGTATTACTAAAATTACTGGAAATTTTGTAATATTATTGTTGTATAAATTGTAGGAAATATTTCCAAGATGATTATGTCAGGAATCAGGATACGATTGTAAGAAATGTTTTTCAGTTTATTACATTGTATGCTTTACTTATCAATACTGTAGAGTATATAAAACCAATGCATTTTGCGGGAAATGTGAGTGCTCCATGCATGCACCGAAGTCTAAATGTATTTTGGGCAACCAGTGTTGCTATGTGAAGTTTCAGCTATTTCCCTTTGTAAAAGATGGCCCACAAATACCTGATTGTTGTGGGCAATACTTTTGAATAGGGTCTGAAATATTTTCTTACTTCAGTAAATAATGACCATATGTAGTGTTTCTCCACCAAAGAACATATAAATGTGTGTCCCGTGATTCATACTAATGTTATTAAATTAACTTCTGCAAATCTGTGTTTTGCTGCAGATGGCTTCTTGATTATCCGGTAATTTACTTGTTTGGCAAGGACCATATTTCCGATGCTATATATAATCTTTCCACCAAGTCTCTCCATCTTTTCAAGATTCTCGTCTGCAGGTTGTAATTGTCTTGAAGATTTTATAAATGACTTCTAGTGAACCCCGTAACTATCGGCAACATCTTTTTCCTCATTAAGAGAGTTTGGAAAGAATCAAGTCCAAATAATTTGTTTTCTGTACTTGCAAGTTTTACGAACATGGGAAAAGATCAAATCAAGTAATTTTTTCAAAGAATTTTCAAATTAAATGATAGTCATTTTGGAAATTATTCATTCTGGATTTATGTTGCTACCTCAAAATTGTTTTCTGTTGAAATCTGCTGTAGCATCTGTTTTTCGTTCTTCTGATCACTAAGCATCTTAAATGCCAGTAAACTTCACTATTTCAAGTACATTCTTCTACGCTGTTTACTGTTTCCATTAGGCTTAATGCTGTTGATTCTGAAATTCAAACTCTTGTAGGAATGGTACCTCCAGTAAGGGATCTTGCCAAGAAGAACTAACGAGGTGAGAAGACTTAATAATTTAACTATGCATTCTTTGTTATTGGCTTTCTATTAAAGCTATGAGGAAAGTAACTATAAAAAATAGTGTAATAAAGTAAAAAACGTAATGCTAAAACAACGTATGAGTTCGAAGATATAGGCTAATACACTTGAAATTATTGAGTTCTGGAAACAGGGAAGAACCATAAATCTTATTAACCGTTAATCTTTTACTATAATTTGTTCTACTTATCCAGAAATAAAACCTATAGAGACATAGTTTGACCATGATATTCAGGAATTGAATCACTGACCCAGCTTTCCGACTCAGTTATCGAATTTAGGCTGTGGATTTATGGATGAATGTATGACCAGCCAATTGCGTAGCATTATTGAAATGTGGAATACTTTTAGTTCCCTTTTAGTCATTCTAGTTTTCCCCATCATGCTACATTACCACATATCTATTAGCTTTTATTATTTTGTAGATTGTTGAATAAAATAACCAGGGGGAGGGGGGACTACTTTGTACACAAAGACAGAAGGTCTGTAATTCCATTCGAACCAGGATGTGGCACACTGGTCAGCTGTGAACATACGAGGTTAGCTTAAGTCATCTCATCTGGATGATCTTAGCTGGAATATTTCCCTCTATCTCCGATGATATTCTTGCTACCATGCTTCGGGCACAACATGATTCGGCAGTTTTGACTTTCTCATCCTCTAGGCAACATCCTTTTGTATATCGAGTTGATCACTTTATCTATATGCACATACATGTAGTTAACCTTTGATGTGATTCACTTACTATGATTATTCAACTGAGTAGACAAAGGTTTTGGTTTTCTATTTTATTAACTTCCGCAGTAAATAATCACTTCCCTTCAGGTTGGCAGAATTACTTGGGGGATATGATTTGAATAAAATTATAAACCTTGCCGTCAGTGTATATCTGTTAAATAGACCAAAGTTTGGCAGGTGCAAATTTCTTGATTAACCTCACTACACTTGATGCATGTAAGTGAAAATCAACGAAAAGCAATATAAATCCAGAAAGCTAGAAATACCCCATTGATTCTTTTAAAACTACCTCTCTTTCGTCTCCCTCTCTGGTCTCTCTCACCGCTTCTTGTCAGGTACTGGGATTCTCTCCAGCACTGGAGAAGGTTCTATACTTATCAGGTGGTCCACACTCACTTGTCAGACACAACAATTGCCTTGATAAACCCGTCCATGCTCTTCAACCTATCACCAAAAACTTAATTAATTATCACCGACAATCATTGCCATTTAAACTCTCACCTTCACTCCATTTTCAACTGCGCACCTCCAAAAACCTCCATCTTCGCAATCAAAACATCAAGTTGTTGGGTACACATTGCACAGTTACTTGCTGGATGCTTTTAAATTGGAAATGTAGCATTATTAGCTCCACAAGAATCGAGTCATTATTGTTATCGTTGTTATTACCATCACAACCACACTACTGCTGTTTAAAGCATTCGATTCTGTAACAGTTTCTCCGTGCCTTTTGACCTGAGCAAGGAAGGGGGTAATGAACCATGGGCAGAGGCATTTCTAGCTCGCATGCAGGCAAGGTGGGAAAGATGCAAACAAGTCTGGACTTCTCTGGAGATGGAGGTTAGTGGTTGTTATCCACAAGCGATAGTATTGTAGTAAACTGTACCTAGTCAATCCCTCCAAGCCACCTCAATAGGTGGTCCTCGATATTTGTTCTATACATTTTCCCTTTCAGACGAAATTGTCAATCGAAGGACCACATTTGTGGGGTTATAGAAAAGAAGTTTTAGCTGGAATGCGATCATTCACTTTAATGTATAATAGCAGCAACCATAAATGATTCTTTAAATGTTGAGTCCGTATTTTTACAACGCCCTATTCACGTCCTTGTGACACGGCATTTCAAGAATCCCTCGTTTTTTTATCATCACAATTGAAGAAAGAAGAAACAGATTTCTTCAGACTTCTTTAGGTTTATATGGTTGTACCTTTCCACTACATTGGCAGTAAAAGGTATCATTTCAGAAGTATCGATGTCCAAACCACCCTAATCACATTTTAGCATCCCTTTTTTTTTCCCTCTCATTGGTCAATTAGGAGAAATTTTGGAACAGTTATCAGTTTTCCTATACTTTTGAAGTAATGCAACTATTTGTCCTGTGTTCGACTTTACAGAGTTAACATTATCTTCGTGCTTCACTCCTCTTGTTGAAGTTAACCTGGACTTCCATTATCGGAACGATTTTATTTCCTATAATGTAATAATTAAACCTGAATGTCAGCTTTTCCCTGAATTTCTAAAATCTTGAAACTTGGAATAAAGAGTACTCAGATAACAAGGTGGAGTCCAAATTTTCCTTTGCAGTTTGATGAAACTATGGCCCCGTTTGGATACGGAAAAATAGTTTTTGTTTTTTTACTATTCACCAAGTTCAAAAAAAAAAACACGTTTGGCAAACGTGTTTACTGTTCACTTTTTTTTTCCAAGAAAACTGTTTTCTGTGAATAATGTGTAAAAGTGGTAAAAACACCAAATACAACTTTTAATTGTTTTTTGAGTTTTTTCACTGTTTAGGTGGTAAAAACAATGAAAACATCAAATTCATAAAATACAATTTTCACCAAATAAAAGTGGTGAAAACACCTTCATCCAAACGTTTTTTTGTTTTTAGTTTTTTCCTGAAAAAACAAAAACAAATACAAAAACAGTTTTTATATCTGAAGACAGAAAACAAATACAAAAAACAGGCTTTCCAAACGCACCTATATGTATTCTACTCTCTCTTTTTTAGTGTATGTGTTTTTATTTTTTTTTGTATATATATATATATATTTGGTACCATTATTATGTCGTAAGTCTCTATGGACTATTGATCTCTCAATATATCTTGATAATGGACCGACAACACAGAAGTAGGTAGCACAATTCTACAATTAAAATTTTGTGATATGACTAGAAAATATCATGTATCCCTTATAGTGTCAAATTACACTTTTATCCCCTCTTGTTTGAATATATTATACTTTCCCCATCTTGTTTGGACAATTATAATTTGACCCCCTCTAGTTTGATTTTGGTTAACACTTTCCCCCCTCTACCAGACTTCAGGCGTAGTCAACATCGACCAAAGAGAAATTTTGGAGTGAAATGATTATATTACCCTCAGTTACTGAAAAGTCCCTATTACCCCTAACTTTAGTGAACGAAAAGACCCTTGTGTATATATATATATATATATATGCCTTTTTTAAAAAAAAAATTGTGTTTATAAATGTTTAAATTGCTAAGACCCAATGATGGTTTGCCATTTGTATAATATAACACATCATTTTTGCCACATCATCATCTTTAACCCTAATATTATCATCCCATAACCCTAGCCGCCACTACCATCTTCAACCTCACCCCGCCGCCGCTACCACCACCTTCTTCAACATCACCCCGCTGCTATCACCACCCATCACCGCCACGGTGACCAACACACATCACCTCACTCTGCCACCACGACCAACACCACCCAGCGCCAAATGAAGTAGTTGAGAAGCCAAAACCTGAACTTCTTTGAACACCCACCACTACAATTCATCACAAAACCCACCAATTAAATTAGCTCTAATCAACTCTATCCAATATAAAACACAAACCCATTATCATATACACAATTTAGCACAAACCCATTGAAGGACACATCAAAATGGTGACATTAGGTGTTGTTTGGTAGAAGGAGTTGATGCCAAATATATGGTTTTGGAATGAAATTTGTGGTCCAACCCATATTTGGTAATCTTGGTGCTGGTGCAAAAGTGTCAAACCATTGGTATCAAATGCCCAATTTTTCACACCATCTCAATATATGGTTTTGTGTGGTTTGATTTTGTTTTCTCACACCAAAACAATTCAATTTGGTGTACCATTGTTTAACTCAAACCAATTCATTTATAATATTATATATATAAATTTGAAAAAATAAAATATTTCAAAAAAATCAAACAAAAAGATATATTTCGTAAAAAATAAAATATTTTGGGAAAACAAATATTTTGGGAAAAAATAAAATATAATAAAAATATATTTATTATTTTAAAAAATATATACAAATTATATGTATTTTTACTGAAATATTTTATCTTTTCAAAATATTTTGTTTTTTTTTTAAATATCTTATATAAAATATTTTATCTATAAATATTTTGAAAAAATTAAATATTTATATATTTTTATTTTTTAAAACATATATATTTACAAAATGTTATTTTAAATAAATAAAATGTCAAACTATTCCAAATTACCAAATATGATTGATTTCAGAATTTCAGCCCATATACCAACTCTATTGGTTTTTCAGCTTTACTTTTTCTTACACCAAAATCATCTGCACTAAATATGGTTTCAATTCAGAATAAAACCACACCAAACCCAACCCACACTAAAATAAAAAACTAACACCGTACCGCACCAGTTGTCAAACAAACACTTAGTGTTCTGTATGTCTGTGTCACCAATAGTGGTGGGGATGGTGGTGGGTGGTGTTGGTTGTTGCGGCGGCAGTGATGGTGATGGAGGCGAGGTGGCGGGGTAGTCGTGGCGGTGGGGGCTAGGGTTGTGGTGGTGTTTAGGGTTTTGTGACTTAGGTTGGGTTAGAGCTTTGGTTGGGTTAGGTTAGATATATGACCCTAGTTAGTTTAGAAGGTCAAATGGGTAAATTCACTTCTTATATATTTTTTTATTTATGTTGTAATATGATATAATGGGCATTTAGGTAATTTTAACTTATTAGTTGCCGGAAATGATTTAGAGGTGTCAAACTGCAATTATTCAAATAAGAGGGAGTGAAAGTGTAATTTATCATTTTCTTATTGTAGCAAGTAAATTAGTATGAAGACTATTGTATTGTAGCTAAGGATGGACAACAATCAATCGAATTCGAAAATCCAATCCGATCAATCCGGTTCGGATATTTTGGATCGGTTTTATTATGAATTGGATTGGACATGATTTAAAAACACCAAATCCGGTATTTTACAGAACGGTTCTGAATTTCATTTTTGATAATCCGGTATTGTTCACATATATTTTAATATATTTATATTAATAATATATCACATAATATATTATATCACTAATATACTATTTCAAACTAAATCATAATATCATATTTTACACTAAATAATTATATATTTATATCATAATATTATGAAAGTGTAAGGCTATTGTTTTCATACATTTATCTATTAAACAATAAAATTAAAATTAATTAAATATTAATTTTCAACACAAATAAGTATCATTAAAATGCATTGTTATAATTTATTGTTTCAATACATGTGTCTTCTTCAAGAATGTAATTATAATTAAAGTATTTTCAACCATTACAAAGAGAGATAAATGAAATAGATGTACGTCTAAATTATTTTTTTTTAAAAAAATTAAATATAAATTATATTCAAAGAATTATCATTAAAATATATTATTAACAATGTATTATTTAAATATTTATATCTTTTTTAAAAATGGGATTTATTATTCACTCAATTTTACTACTTTGAATTGGGATTTAGCCAATTTAATTACTTTGAATTGGGGATTTACTCAATTGAACTTAATTTCACTCAATTATACTACTTTAAATTGGTAATGCTATCAATTTTACTCAATTAAACTACTTTGAATTGAGAATTTACTCAATTTCACTCAATTAAAGTCAATTTCACTAATTTAAATTGGGAATTTTATCAATTTCACTACTTTGAGTTGATGATTTACTCAATTAAACTTAATTTCACTATTTTGAATTGAGAATTTTATCAACTGAACTCAATTAAACTACTTTGAATTTGGGGGATTTACTCAACTTCACACAATTGAAGTCAATTTCACTGATTTAAATTGAGGATTTTATCAATTGAACTCAATTAAAAAAAATAACTACGTTTTAAACTTGTTCTTGTGGTTCACATAATATTGTGCAGTGTATGAATTTATTTCCTTAATTTAGTTAATATAGGTTTATGTTTCAATCCGCGAAACCAATCCGAACCAATCCGGTTCGCTGCGGTCCGGTTTGATTTGGTTTGGTTAAACAAATGGATTGGATTAGTTCCGAAAATTAAGAATCTGATAGTAGTGAATCGGATCTAAAATATTTTCAATCTAGTCTAATCCAATCCGATCCGATCCGTGTCCGCCCATAATTGCTGCTATTGCTCATACATTGGTAAGTGGAGCAGTAAACATCTTCATATAGGCACTTTCCATCATTGAAGCAACCTCTATAGTTGCAAAATAGCCATGGTACTTGTGAATTATCTGTGACTTATATTACACCTTTAATAGCAGTGCTTTATAGTTGGTCTCCATTAAAACCATGCATGTGTTCAAACTGATCAGGTCAATAATTAGGTGCCACTACCCACCCTTTTGGTCAAGAAAATGCAACCTGACCAGAAGATACAACCCACCCTTCCTGAAAAAAAAAGTCCTCTGGGTTGTTTAAGCAGTTGATTAAACTTATTCATTTATATATATATATATATATATATATATATACACACACACTATTTGATTTTGCTTTCACAATTTTTGGGGTCAGTAAGAGGTCACTTTCCTCAATTAGATACCATTGCTTCCAGATTTTTCAATGTTTATACTAACCGCGCACGCGGGCACAGACACATTATATTTTATATAAATTTGTCACACATTATATTTTATTTATATATTTGTATATTTGTATCGTCCTTCATTTATTCTTTAAAAATAATAATAATAATAATAACAATAACATTCATTTCTTTAAAAAATAATAATAATAATAATAACAAATGACTTGTCAATAAAACGCATAGAAATCGACACATTTATTTTATAATTTGATGTATGTTTATGTATTAAAATAATAAACAAATGTATTGAACTTTGACTAATGTGTGTTAGATATATCTTTTTAAGACCATTAATTGTACTTTCAACACACTTAAATTAAAATAGAACCAAAAAAATTTGTCTGCTAAAATATAGAATAAAAGTGTGAAACTAAATATGAAGTGTTAAAAGTAGATGTGACCGTTAAAATGAATATTTAGTGAGTTGAATTTTGTTCCATTGTCATCATATGATTTATCTATTGAAGTTGCCTGAAAATTTGATACTGAATTGTAGCATTATTGTAGTATTGAAAAAGGTCTGCAAGTTGTGATGTCAAGATCAAGCGTGTTCCAAAAATATATTATTAAAGAGACATATTAACGCAATTACAGCCTACACATTTCAAATCAGATCTTAATTAACTACCTACTACCTTTTGCTTTTTTTTTTTAATTATGTCACCATATCAATAGAAACAAAACAAATATATATATATATATATATATAACCATCATTTGTCTCCCAGAAATAATTGGCTGCAACTTGTAGCCGTGATAATTCGACATCGACATCATATCTATATGAATGTTGACAGGATAATAAGTATTACACCGATAAAAATAACATCTAATAGTTTGTGACCGTGACAATCAATAATTTTTTTATAATGGGCATGTAAATTAACAAATAAACATAGATGAAAGAGTAAAATTATTGGTGCAATAATATAACCTCATTTTTAATTAGGGAATGTGAGGGATTCGAGCCTTCTATGAGACGTTGTGGGTGTATGATGTGTTAATTTTTTACAATTAAAAAAAAAAGGTAAAATCATCAAGAATTTGTTCCTTCATGGGAGAAAGGAACAAAAGAATATTTTATGCATCCCACTTTTACACTCTCTTACAATTTTTCATGAACATTTTAACTACTCACTAGAATCACTCTCCTTGCCTCCTCACCATGTGACACAATCATACTACTTTTGAATTTCAAAGAAAGAAATTTAACACTTTTTTTTCTCTTTACAATTTATAAAACCCTCAAATCCTTCCGTTTCAAAATAAATATTCATGTTTCAAAATATATATCCATTTTTATAAATTTATCCGTTATCCATTTCAAAATAAATATCCAATTTTAAATTCCAATATAATAAAATTTATAATTTCTCAATTTATCATTCTTTATTAATTTCGAAAAATAATATATCCCACTAAAAATTAAAACTATATTATATTTTCAAAAAACAAATTTAGAAACACAAAATATCCAAAAATATTTAAAAAGTCAAATGTAATCACTTATTCTAAAACAAAAAATATTTCTTTACACAAATACCGTAATGAGTGAATTTTGCATAGTGCTTTAGCTATATACTGAATTTTTTATACATATATATATAGAAAGAGAGAGAGAGAGAGAGAGAGAGAGAGAGAGAGAGAGACATTCACAAGCATTATTAAATTATTTATTTAATAATAAAGCACAAGATGTCCTCAATTACAACCAAAGGAAACAGAGAGATGAAAATTTGCGATTGGAACCCTAAATTTACTTCACTTGCAAAGAACTCTTGTGAAATAAGCCCAAACTAAGAAGACTAAAAAAAAGGCAAAAGTGAATGTTCCCTTATTGCCCTTTAATAAAACCAAGGACTTCAGATCCAGTAGGAAGAGCAGGGATTGCCCCTTTCTTGGTGGTGGTGATGGCTCCACATGCATTTGCAAACTTGAGCACTTCCCTCAACTTTGCTTCATCCTGCAATTCATTGCAAACCACAAAAATGGCACAGCATTTAGCAAAACCTCTTTTACTGTAAAACTTATCACATTTCTGAGAGAAAAAAATAAAAATAAAAGGCGAAGAACTTGCCTCGAGTACACTTCTGTCATCAACGAGCTTGCAGAGAAGCGCGCCAACAAAGGAGTCACCTGCCCCAGTTGTATCCACTGCATTGACGGGGAACCCCTCTACGCATCCATGGAAATCCTGCACTTGTGCATTCGGGAAAATCATTGGGCCTTACTTAAATTTGATGTCAAAACGCGTTTATCAGAATATAATTTGTTTGTTTGTTGAAACATAATGTCTGTTAGTAGTTCCCCATCAGTTGTTGGGGACATAACATAAACATTATGAACAAGAACTTGAAATGATCAACTTGAAGATGTATATCAAACTAGAAGCCAAAAAATACCAAAAAAATATATAAAAACAGTACATTTGACATCAGATACCTGTTTGATCAAAAGCTATTTAATGTATATAAAGAACACTGCAAATCAGCATGGTTTCTTTTAATGGATTTGGTGACTTCTGATAATTGAAGATTATATCACACAATATCCTCTATTTTTTCTCCATTTTTAGTATCCTAAGCTAAAGTAATGATCTTAGGATGTGATTGACGTGAATAAAACAATAACCATAAAAAACCTATTAATCACATCCAACGGTCATTGTGATTGGTGCGTATGATTTATATTGATTCGTCTAAGCTTAAGTCATGATATGGCAAGTTAAAGTGGTGTGTCCCTATGTGCAAATATATATATATATATATATATATATATATATATATATATATATATGTTTGGACCACATTCTGAGGCATCATGAATTTAAGTTCAAACTTAAAGGGTACAGGATTCTTTAACATCTTCACCAACCCATTACAACAGTAGTTCAGAAATTGAGTTACCTTGGTGTAATATCTGCATCCCTTCTCACCAAGGGTAACAAGGAGGAGTTTCAACCCGGGGTGCCACAGCGACATTGCGGACTCGTCATCGATCTTGTCACTCCCGGTGAGGAATTCCAGCTCGTTATCGCTGACCTTGATCACCTCTGCCTTGTCCCAGATGCCCTTGATCTGCTTACGCGCCTCCTCAGCCGAAGGCCACAGTGGCAGCCGGAGGTTGGGGTCGTAAGAGAGTAGAGCACCGGCCTCCTTTGCCACCTCCATTGCCTTTAAATGAGCTGATCTGCATGGCTCCATGATCAGGCTTATTGATCCGTAGTGGAAAATTTTGGCCTGTCATAATGTTTTAGATCAAAACCTCGAATCACAATGAAATTAAAAACCATATGAATTTCACTGAAAGGGATGATCATGGACTACACAGATGTAATAAGTGTAGCAAATCAATTTCGTAGGACCATTGTGACATACTACCCAAAAGTGTAATACAATGTATTCGAATCTTCTTTTACACATACAGTTTGTCAATTTCAGAAAAAACAAAAAAAAGAAAAGAAATGGTAAGTATAAAACAAAACGTATATAGTAGTGATAATTGTACAGAAATGCTAGCTCTATTCATTTTCTGATATATAATCAAATCATTGGGAATTATAATCAAATTGTACAGAGTGTAACAACCTGACTCAACTCTAAATTAATTGAACAGAGAACAATAATTCAAACCCTTTACTGTGCTCCTATCCAACTTGCAATTATTTTGAATTATTTAGAAGATCGCATGAAATTAGGTGACTATAGAAAGTTATTTTTCCTCAATACTCCTAAATTTTAGTGGAAAAAGAATTTTGTTAGTAAAAAAAACAAGTTTTTCCTCAAGAAAAACTATTTTTTGGGAAGTTCATAGCTACCAAACCAAATTTGTAATTTTTATTTTTTATAAATCGGACCATGTGAGCAATATCAAACCACCAACCACAAATTTATACAATTTTAATAAGTGGGCAGCTTCACCAACCACAAATTTATACTATATTAATATGCATCTACCAACACTTATTGTTTTGTAGATTTTTTAGACCTTAATGATTATCAAACTAAATTACTAAATCTTTAATTAATTTTTCACGAGCAAGAGTATCAAATATTACCCAGTTTATTACATACAAATTTTCCGAAAATTTTGGGGAAATTCAAAATAATCTTTTTCGGAGATTCAAGTATAATTGGATTATACCAAATTAGGGCCCACAATGGAGATCCATGTATAGTGGGCCCAACCCAATGACCACGTTGGCAATATAATATCACCACAGAGCGCGTGACGGCGCGTGTGATTCACAAACTTGCATCACCATGATTTCCGTGATCTCTGTAAATTCTAGAGAGAGAAAAACAGTAACAGTAGAGAGAGAAAGTGAATTCAATTAATCAATCAAATCGATTCTTCACTGATTCATTCACTCACAGATCTGATAATGTCGAGATTGAGTTCGTCGGGCTTCAACAGCATGTCGGCGCTAGGGTTCCGGTAGAACATGAACTCCCTCTCGCCGTCTGCCCGGAGCGTCACGAAGGCCAGCGCCGTCCTCGCGCCCTCGTCGAATAGTATCCCGTCGCCGTTGACGCCGTTCTCCTTCAAGATCCCGGCCAGCATGTGCCCGAACTCGTCGTCCCCGAGCTTGCCGGAAAACGCCGCCTTCCCGCCAAGCCTCGCGACGGCGATCGCCACGTTCGCCGGAGCGCCGCCGGGCGCCTTCAGGAACCCCGGCGCCTCCGCCAGAGACACGCCGGAAACCGTCGGCACGAAGTCGATCAGCATCTCGCCAAAGCTCACGATCAGCCCGCCGGAGGTTACGCTGCCATTCCTTACCGCCATGTGTGCGTCAGATTTTCTAGAGAGAGAGAGTGAAAGAAATTCTAGAGAGAGAAAGTAGAGGAGAGTGAGAGAAAGTAGAGAGAGTCATTATATCGATATATAGAGAGAGAGAGAACATTGACTAATCCAAGTATAATCCAGAGATTATCGGTATATTTTTCTGTATATAGTTTTTTAATTATTTACACGTAGATATGTATATATTTTATAATATTTACACTTAGATATGTATAGATTTTATAATATTTACACGTAGATATGAATATATTTTATAATATTTACACGTAGATATGAATATACGTATAAAATAGACCCCTTCTTTTGTGTCACGGATATTTATTGTTTGTTGTAGATGTAGATGTTGTTATTTGTAATTAAATATCTCAACCATTTGTGGATTTATGGGTATTGTTAGTCTGTGTCTATCCTTTTCTGGTCAATTATTTTTTTGTCCATGTATATATATATATAAGTTAAAAAATAAACTATATATATATATATATATATTTACGAAAATGATATCTTAATCACGAATAAATAAAAAATTATTCACATTTATTGGATTATTATTTGTGTGGATAATTTTTCTTACTTACATACAAGTAAAAAATTATTGATTATCTTTAACAAAATGGATGAACATTGGTCATCTAAAATTTTAAGTGCATTAAAATTATAACGGTATAAGGACATCTTTGTAATTCTCATACCATTAAGATGGAGCGAATTCAAGTTCAAGATTATTACTGTACATATATATTTACAGATATATTATATCTCTATCAATTCTTTTTTTGGACATTAATCCAAAAATGGATAAACATTCACCCATCTAAAATTTTTAAGGGTATTAAAATTGTAACTGAGGGCATCTTTCTCTACATATATATTTTACAGATATATTATATCTCTATCCATCCTTTTCTTGGATATTGATTTTTATGTCATATTTTTGTCACTGTTTATATAATAATTATATTTAGTATAGGATGCTACAGTGTTAATACTATATAGAAAGAGAAGGAGACATAATGGGACTTGGCTGGCAAATAATGAATAATATACAGAAGCACTTGTAATATTCAATGAATTTAGAGAGGAAAAAGGTAGATCTAGATGGTTTAAATATGATGTGAATGGGGCTTGCTTTGTTTGGTGGAGTCGGTTGACTTCACTTTCTATTATTTATTGTACATAAATTTTCTCTTTTGAACTTTTAAATAAAATTATATTTAAATTTTTTGAAACATGTTATGATTTTTACACTCGCCCAAAAATACTATTAGAAGTTGCGTTTACCTGCAAATCAAAAAAAGTACACAAACCCACATCAAATAATGGACACAAAGATTTATATTAGTTCGGCCAAAATAAGCCTAAGCCTACGTCCACTGAAAGCACCGTTTCACTATCGATCAAGGAGTGGATTACAAGGGGTTGATCAGCAAATCAAACACACACAGTGTATACTCACACATGTATCACCGGAATAATATAAGTCTATATTATTCATAACTCTCACCAAGAAGAATACTAACATGTATATCTTCTATTCTCTCTCTCTATTTGTGCACACAATATAATAGGAGAGACCCTATATTTATAGGAAATGATATAGATATGGTTTTGTCTTTTAGTCAATGTGAGACAACTTTCAATACAAAGTAATCACCCTTTATATATAACAATTTCCTACTTGACGACTTTGTCACCATCAATGATCGGTACAGTCTTCAAGCTTGAAGACCCACTGAAGTTGCGCACAACTTTAATTTTTCTCTTGTCACCACTTTGGTCAACATGACCATGCTGATAGCTCCCACTACATGAGCAATATATACTTTTCTACATAACATGCGACCTCTATTACGTCTGGCCACTCTGTCTTGTAACCACTATCGTTTCTGACTTTGCCATGCAAACTTTGTCGCGTCTGTTTTCTTTCTCTCTTTCACAAAGAGACTTTCAGGTTGTTGCATATAACACTCCTCATTTAGGTCACCTTGGAGGATAGCAAAATTGTCATTTAACAACTCTAGATGCAAAACTTCTGCTTCAACAATACTTGAATGAATGGTATTCAGTTTCACAACCGAAGAATTGAGAGTTTTCTTCTCTACCGGCATCTCGGTTAGCTTCCATGTCTTGATAAGGATAAGGGACTTTATCTCATCTTCCATCGCAAGCTCCCACTGGCTCGCATCTGCTGCACTGCATGCTTCATCATCATCTGGTTCATCTCCATCTGTAAGTAACAAATTTTGCGGTGTATCAACCTGTTGAATCTTGTTATCTGCAACATGTTCTTCTGACTGAGGACTCTCACTATCTAGAACATCTTTTATCTCAACATACATAGGATCACTCTGTGTCTTACCGTTCCATACCTTTTTAATTTTTTGTGCTCCAATAATACTGATGGACCGCGATTCATAAGATACGTTGTTGTACTGACTGCTTCTGCCTAGAACTATTCTGGCCTGAATGCGCACTGGGTTTGATTCTTTCGTAAATTCTTGTTGATATCCCAGTGAACTTGTCAACTGGGCTAATAGTTAAGTGGGCCTCTCCAAGATCCGTATGTGCATATAGTGATACATATATAATTACATATCCATTATACACTATCAATATTAAATAAAGTCCTAGTTTAATAAACTAGGAAATCGAATTTTCATTAACTTCTCATGGGTATGAAAAGGGCTCTCTTTTCATGGAAAAATTAATCATAGGAAAATTTTGTGGCTTATGAGAGTTATAACCACTATTATATGAAACAATCTTTTATGAAAAAGAAAATTTTAAATCATAGTTTTTATTTATGGAGTGGGTCGGAGTGTTCGGAACTTTGCCTCTCTACTAATTTATGAAAATCGTTCAAAATAATTTTTACAAGGATAAAGTATGATTCAAATAATATTAGCATTTGTATGCTTAACTTTCAAAAAAGTACTCACATGCTACTGTTCAAGCTCGACTCAAACCTAAAATAACAAACTCGATTGAGCTCGAAATTGAACTCAAGCTCAAACTCATTTTTAAGCTTATGATATTTCAAGATCGTTTAAAGAAATAAAAAAACTTAATTACTAACAAAACCAAAGCTTGTGGAGTGTTTGGCCAAGTATAATTAAAGACACTTAACTAAACTTTGAATTGGTTTTGCATTATATTTATAGATGCTCTTGCCTCACCCACTTTTTTATTCTTCCAATGTGGGAGAACTTTGTGCTCATAACTTCATAAGATTTAACTAGTGCTTGTGCTCAATGCTACATACTAAGCATAAGTAGGTTTTATCTAATATGGGCTTCACTTATATATTTGTAACAAATTAATTGCCATGTAGGTGGGTTTAGATGGTGTTAGACATAATTGAATTGGGTTTTTTTTTATGTGGGTTGTTCAAAATCTTAATATATATAATTTTATAATATATGTATATAAATATTTGTGTATTATTAATTATATAACATATGTATATATATTATTAATTTATTACAAATTCCGAACAAGTATTTAAACGAGCTTCTTCACGAACACGTTCACGAACAAACGAGCCAAGCACATAGATGTTTGAGCTTGACTCATTTAATAAACGAGCTTAAACATTTTATTTGTGCTTAGTTCGTTTATTAAACAAACGAACACACAAATGTTCTTACAAATACGAACCGAGCCTCGAGTAGTTCATCGAGCGCCCTGTTCGTTTACAACCTTAGTTAAGCATACAAACGCTAACTGAGGGTAAATAAATATGAATTACTATAACCCCTAATGAATTATTTCCTCTCAGTTAGAATCAAATCTAAATGATAATTAATGCATGTCTTCTTCTCAAAACGTAACTCTAAATTATGTTAAAGTTTGACGATGACCCTTCACTATATAAATAAATATATTTATATATACATGTACTAACTATTAATATATATATATATATATATATATATATGAGTAAAGGGCAAAAAACTCTCCTAAACTATAACTAACCTCCTTGAACTATTAAATTGTTGCAACTATTAACAATCTTTCTCTCATTTGTAATATTATTTAACCATTCAACTTAATTGTATTTGAGTAAATATCTCCTCTAATGAAATTCAATTAGAGTTATAAATTATAACTATATTTTTAAAAATAATTAACATATTACTAAAATTAACTTTGAATTAAGGCCTTGTTTGGCTTAACTTATGCTTTTGGCTTCCCGCATAAAAAAAGAAGAAGCATAAACTGTTTTGAGAAACTGATACCCCCAACTTCTTTCAAACGCTCTTCCAAGACCCATAAACTTTTCTAAAAAATTTGCTAAATACAGTTCAAAACAATTTTTCCCTTCACGAAGACAAAAGTAGCATTTGAAAAACCAATCCAAACAGGGCCTAAGTAATAAACTTGTTATCCAAAGTTTAAACTTTTTTATGCTAAAATAAAAAACTCCTTTTCATAAAATTAAGCATATTTAAAAAGAATTGACCAATAACTTGAATAAAAAAATACTTTCTTTCATGCTATATATATATAGTGTTGAGTATTTACTTAACTATTTTTCAAATTTAATACTTAATTTTTATTTAAAAGGCTTAAACGCATTATCTAATTAATTAGATTTAAAATTATGTGCAAATTCATGCAACTTCGAATGGGGACTTGCCATTGGATTAATAACAAATATTTTCCAGTCTATGTTAATGAAAAAAAAATATTAATCATAATTGAATAAGGGCATTGTGGTCATTTATGAATTTTTTTGAAGATAATAATGGGACAATTTGCAACAAAATGTGATAGTTTAGGGGTTAGTTGCACAAATTATAGTTAAAGGGGATTATATGCAAATTAGGCAACAGGTCAGGGGGTGGTTGCACTTTACTCTCTCTCTATATATATACACGCACTGACGATTGTTACTTCCCCATCCTATAACAGAATTCAATGTGATGCATTGGTACATCAATCAAAGGCCATTTGCTAATTAATTATGGGACCTTTAATCACTGCACTTAATACGTAATCATCAATGGAAAACATAGTCAATAAGGTTGTTGAAGCTTGTTCATGGGTGGTTACAAAGGTTAGTGAAGCCTTTAGTGTCCTCAAAACACTTTTAATCAACAATGTTACTGATTTTCTTTGTTTTGTGTTTTGCATGCCTTCATCACCAGAGGATGAGAAACAGAAAAACATGCATGACTTTATCAAGAAAGAGGTTGAAAATAAGTTGATGGAGTTGCTTATCAAAATTTTGACAATGTTTATTTTTGGTGAATAAAATTGATGATGACAATTAAGGTGAAACACGGGTCAGGAATGACAAATCTCTTTCCACAAGATCCAGTTTCATTCAAGTAATGGATTCTCGATGAATAAAATTGATGATGACAATTAATATGAGGCAAGGGTCAGGAACGATAAATCTCTTTCCACAAGATCTAGTTTTTGATGGTGTGAGGACAAATTGTCCACATTTTTCTTTTTACTGTTATTTTAGTTTGTTAATGTCATATACTATCTTTTACTGATCTCAAGCAAGAGGTTATCAAATGTTAATTTACAATAAGAATTAAGATATGCAATACCAATATATCATTACTTGATTGGGAATTCATGAAAAGCATAATGTGGTGTGATGTTGGCGTTCCATACTTTTGAAATGCAAGTGGGTCAAAGCCTGATTTCTATGACCAAAATTTGAATAAATATGATATTCGAAATATATAAAGGTGTGGCTAATATTTATATTGTGATGCACAATACTAGGTTCTGTCATATGAGGACCAAGTTCGTCTTCTCCGCTGATATGATTTAATATTAAGTGAATTCATGGTTAAATTTTTTTTCAAAAGGAATATGCACATAAAATTTATAAATACACAAATCAAGGTCAATTCATTTTGAAAAAGATTTTGAACACGTGTCTAATTTATATTGGACCACATCAGTGGGAAGGACGAACTTGATCCTCATTAGGCAAGACCTAAGTTTTGTCCTATTGTAATATAAATTACCATGACAAAGGATGCTCATTGGCTTAGGTGAATTGGACGGGGTGCAATATTTTCAAACTCGTATATACGAAGATAAAATAATACAAGTTAACACTAACAATGGATGTAGTGGTAGCAAAAAGTAATGATTGTGGCAATAGGAATGATGGTTGTGGTGATGGTGGAGGAGGGGGTGGTGATGATGATGTTGGAAGATAATGGTGGTGTTGTGTTGGTAGAAGAAAATGGTGTTGGTAGAAGAAAAGGGTGGTGATGGCTTTTTAATAGCCTATCTAATATTGATGCACCGAGTCACACATACACACAAGAGGTCGGTCAATGAGGTTTTAATTTTGAGGGAGGTCCGTGTAATTTTTCAAACAACGGGAGAATCTCTCCTTAGTTGGGTTGAAATGGCAAGGGATAATCTTTCTTGAATGGTGCCACAATTTTTCTCACATTAAAAAATTTCTTAAACAAAAAAAAAAAATGCAAAAGAAGCAATACTTCTGTTTTAAAGTATTATGTGACGAAAACGGAAGCATGATATAATAAATTTGCTGTAAAAATTGAAATTATCAATCAAATGTTTTATAATTTTTTAATTTACTACACTTGTAAAACATCAAAATACAAAATTTGGTGCTTCTAAATTTTGGATTTTATTTTCAAAAATATCATTACTGTGTAAAACATAAATACTATCACCAAACATACATTTGTTGTCAAATGATTGCATCGAAAAAAAAAAAAATTATAATAATTTTTTTTGGAGAGCCCTAAGAGATATATGTATCTAGAAACAAAACGCAAACCAAACATGCCTAAGATATACAAATTTTACTCCTTGTATAATAAAAATTTGGAGAGGCTCTAGTTGGGCTGGTAGTCTTATGTTTTGGGCTAGGTTTTACTCATAGTGCGTTTGGTTTAGTGGACTAGTCCACTGGCTAAGTGGCCAAAACTTAAGTAGGCCTTTCCATTGTCCATCTCCAAGATCCGTATATGTACATATAAAGTGAAACATAATTATATATACATACATTACACTCTATCAATGTCGAATAAATAAAGTCATAGTTCTAATAAACTAGGAAATCTAATTTTCATTTACTTCTCAAGATCTTGGATAAAAAGAGGGTCTCTTGTGATGGAATAATTAACCACAGGAAGTTTCATGTGTTTATGAGAACTAGCACCACTATTTTATGTAAAAACATTTTCTAAAAAAGAAAATTTTAAACCATGACTTTTTAATTTATTTTTAGAGTCGAAGTGTTCGGAACTTCGCCTCTACTAATTTTACGAAAACCATTCCAAATAATTTTTACAACGATGAAGTTGATTCAAATAATATTAGCGTTTTGTAGGCTTAATTTTAAAATACATACATATATATAACGGTAATTGTGATAGGTAAGTAAAAAAATTCATATTCAATTTTTATAAAAATTATTGGATGTAATTGGCATAAATAAATAAATTATAATTTAAATTTAAAAAATATATATAAGTGATTATGATATATGAGTATGAATTTTCTTTCTCACCGAAAAGTAAGAGAACATTCATTTATATATATATATATATTAGTTGGTTGTCACTCTAATAAATTATTTACACTCTATTATAATTAAACATAATTAGTACACGTATCAAATCTAAAACCAAGCGAAATTAATGCATACCCTATTTCCAACAAATAAATCCAAATGACTATAAATTATGTTAAAGTTTCACGATGACCCTTCAATATATATATATATACACACACACCATCCAAGAACGACTTCAATGTGATGCATTGGTACTTCAATCAAGTTCATTTGCTAATTAAATATGCGACCTTTAGGGTTTCCCAAGTCCGACTATAAATCAACCTCATCTCATCAACCTAATTCATCAATCTCTTCACTTAGTAAGTAAGTATCTATCAATGGGAAACATAATCAACAAGGTTTGTGAAGCATTTTCATGGGTGGCTACAAAGATTGGTGAGGCCATCAATGCCCTCACCAATGGCCTCCAAACATTTTTCGTGAAAATGAAGAACTTTTTTGGTGATTTATGGCAAAAAGTGATCGATTTTCTTCGTTTCTTGTTTGGCAAGTCTTCTTCTTCTTCTCCTACTTTTTCACCAGAGGAGGAGAAAAAGAAAAACATGCACGACCCGGTGATGAGTGAGGTCAAAAAGAATATGGTGGAGTTTGAAAATTTTCATGATGTTGATGAGCTAATGGAGATGTTTTTGGAGACGATGTTTAGGGTTTGTGCTAATCACTATGAAGAACTTGTTGATTGCTGAAATGAATTATTGTTTATTTAGTATTGTATTTCTGAATGTTTTTGGGTATCAATTATAAATGGAATATCTTGTTGTTTTCTTGTGAGGATTAATATATATGTCCACATTTTTATTTTTCTTGTTATTTTAATTGGTTAATGTCCTATACTATCTTTTATTGATCTCAAGCAAATGCTCATCAAATGTTTATATATTTATAATAAGAATCAAGATAGGCAATATAAGACTAGCAAGTGGGTTGAATCCTGATTTCTATTACCAAAATTTGAATAAATGTGATATTCGAAATATATAAAGGTGTGACTAATTTGTAAATTGTGATATAAATTACCATGATAAGTGATTGCTTAGTGGCCTAATCATTTCTTTAGGTAAATAATAAATTTGAATAAATGTGATATTCGAAATATATAAAGGTGTGACTAATTTGTAAATTGTGATATAAATTACCATGATAATTGATTGCTTAGTGGCCTAATCATTTCTTCAGGTAAATAATAAATTGGACCACGTACAACATTTGCAATATGCATTTTTTCACATAAAATTGTGTTCTGTCTCCAAATAGAATAAAATAATACCAGTCAACATCAACTCACTCAGGTTATGCTTACAACCCTATGGATAAACTACTGCAAAATAACGAATGAGCATGTATATATATATATATATATATATGTATATACATATGTACATGCTCTACGTTGGATCCTCTTATCTTGTGAACATATGTAAATTAAAATTTGATTAAATTTTAGTGATAGAATTTAAATACATAAATAAGTCTTGGTTCTTCCAAATAGGACTCTACTTGAATTGAAGTTATAGAATTCAATTAAAATTTGTAATTATAATTCAAATAGAAATTGGATTGGAGTTCTAGAATTAAATTAAAATTTGTAATTATAATTCAAGTAAAAATTAGATTAAAAAATTACATATTAAATTTTAGACTATAAATACTAAAACACCATAACTTCTTCACACTTTTAATTATACTATATAAATATAATATATGAAATATTAAAATAAAATTTATAATTTAAAAATGGGTAAATTACACTTTCAAGCTCTCGAGATATGACTTATTACAGTTTCACCCTCTATCCTTCGGATAATTACAGTTTCACCCCTTCTAGGTCATCAAAGCCCAATTCTGATGATTGAAAAAGTGAAATGACATATATAGCCCTAAATATTTCTCAATTATGGTGTAGAAAATTGAATTTTTTGTCTGATTTGTCAGTAATTGTCCAATTAATGTGTCCAAATTAGGGCAAAATTAAACAATAGAGTAGTAGACTGGAGCAAAAATATTCATAACAATAAATCTGGAAGTATTTTAGACATTTCACCTAGTATTGAACGAGTTTGATCACGTCAAAATTTCATCCAAGGGGGTATTTGTTACAACTTTCAAACTTGAGGGGGTGAAACTATAATTATTCAAAGGATATGGGATAAAACTGTAATATGTCATGACCCAAGACTCAATGCTCGAATACCACATTGTCACGGCCCGAATCCAAAGACCCGGATAATGATTTAAAATCCAAAATTCATAACTCAATAAACTAATGCGAAAACAATTTCAAAATACCATAAATCATCATTTAATTCAACTTAATCAACTGATACTATTCATAAATTACTATACTGGTGTGTTTTAAAATATTACTCGCAAGCGCATGAATCAATTGTAGTTTAAGTTAAGCGAGAACGAGGTCGAACCCACGGGAATGCTTTAAAGAGAATTAATTAAACTCAAATTAATCTAAAACTAAATTAGTTTCTCAAAGTTTTGTTTGTTGAATGGATTTTATACCAAACATGTAATAGCGAAATACAAATAATGAAAATGAAATTAATAGAGAGAAGATACTAAGGTATCGGAATCCACCACCACTAATCCATAAAATTATAATTATTCCTTTATCAATTCCAATTTTAGAGTAGTAATTAGAAATCAATCTTATTACTTTTTCAAGATTTAACAATAACACACTAATAAAATATATTTTCAAGAGATAGATTTTTCTTCGCTTTAAAGTGTAAAATTCTAAGCATCCTATGTATGCAATTTAATGGATCACATAAGATCAAAAAAATTTACTTATAAAATTATCAAATCCAAGCATGATTAATTGTGATAAGAATTTTTAACTACTATAAATACATTATATTTACAGTGAAAGAAATTTAAAACAATTAATACTATGAAGCGAAAATCATAAGCATTTAAACCATACACATGGAAATTAATAAAAGACTAAAAGAAATTTATTTCATAAATGGTGGTTTCATCCTCAACCTTAGTTGATGATTTAGTTACACATGCTTAAAAGAAAATAACAAAGTAAGAACAATAGAACCCGAAAATAGCAGTCAATTAGTATGGATTAAACTTCTATAATAGTTAAACAAAAGAAATTATCTTTTTACACCAAAAATTATTTCTCTTCTCAAATAATGTTTTGTTAAGAATAGTTTAAGTCCATAAAGACTCCTAAAAAAAAAAAAAAACTCTCTTTCAATGCATAGAATTATATATTTCCTCAAATTCTATACCTATAAATAGTGTCATCATTTATAAATCATATCAACATATTATAATGGTGATTATCAATTGGAAGGGTTTCTGGGTAATAGGCGCTCTATAGGTATCTCTTTTTCTTTGCTCTATACTCTACTCTTTCTTTATATTTTATAAGTTTTTCTTATACTTTATGTAGAATAGAGAACTTTTGTTTATTTTACCATTCTCCCTACCTCGTATGTTAGTTTATAGCTATTTTGATATCCCAGTTAATCGATATTTGTCATATCTTTCTTTCTTTCTTCTTTGCTTTTGGTTAATGATATGTTAGTTTGAGTTTTCATTAATTATTTTTACTTTCTTTTTCTCTAACTATATCCGTTTAAATTTGATTTTTTTTTTAGTTTTTTGATATATGAATTTGAATATTGTTTATTTATTTAATATTTTATATCTATATATAGTAGTTGGACTTTAAGGAATTGAATTCACAATAGAATGTTTATTGTTTACCCTTTCTGATCATACAACTTTTTTTTGTTAATAGAATGTTACTAATTTGCGTTTGAGTTTAACAAATTATTTATTTATTTATTTTATTTTCTTAATTCAACTTTTTCTACTATAGTTTATATTGTTGTTGTTGTTTATTATTGGATTTTAATTAGTTATGAATTCACTTGAATTTGAGGAATTAAATTTACGATATAATTTATATTCTATTGACCTATTTGATTTTTTTTATTCATCATTCGATTTAGTTTTCGAATTTCAGTGTTTAATATCTATTTATTATTGTTTTAAATTATTGAAATATCATAATTACTCTCTTTTTAATTGATGTTTGTGTCAGAAGTTTTTAAAATTATTTATGGTGTATTTTTTTAAATTGAAAAATTATTTATTTATTGCAGTGGAAAAGGATGAATGAGTGTTTTGAAGTGAAGATATAAATTAGTAACATAGTAAATTTTAATTTTTATATATTTAAATTATATTATATAAATGTTCTTACGTGTATCGCACGTGCTCTTTACTAGTATAAATAAATGATCTGAGGGACTGTGTGTGGGAATGTGTTGATTGGAGAATTGATTTTGAAGAATTGTAGTAATGGTACTCCACCCATCAGGTCATTTTTTTTAAATTTTTTTTTTTTTAATAATAAGAAACGCACACACTCACACATGAGACCCATGGGGCTCAAATCCCTAATATCCCTTTTGGGGAGGAAATGTGATACCATCAAACTACAAGGCCTTTGGTATCACATATATATGTAAAAAGAGGGTATGTTGGTCTTTTCACATATTTATGGGTGGACAAATTAGTCTTCACAAACATTTATGGGTAATTTGGTCATTTCACAAATTAAAATTGGGTTGACCAAGTTTGACCTCGTTAGAGGGTGAAAGTGAAATAATAAGAGATGAAAGTGTAATTAGCAAAAGCACAGGGGGATGAGTGTAATTTACATTAATAGTAGGGTAAAAATGTAATTTACCCTACTATAAATCGTCACTCTCACTTTTATTTTTTATTTTTAGTATTTTGTACCCAGAAATTTTGAATGTCTCCATTCAAATTATGAATATGCTACAGTCAAATTTATAAAATTCTGAAAATGACCCTACTAAGCTTAGTACAAAATTATGCACTTCTTGTTATAAATCGGGTTGTGAATCTATAAAATATATAACAAAAAACACAACATCATATCATTATATATACAATAACATGTATATAATACATGTAGATATATATGTATATAGAGATAAATATCGATAGAGTATTGAGAGAGAATTTGAGAGAGCCGAGAGAGATGCTTTATTTCTATCATTCTATATATATATTTTTTTTCGGAAGGTAAAGTTATATTAAAGAGCGAAAAAGTTACATAGAAGCAAGAAGATCAAACCGTTGAACAGTTTCAACGGAAAGGTAAAAAAGCAAAAGGCAAAGTTTATGCTTTAAAAGCCTAAACTAAGAAAGATAAGAACAAGCCCTTAAATGAGACAGACATTCAAATCATACAAGCCATTATGTTGTGGTTGAAACAATTATGGTGAGATCATGGTGAGGCTAAAACCTCATACCATGGCATCAGGAGGCTCGGCGGACGATCTTACAAAAGCACCAGCTAACTCCCATTCTTCAAAAATTACTCTCATTTCAACTGAGTCATTAACCTTCCAAGAGATGTCTAATTTATAGGTAATGAGAATGTCTATATGAGTGACACTTATCACTTATAATGCCTTCATGGACAACACACTATAATGCATTTATACATGGATATCACTTATTTATAATACTTCCTAAATAGTTTGGTTTATCGTTATATCACTCATTCTACTCTAATCCATGATTCGCCGTAACGGTCATTACGACCCGGTTCGTAATGATTTTTGGGGTGTCTGTTATCATTACGGATAGTTATAGCGGTGTGAGCTGGTTTCCACACCTGAACCGGTTGTTACGGCCCGTTACGGTGGTCGTAACCCCTATTTTCACCGGTTCCGAAAATGCCGTAACGGTTAACACAGTTGAAGTTTTTCAAAATTTTGAGTTAAGAAACTTGAGCATTGAATATATTTATTATTTGATTGCTAGTGACTTTTCATGTTAAAATCACTGCATGACACAACAAAAGCATGCCAAAGTTTCTCCATACAAAGAATTATTTGTTTCTCTCTGTTGTGTACTGATTTTTAAATTATTTTGCATTGTTGGAAATAAATTATATTTTTTATGAATTCAATTTTTTATTTATTTAAATTTAAAATTAATTTAATAATATCATAACAAGTATATCATAAGCATTGAAATAACGACGACACCATTAGATTTATTAATAACTCATTTTTTATATTAAATTTCTTTAAAAAATTAAATAAAATTTACTTAAATCTACCAAAAAATCATCTTTATTCATTCATGTTGCCAAAAGTATCCAATTAAAATATTTTGGGTAAGATGTGCAAAATTTTTAAAAATTCACGATTGCGAGAACCGAATCCCATTAAGTAATCCCGATAGTGACCCAAGTCCGTTACCGTTACCGCGACCGATACCGATACTGCGACTGCGAACCTTGATCTAATCTAAGTTATTTGATGTCTTATAGATATAATATTTAAGGAATTAAAACTTCGTTTCGCTACCGCAAATATTAAATTGTCTTGCTCATTTAACCGAAAATGCTTCATATATATATGTATATTTATATATATATATATATATATATATATAATCACTTAATAATTAATATAAGGCTTGAATTGTGTAAGCATCCTTTAATCATCTATAAATTTATTTCATTCTTTTAAAAAAATAAAATCAGTCAATATAGAATTTATTTTATATATTGTTCCAGTGTGAAAAAATAAAATAAATGTATTTACACTTTACTGAGAAGTGAAAAACATAAGGAGATAGCCCTTGAAATTTCGAGTCATGCAAATGGAAAACTTCAATTTTTCTTTCGATTTCACTTCCACTGTTTCTCTTTTTCTTTTTCTCTAATGCCACAAGAACTAAAATTTTAAACTAAGTGGGATAGATATGCCAAAAAAAGGGGAAAAAAAAAAAGAAAAAGAAAAAGAAAAAAATGGGGCATTGATTATCTGAACACAGGTTAGCCAACCTGGGCTGACCCATTATGCACCATGTAGGCTCTTGTATGTATACGGGTCTGTTTGCTTTTGTTTACCAAGGATGTTAGAATAGACGTTCAAAGTAAAATTGTTGGAGGGTCTGAAAAACCGAAAATTGAAATCATAAATAGAATAATCAGATTCTACCAATTAATAAAAAAATCATTTATATTAGTTTCTAAACAATTATCAATCTTACATATATATATCATTTCAAATTTGAATCAAGGTTCGATTTTTTACATTCTTTCACATGAGTTTTTACCAAACAAAAATACTTAGAAATTGATAAACTAAAAATAAAATATGGGGAAAGATACGTGATGGTAAGTTGTAATTAATGTTTTTAAAATACCCTATTCTATGTAGTATTGTTGATGATTCTATAAAATTAGAATAGTAAACTAATAACAATTTCAAAGTAGAAGAAAAAATATGTAAACAAATATTAACAAATTCTTGGAATAAATTTATTATATCTTACCTATTATCAACTAAAATCGTTAGAGACATTATTCATTTGCGGTTTTAAGACGATCATGATTGAAGAAACAATTAAAGCAACAACAATTGAAATTGGTTGAAATTCCAAGGGTCGTTATTGGGTTAAGAAAAGAATGCCAAGAGTTGCATGATAACCTACGGCAGGGGCTCCTACTGTGGGTAAGGAAGCAAATGACAGCCAGTGAGTGCCACACAAACACGAGTTGTGATGGCAATCAAGAAAATGGTAAGTGACAGTACAAGAACTGATGGTGGAGCAAAATTTAAGCGACAACACTGTAAGAACATTTATAGTATTATTTGTGTTTGGCATGTTCTAGACAATAACTATATTGAGTGAATTGTTATGTTGAGAGTTTTGTGTATTTGCAATTGAGTTGTTAGTATGTTCCTTTCTATCTCGAAAAAGAAGTCAAGGAGTGTGTCAAAACAAAGAAAATTACCGGATGGCAAAATCGTCATTTTCAGATATCGTCACTTTACCGGAGGGCAAAAATGTCATTTCCATACATTATGACTTCAACCAAAAGGATCAGGAGTTCAAAATGACCAGTCTAGCTCAAATATGAAAAAACTGCAAAAGATGCAGCATACTTACGTTGTCAGAGGCTGAAACAGGACAAATTGGCTCTGACCTACGCTGTGGTTTTGAAGCTAGGAGGGGACCCTACGCCCTAGACCTACGCCCAAGTGTAGGTCCCAATGCTTGGTCACGTGATCACTTGTTATGCAGGAATTGTTTCGGGGTGCTTTCGGATTTTTCCAGTTTGGTCCTTACTTCGAGTTTTTAAGTGATTGACGGTTTCAGACCTCCACATATAGGCATATACACATATTTACATCAAATTTTAGATGATTTATCAAGGTATTGTGAAATTACGTAAGAGGGCAAGTTTAGGGTTTTTTATAACTTGGTCTATAAATACCAAGGTTCTACAAGAGAAGAGGCTACGATTTTTTACGACGATTTTTCAAGAGGGTTTTTGGTGAGAGCTCTGCAATATTCTATCGTTCATATTTTTATACAGAGTGATACACACAAAGATGTGATTATGGAGTGATCATACATCTTGGTGTTATCTCTTGTGTTGAGTTTCTCCAATCGTGTTTCTATATCGAAGTTATCTACGCACGATTAGATGAGTGATTGCTAAAAAATCATCACACCGTCTATTGCAACGAGGTTGTTTTGATCCGTCCGAGTACGAAGCGATTCGAGGATTTCAGACCACGAGTAGAGAAAGGCAAATCATACGTGATTTGTTATTCTCTCATAGTGTCTGGCGGAGCAAGTGTTCTTCATGAAGTACGAGTGATTCAAGGATTTCAAACCGCGAGTAGAGGAAGGCATCAGGAGTGATTGTAAGTCTAAAACTCTTATAAAGTCTATACTTATTGATTCATAGTGCATCGGTACCTGAGTGTACCCGTGGTTTTTTCCTTAGAACGTTTCCTTGGTTTTTCCACGTATAATTCTCTGTGTCGTCTCTTGCTTTATTTTCTGCACTACATTGATATTTACTTGATATTGCTTGAATGACGTGGTTTGAGAATTAGGATTTTGTGATTGGATTAAAATTGAATTTTCCGTAATTAAATATTAATTTGTCAATAAATCCACAAAAAACCTATTCACCCCCCCTCTAGGCTATTTTCACCATCGTCTAGGTAATTTCAATTAGTATCAGAGTGTGGTTGCCCCAATTTATGTTAACTACCTAGGGTTAGATCGTGAACTTAGACGATGGAGATGCCTCGTGAAGGAGGTTCCATATCTAGATCCCCTTTGTTTGATGGGTCGAATTACACATATTGGAAAGCGAGAATGAGATAGTTTTTAAAATCTTTAGATGAGAAAGCGTGGAATGCTGTTGAAGTACGATATTCACCTCCTATTGTGAAAGACGATGCAACCAATGAATCAACACCAAAACCGTCAAGCGAGTGGACTACTGTTGAGACAAATAGCGCGAATTGGAACTCGAAGGCGTTGAATGCGTTAAACAATGTTGTAACTCCTAGTGAGTTCAAGAGGATTGCTACGTGCGTAATTGCCAAGGAAGCTTGGGATATTCTCCAAGTCACTCATGAAGGAACGTCGAAGGTGAAACAATCAAAGCTTCAAATTTTGAATTCTCAATTTGAACAGTTGAAGATGGAGGAGGATGAGGTCTTCGCCGACTTTGAAGCTAGGTTAAATGATATTGTAATAGGTTGTTATAACCTAGGTGAGCCTATTCATGAGACTACCATAGTAAAGAAAATCCTTAGGTCTCTTCCTGAACGTTTTTTATCTAAGGTCACTGTCATCTCTGAGGTCATGAGTCTTAAAGAAATTAAGGTTGAAGAATTGATTGGAAATTTAAAATCTTATGAGATGGAGATGTTCAAAAAGCACAAAAGAGAAGAGCATAGTTTTCAAAACCACTAGGAAAGATCAAGTTGAACTTGATGAAGAAAGTGAGTTGAGTCTGAATGATATTGTCATGTTTACTAAGAGGTTGAACAAATTTGTTAGGGCTAAACAGAATGGCCAGGGACAAAAAATTGGGGATAGGTTGGGTGAGTCTAGAAGTATAAATAAGACTCAAATTAGAAAGGACAAGTCTAATCCTAAAATGAAGAAACCCAAATGTTTTGAATGTCAAGGATATGGTCATATAGCTGCAGAGTGTGCAAACACTCTGAAGAAATCCAAAGGATTAGCTGTCAGTTGGGATGATGACTCTGACAATGGATCAACTAGTGATGCGACAAAATCAGAAGTAGGTGATGATTCTGAGAATTTCACCGTGTTTGCTGTACAAAGCAAGGAGGTTAACGAAGTTGCTTCAAGTTTGGCGATGTCTGAAGAGGAATGTTCTGAGAGTGATGAAGATTGTGACGAAACGCTTCAAGAGTCTTATAATAAATTACTTGATAAGACCACACAACTTCACAAGAATCACATGAAACTGTTGACTAAAAGTCTTAACATGGACAAAGAATTGCATTCTTTAAAAGACGAATTAGCTAATAGTTCTCAAACTCTAAATCTTCTACAGACCCAAAAGGCCAAGTTGATTGAGGATTTGAATAAGTCTGAACTTGAAAAAACTGAGGCTTTGAAGTTAGTAGATGGTCTCAATAAAGAATTGGTTGAGAAATCTACTAAGATTGAAAATTTGGAAAAAGAGTTGAAAGATGCTAACTCAATTATTCAGAAGTGGTCTAGTGGAACCCTTAAGCGTAATCATATGTTGAGTGTAAGAAAGTCCGCAGGAAATACAAAGGGACTAGGTTTTGTTGGAGTATTGCAAAATTCGAATGTTGCTGCAAAAACCACCTTTGTAAAAGCCTCCCAAGTAGCATCAAAATAAAATTCAAATTGGAATTCTAGGGTTCAATCATATGTCAAAAGACCTGTTGAAAACAAGTCTTTCCTTACCCCTAGATATCCTAGGAAGTCAACTGATGGAGTTCGGAGGTTTGTTCCTATTTGTCATCACTATGGTGTTAGTGGTCACATTCAACCAAGGTGTTCGAAGTTGAGAGAGAAGACTCAACAATCGATGAAGGAACAAAGAATTCAACATGAAGATCATGTTCAAGCTCAAATTCAAATGTTGAATGAAGAAATGAAGAATTAGTCAAGATTGGCAAAAGGAGCTTCGAAGATGAAAAAGACTTGGGTGAGAAAAAGTGAGCTACACTGTCTTGTAGTTCATACTGCATTTAGAGCACGCAAGTCTACTTCTTAGTATTTGGATAGTGGATGTTCGAGGCATATGGCTGGAGATAAGTCATTGTTTGGATTTCTTGAGAAATGTCATGGTGGGATATTCACTTTTGGTGACGGAGAGAAGTCGAAGGTTCTAGGAAAATGTACTATTGTGGTTTCTTGTCTACCTAAACTAGAAGTTGTGCTTTATGTAGAGGTTCTTAAAGCAAATTTGTTGAGCATAAGTCAGATATGTGATAACAATCATAATGTCACTTTTTCTCCTAACAAGTGTTCGATCATTGACTCTTTTGGAAATTGCGTAATGGAAGGTATACGTTCAACTGATAATTGTTATTGCATTGTTCCTAATTTTGAATTTTTATGTAATAGAGTTAAACTTGATGAAGTTAAAATCTGGCATCAGCGAATAAGACATGTTAATTTTCGTGAATTAACAAAAATTACTAAGAGTGAAATTGTTAAGGGAGTCCCTAAGCTTGGTTATGCAAAAGGAGTTGTGTGTGGATCATGTCAGAAGGGTAAACAAGTTAGATGTCAACACAAAAAGAGAAATGTCATTGGTACTTCTAGACTTTTAGAGTTGTTGCATATTGATTTAATGGGTCCCACTAGAACCATGAGCAAATAAGGACAGAAATATATTTTCGTCATGGTGGATGATTATTCGAGATTTGTATGGGTTGGATTTCTAAGTGAAAAATATGAAGCTCCTGAAAGTTTTAAGAGAATTTGTTTAAAAATTCAGACTGAGAAGAATTGTTCCATTTTTAGAGTAAGGAGTGATCATAGAAGGGAGTTTGAAAATTCAGAAATTGAAGTATTTTGTGATGAGAAAGGAATAAAACATGAATTTTCAGCACTTAAAACTCCTCAACAAAATGGAGTAATTGAGAGGAAGAATAGGGTTATTCAGGAAATGGTCAATGTTATGCTATAAGGTAGGAATGTTCCTAGGTATTTTTGGGCCGAGGCGGTGAACACGGCGTGTTACACCTCAAACAGAGTTTATCTTAGACTTGACACCTTAAAAACTCCTTATGAACTGTGGAATGGTAAGAAATTCAATGTGAAATATTTCAAGGTTTTTGGAGCAAAATTTTATATTATTAGAGATCGTGAATCTATTGGGAAGTTCGAGTCTAAGAGTGATGAAGGAATATTTTTGGGTTATTCATTAACTAGTTGAACATATATGGTTTTTAACCTTAGAACTCTAACGATGAAGGAATCTGCCAATGTAGTTGTTGATGACTCATGTATTGATGAGTCCCCACCATCTGCTGAGGAGGAAGATGGTGAGCCATTCTTTATATTGGATAATGATTCTTCTGAGGTTGAAAAAGAGGACAACGTGGTTAGTGATGATACTTCAAGTCCTGCAGAATCACATGATTCAATTGGTGATGTTCAGCCTACACCGTCTAAGGAACTATCTGCAAGGTAAAGTTGTATCATCCTTTGGATAATGTTATAGGATCTATTCATCAAATGATGGTGACACGGAAAAAGGCTACGAATGAGGTTTCGTATGCATGCTATACATCTTCTTTAGAACCTAAAAATGTCAAAGAAGCTCTTCAAGATAATGAGTGGATAAATGTTATGCAAGAAGAACTTCAGCAGTTTGTTAAGAATGATGTGTGATATCTTGTGCCTAGACCGAAGGAGATAAATATGATTGGTACCAAGTGAATATTCAAGAATAAAAAGGATGAACATGGTATAGTAGTTAGGAATAAGGCTAGGCTTGTTGCTCAAGGTTATACTCAGTTGGAGGGTATAGACTTTGATGAGACGTTTGCTTCAGTAGCGAGACTTGAATCTATTCAACTTTTATTTGCTATTGCGTGTCATCTTGGATTCAAGTTGTATCAAATGGATGTGAAGAATGCATTTTTGAATGGTGTTCTTCATGAGGAAGTATATGTGGAGCAACCCAAAGGATTTGAAGATCCTTATTGTCAAGATCACGTTTATAGGTTGAAAAAGGCTTTGTATGGGCTAAAGCAAGCTCCTAAAACTTGGCATGAAAGGTTGATTGATTACATGTTAAGGACAAGTTTTACTCAAAGGGAAGTGGACAAAACACTATTTATTCAGAAAATTGAGAGTGATACAGTTGTTGCTCAAATATATGTTGATGATATTGTGTTTAGATCCAATTCTGATAAGTTTGCTCATTATTTTGGAGATCAAATGAAACATGAATTTGAGATGAGTATGATTGGTGAATTGAACTTCTTTCTAGGGCTTCAAGTTAGGCAATTAAATGATGGGATTTTTGTTTCTCAAACTCGTTATGCCTTGGAATTTGTGAAGAAGTTTGGTTTGGAAAAGGTTAAGGATGCTCACACTCCTATGAGTACAAGTATTAAGCTTAGCTTGGATACTAAAGGCAAAGATGTCGATCCTACACTTTATAAGAATATGATTGGGAGTTTGTTGTATTTGACTGTCAGTCGACCTGACATAGCTTTTAATGTTGGTTTGTGTACACGTTATCAGACAAGTCCTAAGGAGTCTCATATTTCTGCTGTAAAAAGGATTATCAAGTATGTTAAAGGGACAGTGAATTACGGACTATGGTATCCATTAGGTACTAATACTGATATAACATCCTTTTCTGATGTTGATTGGGCCGGTAATGTTGATGATAAAAAAAGTACCAGTGGATGGTGTTTTTATGTTGGAAATTGCTTAGTTGTTTGGCATAGCAAGAAGCAAAATTGTGTTTCTTTTTCCACTGCTAAGGCTGAGTATATAACAATTGGTAGTTGTTGTACTCAAGTTTTGTGGATGCGTAAAATGTTGCAGGATTATGGTTTTTCTCAAGGCACAATATTGTGTTTTGTGATAACACGAGTGCGATAAATATTTCTAAAAATCATGTTCAACATTCTAGGACAAAACATATAGATATTCAACATCATTTCATTCGTGATCTTATTGAAGATGGGATAGTGTTTCTAGAGTTCATATCCATATATTCTCAGTTGACAAATATCTTTACAAAACCATTAGATTTTCAAAAGCATGTTAGTCTTAGAAAATCTATTGGTATGTTTTTTTTAGAATAGATATTTTCTTATCTGTCATTCTAGAAACACATTGCATTATTTTCCTAGAATTGATAAGTAACCATGCATTTGTATTATATTTGTTCATACATGCATTTTATTTTAGAAAATCATAAAATAAATTTTTTTGAGATTGTTGAGCTTGGGCAAAGTACAAAAGTTGTCATATTTTACTCTATTTTCACATTTACTTATTTCATTATGTATATGTGAAGTAAAGGTATCAGACTGACCCAAGATTTTTGGATGATCATTTGACATGATTATTTTATGTTATAAAACTTTAATCTTAGGTGTTAGATACTTCAGTGATGATTTTAATGCATGTTGAATTTGTTAATTTTTTTATTTAACCCGAAGTGGTATAAAGGTTCATGAGCTATGCTAGATTGGTCTATGCATGAAATATTTTTTTGCATGTGTATGAATATTGTGATGGTGTTGAAAAAAAAATGAGATGTTTAAAATTTTAAAAATGCAAAAAGTAGTTCTTCAATCTGAGTAACCGGGCCTCTTGCCTCAGTAAGCATTGAGTGTTCGCGTAAAAAAGGGAGAAGACTAATGAACATAAATCCCATGGAAGAAGCTCGGGCCCAGTTAGTCGGGATTAAAAATCCTCGTTGGAAAGTCCGGAGCTTAAAAATACAAAAAGGGATATTGTGAGAAAGTTGAAAAAATGAAAAAGAGAAAATTGTGTGATAAAGAGAAAATATCTTTTATTTTAGCCTTCTAGTTTGGATCTTGAATTGGATTATCATCACGGTTGGTGGGGAGATTATCAGTTTTAGTATGTATTGTTTTCATCTTACCTTAGTGCTTGCACATATAAATTATATATATATATATATATATATATATATATATATACAAATGTGCTGATTTTGTTCTATACCTTGTGTATAATGGTCGAATTAAATCTGAGAATATGATGTGTTAATGATTAATTTTGTATTTCTACTGCCTTGCTCACAGATTTCTAATTACAAAAATATTTTATTTTATTTTATTCATGACATTTTACATTCATGCATTAGTAGTAATGTCATGCATAGTAGAGATTTCTGTTACCCTGAGAATTTGAATATGATCTGATAAGAGTTCTATATCTTGGTGTTTTTTCATTGAGTACTTCCTTGCATCTCTCTACATTGTTGATATGACATACTCTCTTTGCTTGACATTTTAGTGACAAAAAGGGGGAGAAGTATTAAGTAAGGGGGAGAGATTGTTTGGTTAAGATTGTTTGATTGATTCAGAGGGAGAAGTATTTAGCAAGGGGGAGGATGATGATCATTATGTGTGCATTGTTGTTATGATTTTCTGATGATTATTATGTTGGTTTTTATCTGTTTTCCACACTTGCGTTTAATGGTTTGTTCAGTGTTGTGGTTACAGGATTGGTAGACCGTCATAAAAGCAAGGTGAAAATTTATATCTATGTTTGGCGATGTGTGTTCATAGCTATAGATGTTATGTTGTTATTTGTGAGGCTATATTGTAAAAAATAATTTTATATCAGAAATGCCAAGGGGGAGATTGTAAGAACATTTATAGTATTATTTGTGTCACACCCCGTTATTCATGAAACTCTAATCCGGAGAATCAACGAATCCCGATGTATGACGTCACGGAAAACGATAACTTAGATTAACAATAACATCGAAATATATGAAATATGAATGAAAATGAAGTATTCCATGTCACCTGAGTGATAGAAACTCAGTAAAGAAATTCTAACGAAAATCCGGTAAAATTCCGTCTGTAAATGGAACATTCGGACAACCCAAAAGCAACACAACACAAGAACCTGCCCATAACAACAGAAATAGAATCAATAACACGCAACCCAACATTCCAGTAACCTACTAGGGCCGAGGTAGTGGGAAAGAACACCAATACCTCTACACAACCCCTCTAAAATCAATAGAGCCCCAAATGCTCAAATGAAATTATAAAGAAAGCCACATGACGATGCCGAAAAGGTATAAAGGCACCCCAAAACAACAAATACCGACTGAGCCACCAAGCTCATTTAAGAATACATATAACTCGATGGTAGTGCCGAACAGATACAATGGCATCCCAAAATAATAAATACATGGACTGAAAATACAACACAAGGGAATCTGCCAACAACCTGGCTCCCAATAGAATAAAAGAACACACAAGTATGACTACGGAATGAGGAATAAAACTACCGTCCCAAATCACTCGTATCGTCGCTGCCGAGCGTGTTGCGTCCACCTGCAAACCTGCAACCTGTGTGGAGGTGAGCACAACCTCGGGAGCTCACCATAATATCAAAACATCACACTCATAGCCGTCTAGAAAATGTTAACCATCCCGTGTGCATGCATCTATCCTAGGTCAATCAATCGTCTCATATGACACCCCGCTAACCCGAGACCCCATCAATAACCTCATCACTAACCTCAAGTACACTACGGATATCGTAAAAACTACAGATCAACTAAAATATAAGTAACACATGTGCACGTGTATATATATAACGTCCTGTAAATAACTAAGCCTGTCACCTAGGCCTATAGACAATCAATCCGAACTCTACTCTCATCTAGAGATGCAACAAGGACTAACTATCTACCATACCGTGCACCTAGCACGCTGCACAAGGTTCCTAGGAGGTAAATAGATCACTCACTAGGACTACCGAAAGTAAATCATCATAACCATTCTTCTACTTACAATAACCAGTGAACCACCCCGTTCACTCAAAGAAACATAAAAAGGAAATGTACTATCTCCACACCGGATTCGGTAACCAACCGAACTATCTCTAACTCACACTGCCTATCTAGGCACTAGAAAGGGGTATTGGAGTCATTTAGTCCCAAACAGATGCCATGGTCCTCGGGTTTTTAAAGAAAAACGTTGAACCCCGAAGGATTGAACCGGTTTTTAAGAAAAAGTTAGGACCCGGTCAAATCTTATTTGGTTCCAACGTCTCCAAACCCAACCAAAACAACAAGAATCACACTAGGTGTGCGTAAATCAACATCATAAGTCCGGGCTCAAACCCAAGGAATAACTATAGGAGAAAGAAGAACTATTAGAGTTCAAACTGACAACTATTTTGGAATCACTTTTAAACTTATTTCAATTCTGGTCCTAAGACCTTTAACATTTATTTAAAATTTTATAAAAATATTTCTAAAAGAAGGCCCAAACAAAACCAGGCACGGGAAGGAACATCAGACAACAAGCTAGGAGAAACCTGAATTTATCAACCTTTAACAATACTGACACCTCGGAAATAACATCGAGATTTCTAGAACATGGACAAACCGTGTCCTAATTCACCGATTTTACAAAATAATTTCAAATGAAATTTTCTGAAATTTCTTTCAAAAATGGATTTCTATCGATACTTCCGGTAATGAGAATTCAAAACATATTTTATAAAACAGGTATTTAAACTTCTGTCTTCCAAAAATAGTTAACAAGTTTCGAGGTAAACGAGGAATACGTTTTATAAAATCCCCAAGTTATTCGAACCATAACCGAGGTTTCAAGAACGGGACAAACCATGCCCTGAAATCACTAACTTCATGAGAGTACTTACGGAAAAAGATTTTCAATAAACACGGAAAAGAACCATCTACAACTCATATACTGTCAAAGTGGAAGAATGAGCGATAAACTCAAAATTTCAAAAGCCAAAGGAATAGAGTCAAACTGATAAGCTCTATCTGTCCTTTACTCGAACAAAAATCCACACTACCGTAGAGGGCTATCAATCATCCTGTGATGATACTAATCACCAATCATAAAGACCTAACATACGGGGAACCCTTACGCCCCAAGGTCACTTTCACTTTTCACCTTTTAACTTTAAGTTTTCACGGTTTCCTTTACACTAGGAAATTCACAATTTAATTTGTAATTTAACCACGGTTAAAATATCAGTCACAAACACCGCGCCCTAACGCCCAAGAGAGTAATACAAATCTCTAACTAAAATTCAGACATAACCTGCTCAATATCAATAAGCAATAATAACAGATAATCTCAACAGCAATATTCATGCAATGCCAATGCTCATGACCATGCAAATGCAACTAAAATGCAACCCTGTCTATATGAGGGTCAAACAAATAACCAGGAATCTCAACCCGACCACTTATGGGGTTAACAGGCCCATACCAGGAAGGGTGAGCGTCGCCAAATAGAATACGGAGACCACAAGTCCATCAGGAACCGGCAAGTGAGACATATGTCCTCACTCCCAAAGTCTGAGGATTCGAGAGATACTAACTCCCAGGGTGCCAGTCACCCACTGGCCAGTTGTTACGACATTCCAAACAATCCATACATGTACATGATATAAATGAGGCATGCAACTTATACCGAAACAATATATATACTACAGTGCTGTATGAATGCAAAATGCCTCTACATGAATTTAATATACTCAATAAAACGGCATAAAAACCAAACAACCTCATACAAAACATGCTTCAAATTTTAAATTATATAGTAAATCAGTTCCATTTATCTCCAAAATATATCCATTCGCAATTTAATTTCTTTATAATTTACGAGAGAATCAACAACAAGGGAACTAAAATCAGGTCTAAGTTTTAACGTCCCTCGTTCTCGTGAATCCCCTAACTTATTTTTAATTTCAATAAAATATAAACAACAGGGGAAAACTTATTAACTGGATCTACGTCCACATACACTTTCTATAAACCTATTTCGAGCTCAAGGGGGTACTAAACCGCCTATATCGATTTAATTTAAATAGGTTTATAATTATTTTAAATCCGAGAAATAATTTATTTAATTTCTCCAAAGGAATTTCCAACTCCGACATCATTTAATACATTTATGGGTATTTTATAAATTTTATAAAATTCCTAGATTTCCGTCTATCACTAGGAATTTAATTAAATATTTTTATTTATCAATAAACATACAACGGAGATTAATTAACGTTTTCTACGCACTATTAGTGAGTGTCAGATATGCATATATATAAGAATATATATGTAAATTCTCACCTAAAATAAAGCTTACAGAACAACCCCGATCTGTCCCACCGTGAACAGTGCCGGCTGTGAACAGTGCTCACCGCCCCAAAGTCGTCTAAAAATTATTTCGAATATACTGAAACGTCCGTCTCGACGACCTATACGATATATACAAAACCCATTAGCAATTGACTAATAATTTTGAATAAATCTAATATAACCCAAACGAAAATTCGAACCTATAAATCGAATTTCCGGACAAACCGCTTAACGAAAAATTATAAAATTTTAGTATGATGAACACTACGTAGAGACGAAGCTACTTACCAAAAATCATCGTCATCGGACCACCGGAAGTCGCCGAACCGGCAACCCGAAGCTCCGGACGAACCGGCCTGCTACGCCTTTGCCGCGCGTCGCCACTGCGCGAACCACCTGCAGCCACCACCTGCTCGTCGTCAACACCACTAGCGACCCGAGCCGCCGTCGTTGCTTCTCTCTCCGGCCGAAACCTTAAGCCGAACCGGCCCTGCGCGCGTTGTCGGAGCTGCGCCCAATTACCCTCACACCGTCCTGATGCCTGAGCGACATCGCACCTCCGTCAGTCGTCATCAACCTAAGTCGACCATCGCCGTCGCGTCGCCTCTGACCGGCGACCCATCACCACTAGGTCCAGCTCTCTCTCTTAGCCGACCTCTCTCTCTCTCTGCAAGATGATGATGATGGAGGTGTAAAGAGTAACTACTGCAGAGGAGAAGAATGAGAGAAACGTGTAGCAGAGAAGAAGGAAAAATGATCTTTGTGGTTGCGTGTACACATATACATATATATGCTAAATCGCATAAGTGACCCTCCTTTTATTCAAAAATACATAATAACCCCAAAACAATATATACATAATTTTCCATTAATTTTATATATACTTATAAATATCCACACATATATATATATATTCTCCCAATTAATAATATATGTATAATAAATCCCGAAAATATACCGGGAACCTCAAAATAATATAACACGAGCCCGAAAATATAAACGAAACACCTAATAAATAATATAACTGAAATAAATAATCTGGGGTATGAAACTCATATATATATATAATCTGAAATAAATAACCGATCGACCCGCAATTAATATCATGCGAACTCGAAAATTTTACGGATATCTAATAAATGATATAAGTCAAAATAAACACTCCGGGTACAAAACATACCGTCGGAACACAGAACAATTCCGAACACGACTCCTTCAAAAGATTGGTCTCAATCCATCTATCCAAATTCTCGGTCCGCTAGATTAATAATCGAAAATCCCTGCTAATGACAACTCAGAACCTGCCGCTTCAAGTGCGAAAAATGAAAAGAAATCACTTAGCCTCAATTAATAATAAACAATAATAAAGGGAAAATTATAAAAAAAATTCCTAAACGATGACACGCGTACCCGAAAAATCTACTGGTCGCTCGATAAATAATACCAGCGAGGATAAATAATTCGAGGTACAAAATCCAACTACCAGAACACCGGGTACGTACAAGACCCACCGAATAACTAGGGCACGAAAATAATCCAAAACAATAACCAAGTATATCCACATCAACACCTAGGAGCACTTAGAAACACAAAGAAGTAAGTACATTAAACAAACAAAACACGTACGTACAAATACAGAGCACGTAAATCAAATCAGGCACATAATAATCCCATCACAAGGGGAAAACAAAACGTCGAACCCCTAACGCACTAAATGCCGAACTCGCACAACAGCGTCGGAGCCTTAGACGTCGGACATACTAAGCATGTCGCCACCCAGTCGAAACACCAAACGTCGAGCGTCTAAACGAATCCATGTAATCGACACTAAAGCCCACGTAAACCTCTAGCCATGTCCGAAACACAAAACATCACGTCAAATAGCGTAATCACTAAAGAAACTCCACGAAATCATCAAAGAGACAATTACAGAGTCGTGCTATCGAATCTCATGTCAACGTTTTACCAAGTCAGAAACAATACTGTCATGTCAAGTCATGCAATCGCCAAGGACAATCCACAAAGTAGTCAACAAGACAATGGTCGCGTCATCCCGTCGTATCAAGACATAAACGCGAAAAATTTATACGTGAGATATCCAGAATAACCATGACATCATGAACAAGTGACGCCACAACCGAAAATAAATCAAAAATAATTCCAGAAAATAGGAAAAATAATATGGGGTGTTACAATTTGTGTTTGGCATGATCTAAACAATAACCATGTTGAGTGAATTATTATGTTGATAGTTTTGTGTATTTGCAATTGAATTGTTAGTATGTTTGTTTCTATCTCGAAAAAGAAGTCAAGGAGTATGTCAAAACAAAAAAAATTACAGGAGGGCAAAATCGTCATTTCCAGACATCGTCACTTCACTGGGGGGCAAAAATGTCATTTCCAGACATTATGACTTCAACCAAAAACATCGGGAGTTCAAAATGACCAGTCTAGCTCAAATATGAAAAAACTGCAAAAGATACAACATACCTACATTGTCAAAGGCTGAAACAGGACAAATTGGCTCTGACCTACGCTATGGTTTTGAAGCTAGGAGAGGACCCTACGCCCAACCGTAGGTCACAAACGTAGGTCCCAATGCTTGATCACGTGATCACTTGATATGCAGGATTTGTTTCGGGATGCTTTCGGATTTTCCCAGTTTGGTCCTTACTTCGAGTTTTTAAGTGATCAACGACTTCAGACCTCTACATATAAACGTATACACATATTTATATCAGATTTTAGATGATTTATCAAGGTATTGTGAAATTACGTAAGAGGGCAAGGTTAAGGTTTTCTATGACTTGGTTTATAAATACTAAGGATCTACAAGAAAAGAAGCTACGGTTTTTTACGACGATTTTTTAAGAGGATTTTTGGTGAGAGCTCTACAATATTCTATCGTTCATATTCTTCTACAGAGTGATACACATAGAGATGTGATTATGGAGTGATCATACATATTGGTGTTATCTCTTGTGTTGATTTTCTCCAATCGTGCTTCTACATCGAAGTTCTCTACGCACGATTGGATAAGTGATTGCTGAAAAATCATCACACCATCTATTGCAACGAGGTTGTTTTGATCCGTCCGAATACGGAGCGATTCGAAGATTTAAGACCGCAAGTAGAGAAAAGCAAATCAGGCGTGATTTGTGAGTCTCTCATAGTGTCTGTCGAAACAAGCGTGCTTCGTGAAGTACGAGTGATTCAAGGGTTTCAGACCGCGAGTAGAGGAAGGCATATCAGGAGTGATTGTAAGTCTAAAACTCTCATAGAGTCTGTACTTGTTGATTCATAGTGCATCGGTACTTGAGTGTACCCGTGATTTTTTCCTTGGAACGTTTCTTTAGTTTTTCCACGTATAATTCTCTGTGTCGTCTCTTACTTTATTTTCTGCACTACATTGATGTTTGTTTGATATTGCTTAAATGATGTGGTTTGAGAAATAGGGTTTTGTGATTGGATTAAAATTGACTTTTCCGCAATTAAATATTAATTTGTTAATAAATTCACAAAAAACCTATTCAACCCCCTCCCGGCTATTTTCACCATCGTCTAGGTAATTTTAAACACAATCTCGGAAGAATCGATGATGGTAGAACTGATGATAAATAAATAGTGAAAGAAGGCAAAATTCACTAGTCATTTCTTCTATCAACTAACTTTCTTTCTCACCGGTATATCCTTGAAAGCCTTTAAAGAATAGGCCACGTTTGACTTTACCGTAGCGAGGTTGAAGAGCACTCATCGAAGAAACTGACGGCTGTAGGTACACAGTTAGCCTTACAAGTTTCCACCCCATACCCCAAACCTACTACCCTTGCTCGTGCAACCCAGAAGGCAACAATGACGCCCAGACAAAACCAAAAAACTGAGAAGCAAGTTATGCAAATTACCGGAGTTCGGATACTTGGAGAGTACCTCTGATTTTGCTCTCCTCTTCCCTGTGAAATACCCGGATGATAGCAGAAATGACGGTAGGTTGTGATCATGAACCGAGATCAATATGAACCTGGGAGAGCCTAAAAGAAATAAAAAATGAATGAATAAATAATTATGATGGTTGGTGTTTTGTAGGCGTAGAATCTAAATGAAACCAGAGCTTTCATATTAAAATGAGAAACTAGAACACAACAATGATTGTGATACATATAAAACATAACTAACTAGTTCATGAATTGACCATTCATTACATTGCATTGAAATATTGAATTCGCCATAGGGAGGAATTAAACTCGGACCGAATTTTCCTTTTGTTGGAAGAGAAAGGAAACCACCAACAGAAGCTCCAACCATAATTTCTCTCTCCGGAACAAGTCCTCGTCTCTAATGCAAAAAATAAGTGTAAAGAGCAAACATCCGCACACATACACGTATCTGCATCAGAAAGTGGCAACAAATTCAATAACAAGCGGTGCGAGATGAAGCCAAGTGGTATTTCAAGATCTAAATCTTAGGAGGTCACAGGTCCAGTGAAATTTTAAGAAAATGGAGAAGAAAACTACATATACCTGAGTAAGATCTCACAATATATTGATGTGGCATATCAGCAACAAATATTAATCGTCACTTATTGAAAAGAAAGGATATTATATAAATATGTTTGATCATTAAAGATACATAAATCAAAGCTTCTAGATAATGGTGTGAAAGCAAATCTTTTTAAAACTTAACTTGTATTTCAATATATTTTGGAGCAACTTTTGAGGGTCTTCCTTTGTTTTGGGTAGTTGTAATTGTGCTAAAAAATTCTACACTAGGAGCTCCTAGAACAAAAGGGTGAGGATGCAGATCTTTAACCTAAATTATCTCCATTATCCTTTGAGAACACTGCTTATAATTTTTGTTTCTTTACCTCACATTTGCTGTAATCAGATTAATCAGTTACAATTCTGGAGCTTATATAATTCAAGTGGCCTCATAAAGGGAAGCTGATGGATGAGTCTATCTGAATTAACACAAATAGCAAATGTAAAAAAAAAATTGGTTTCTTCCATCCAAAGGGATTAGTCTGGACCCAAAAGAAATTGGGGACTTCCTAGTGTCACCTATTAAAAAGTCTGCAGAAAAACCACATTATTTCCTTAGTGTAAAGAGAAAAACACCACCTAGACATAAGCAGGACTTTTTAAATGGAAAATTACCTCATATTATAATTGATTACATTTAATAGGATCGAAAAGACAAAGACAACACAGAAAGACAATGGCATTATCGGGTTACAAGAACAAGGCTGATTACCCAAAAAAAAGAACAAGAAAAAAACGGAGATTTTAGATACTTGGAGATAATTCAGTTGAACTGAAAATCCATCATTTCATTCCAAAATTGTTTGCAGCACCAACTGCCACGACATTTGCCTCGCCATTTATCCTTTGCATCTGTTCCTCACTACCAAACCCTCCAAGTGTTGAAACTATAACAGTAGCCCCAACAAGTACTTCATCCCAGTTTACGTAGAAAACATCTCCTGTGGGATATGAAAATAAACTAGACAAATTGACTTTGGATTAGACATTTGATGAAACTAAACAAGGCATAACCCGCATCAATATTGAGTAGCATATGCATACGACATGTGCAGAACAAATTCTTATCAAGCTTGAAGGCTAATATGGCCTATGGCCACAAGTACACCTCAACTTGAGTTTTATAGTCCTACATCTAATCCAGTTCAGATATAGCACAGCTTGACGTGAAATTTGCAATCAGCTGATCCGACCGTAAGTAATACCATCAAGCAATTGTAGCGATCTTACCTCAGAAGCTAATGTTACGGCGCTCTAGTGTGTTATATTCATCCCTTGCCTTAATTCTACTCTTATCCATGTATTAGTATGACGGCGATCACTTAGACACTTACATTAGGATATATGAGAGATTTCTAATTCTTCTAAGTTCTAACCTAAAACCTAAACATTATACATCCAAAACATATTTAGTAAAAGATAAATAAAAAGAAATTCCCGTCAGAGCATGGCTAATGTCAATAAAACCAGCAACTATTTCACGACAATTAACAAAATTAATGACAAACAAATTAGGATCACCATCATATATGTATGAATATGCACTTAGTGGAAAAACAAATCATTAATTAGAAGCATTTTGTTACTTCACTTTGGCTAATCAACCAATACCACAAATTCTGCTTGACATATAATTACCAAATAGTTAACAAAGCCCAGAGTTTTCCTGTTGGAACAAGGGAACAATATGTGCTTTGCTCACCCCATATTTAAATGATTATGACTATTTTGTCCCAACAATTGAGAACCAGCTACGAGTTTTTTACACCATCTTGAAATAGGAGGGATGGACTGGAGTTCGGCACTAATTTGGCTTCATTTTCTGCCCTGCTTGATTTAGTTGATTGTAATATCTAGAACCGAAATTGTAAAAATATGTGCAGTTATATCAACAAGTAAATGGATGTACTAATCAACCATTTCAGCATAAACCTCAGGATTAGCACTTTTTAATTGCCTCCACTCAGTAAACTAGGATACCGTCAACTTATTAGATGTAGAAATAGAGATAAAGGCACCTGTCATCCAAGTAATTTGATCTACCCATGGACTTGAGTGAGAAGGATGCCAAGACTGGTGATCATTGAGTAAAGGTTCAAATTCCAAAACTGGATACCATAAAAGAGAAGAATGGCAAGAGAACGCCAGTTAATTGCATCAAGAAAGTGACTGCAGGTATAAAATATAGCACAAGAAGGGAAAATATAATTATTATTCATGGAAACAAGGTGATTCAGATTAAAAATAAATAAAAATTCAGACCTGCTCAGGCTTATGACCTCTATTACCTTGGATGCTGCAGCCTTGCATATTGCAGAACCCACAAAACCACTGCCTCCTAAAACAACAACCTACCAAGAAATATTTAGAGGAATAAATATTGAAGTAGGCTTCTGTAGATTTATTGATCCATCCATCAAGAAGTCGCAGATGTTAGAGACAAGAACTACTTAAAAACTTTTAAGGAGTAAGCTCTATACAAGCACCATAGAGGAAGCAAAGAACATCTCAAGGGCTTTTCAAACATAAAGGCTGTGATTAAAATGGTGATGGCCTAAATCTAACAAACTCTATAGCACTAGAAATTGGTGAAAAGTAATAACTTCTTGTAGGCTATAGTCAAAAAGTAAAAATTTCCTGACTTAAATTGAGTTACCAACTTACCAGCACCACCACACAAATACAAAAATAAACTAAAACAAAAAATGAGTCGTGTATGCTCTAAATACGGGCAGGGTATGGCTTTGATTCACCGTCTCAATTAATTGGGAGAACAAGTACTATAAGTTACTGTGAAATGAAAAAAAACAACCTCAAAGCCACTAGCATGTTACTGAAATCACATACTGTATATGCAAAATCACAAAACTTTGACCATCAACCATCGAGCAATGGGTAGCATATGCAAAAATGCTTCCATATACAACAGTTCTTCCAAATCAGGCCATGCCAAAGACATAAATACAGAAAAGCAAGCACACAGTGGCCAAGCAAAAGGATCATTTTTAAAGTAATAAGATCCACCTAAGAGCCATCAGTATGGTATTAAACAATTTAAACTACATACTCTAGATGCACATCGCATAAATTATGGTCAGTCAAGCAATAAATCACAATTTTGCAGCAATACCTTTATAGACGACAGCATCAAAATCCAGTTCACGCCTTATTCTTATCAACAAGAGAAGATTGTGCTTTGGAAGGCATGTGCTGAGAACCACAATGGTAGGGTAGAATTGTTCATAACAGAATACATTTCCTTCCACAGCCTGCTATTTCGATGATACACCAGCACCTCTTTATGGGTTTGCAAGCAGAAAGTATTCACTAGTCTGACTTATTAGGAAAATGCCTGGAGCCATTCCTCTGATACATCTAAGACTCACCCTATCAACCATATGCCATTCTTCAGTAACATAATCCTTCAAAAACCTTATATACATCCCAGCATCCGAAATTTGAATCACAGACAACAGCCCATCTGACTCCAACAGATAACACCTATTCCCAGCCCCACAACAGACATCTTCAGGCAAAGAAATTCTCCTCCAATCGTCTAGACCCGAATCAAAGAACAAGTACATAAGTACAACTTTCTGTCAACCAATGCAGCAAACCATTGACCTACACAACTTGATGTTTATTCATATGGGTGAAATGATCATCAAGCAAAGATACAATATTTCGCCATTTATTTGTCTCCGAATAAAAAACAAAGATATAGAAGTCTTGCCCGGCCTATGGCCAAACAAATGGTGATAACCCCCTAAAATAACACTATACTTTTGCATTGGCAAATTGCAAGCCAATCCAACAAGAGTGGCCTCATCATCTGGATGGAACCGAGTAACGGGTCTTTCCCTAGTTTTGGGAAACAACCTATACTCTCTAGTCATTGGATTACACACATAATACACCCCCTTATCAGGTATACTAGAGCAGCACAACAATCCATTACATGTGGCTCTAACTTTCACTATCATTAATAAAATCCAATGAAAATTCAGAGGCACCCGTAAATCTATCAACACAAATCAAACTTGATTTGGCTTTTGAGAGCTCAGTGATCTATAACAACACCATTGGGTTCTTAACAGTCACTTCATTGTAGAGCTGAATGAAATCTTTGACATAACACAATTTCATACCAATGTTTGCAAGCAGTTTTGAGTCTAAACAGAGACTTTATGGGCAATCTTGCAAGAATTTGAAGAATAACTTCATCTGGGGAAAACCCAGATTCTGAAGAGGGTGGATTCATGATATAAGTGAAAGAAAGTGCGAGAGAATCAAGAGGAATTAACCAAATTTAACAAGCAATCTCGCAAGAATTTGAAGAATTACTTCATCTGGGAAAAACCCAGAATCTGAATGGTGCGGATTCATGATACAAGTGAAAGAAAGTGCCTGTAAGATAGGTAAATAGGGGCTTTTAGGATTTGTAATAAACCTGACCCCTTTTAGTAGGGGCTACAGAGAGCAGATTGGGGGTTCGACGAAAAAGAAAGACAACGCTTCGTTATTCAGTGCAGGCGTTCACTTCTTTTTCGCTAGGTTTCATTCCATCTGTTGAGGATTGGATGATGAAAAAACCCAACAAGCTATGGATTAATCTGCCTATATAGGCCCAGTGATGCTTCCCTTCACCTTTCCACCTAAAAGTATGCAGTAGCATATTTTATGTTGCATGTTCAAACACGCTTTCAAACATGATGAATGATTCAATTTACATGCAATTTATTTACTTCTACACTGAAATTTTGTTATTTCTGTTTACATTAAAAATTTAGTTAAAAATGGTTCATTAGGCAACTAGAACTTATTCAAACCATCTAGGTCTAGAACAAACCCTTTGCGCCACACTAAATCTACATTAGAGCCCAGGGTTATTGTCCAAATCCCTCAATGCACAATAATAACAAGAATTAACCTAAATAACAACAAAAGAAAACGATAGTAGTGACGTATTAACTAAGAAGAACAAGGTCAAACAACCAAGGACACTATCTTCTCAATACATTACTAATGCCAAATAATTTGGTTACAAACCATAATAGAAGGATATTAATGGTTATAAAACAGTGCAGAGTATAGTTAGAAGTTAAATAGATTTGATTCCAACATAACATGACCAATAGGATAGGATACTACACTGGTAGAGGAAAGAGTGCCTCAATATATGGATGGATACAAGGGTTGCTATCTGGCAAAATGTCGTCCGGATTAGGAACAATGTCAAGCATCTTGAAGGCGCTATCTTTGATGTTGTAGGAGACGATTGTATTGGGTCGCACAAGTAGCACCAAAAAAACGTCGCCCTCACCTTGTCCTCCTCCATGAATTAAACCAAGCACGGAGAGCGAATCACGGGGTGAGGGTACTTCCGATAATCCAAAATGGAGCATCATCGTAGTAATGTCAACCCGATAGTGGAGTGTCCACTTGGAATAATCAGTTTCCATAAGAGAGACCTCGATACAAAATGCGGTGTTAGGGGAAAGCTGAATAAAATGCAAACGGCCTCTGGATGCCCCAAAATGCAAGCAACCATAAAATAGATTTTGGTTTGGCGGAGGCGGCATTGTGCAGAATTCTTCTTTATCGATACGGAAGTATAGGCCCTCGGGTGCTCGGAATCTGGAAACCCAATGAATGGAACCATTGCAATAGACTCCACCTAGATAGTCAAAAGGTGTTCCACCAGCATAACTAAAATATTTAGGAGAGTGATGTTGAATGGGTGGGGGTGGTATCCACCAGGAAATGGAAGCCAAGAACAAGAAAATGGACTGGTTCGTGACTGCCTCCGCCACGCTCCATCGCGAGATGGACGAGCTCACCATCATGGAAAATGGGTTGAAGAAATCAATACAACACGAATCGTTTATCACCGACCCCAAGCTCAATGATCTCCGACAGAAGAATATATATACAGACACAACAAGTTAAGCATCTTAAAGAGCGGTCTCTGTGGAATAGAAGCTTCGACACTGTCACTATGTTACTCGCTAGATCAGCATTCACCATTTTATCACGGATCAAGCTCGTTTTCGGGGTTGGACATGGATGCACATATCCACCATCTCTACCTCGCAGTCTCTCAACATCCGCCACGGTCCACCCCTCCGATCACCAAAACCCTAACAACTTTGTATCAGGGCCGTTGATCAAGAACTCGGAGCTAGGGTTTTTCGAGATGAACACCAAGGTGCTAAAGCCGCCGTCGAGCACCCTAGGGGCGGCTGCACTCGCTCTACATTACGCAAACTTGATAATCGTGATGGAGAAAATGATACGGTCGCCCCAGTTGGTGGGTGTGGATGCTAGGGACGATCTATACTCCATGTTGCCGACTAGTGTAAGGTTGTCTTTGAGGAGGAGGTTGAGAGGGGTGGGGTTTTCGGCCGGTGATCCGGTTTTGGCGGGAGAGTGGAGGGAGGCCTTGGGGAAGATATTGGGGTGGCTGTCACCTTTGGCACATAATATGATTAAGTGGCAAAATGAGAGGAGCTTGGAGATTCTAGTACCATGGTATGGTGTTGCCAGTGGAGGAGACTGAATTGAGGACTTGATATCAGAGAAAGCCATCTTTTTAAGACCAACTTCAACTCCAGCACATCTTTGGCGCCAAAACGGCGAAGGATCTCCCCCAGCAGGTCGGGATTGCTGTCGATGATTTCAGCAGCCTCGTTCAGGAGGCACCTTTTCAAACTAAAATCGATTTTGATTTTCATCAATTCTGATTTCTGATCTGAAATGGCACAATTAGCAGATACAGTTGAAGATCTTCCACTTCAAATCGACTCCGACTCAATTATACTCCCCCTTTTCTTTCACAAAACCCTAACGACTTCATAGGCTTCATAGGCATATGATTGTGATGTGATTTATCATAATTTTAAAAATTATCTTGGTATGCTTATCTTCATATATATTTATGTATGAAAATTGACACTGATTCCTAGAAAGTCAAATAATTTTTTTTTTTTTTTTTTTTTTTTTTTTTTTTTTTTTTTTTTTTTTTTTTTTGTATATATGTACATATATACAATATTGATGTCTTTTATATATATATATATATTCTAAAGCTCCTATATCTTTATTAACTATGATAAAATCACTTTATTTATATTTAGCTTCCATATTTACTTCTTTTCATACCTCCAATATTAATTCAAAAAAAATAATTGAATATGCAATAATGAAAACCAAATAAATACAAAGTTTCACTCATATTTTGTCCAACTCAGGTAGAAGTAATAAGTATCATTGATTTCAACCTAAACTTTTTCGACCTTTTTTCCATTCAATTACTACTATATAGATTCCATTTCTATCCTTATTAAATTAGATAAAAAAAAATTACACTAAATATAAATTTTAAAACTAAATTTTTATATGAACTCTTACCTAAATTATAAAAGTTAGATAAAAATTAATGTGATTTATTTTTAGAAATTACGCTATTATCTTTTTTTATTAAAAATGTTGTGCATTGAAATTTATAAAAATAAATTTAAACAGAATTAATTATTATTAAATTAATAATACGGTATTATTAATTATTAAAAATTAAAATAAATATTATACATCAATTCATGAATATGCTTTTTCTTGAATTTTTCATCATACGAATGGAAGAAGAAAAAAAAAAAAACATATGCAAAACCAAAACACGTGAAAAGATTATATAATATACAACTTGCGAGTAATAAATGGGAGTTTGAGAATAGGACACAAACCATACAAGATCCTAACAATTAAACATCAACCACTCATAGCATAAAACAGTTGGCTTTATTCATTCTAATGCCAACACAAACCATCAAAAAACTGACTAATTACCACTATAAATTGCTTAAATACAAGTAGACAAAGTATGGTAATACAATGAAGGCACTCAGACTGCCATTAGCATCACGAACACCAATCTTACAACTAGAAATTGCGTATTTTAAACGTCGAAAAGGAAATGCAGGCGAAAATTAATTAGCATGCAATAATGCTTAATTTAACTCATAATCCTCCCATTAATTGATTTCTCAATACTTGGTCCCAAAAGTGACCTCGACAAAGGTATGCCTGAAAAATTCACAAAATAACAAATCAAATGAAGCATCACAGAAATGATAAGTTCAAAAGGCTTAGGCAACTAGAACCTATTCAAACCATCTATATCTAGAACAAAGCCTTTGCGCCACACTACATTAGAGCCCAGGGTTATTGTCCTAATCCCTCAATGCAAAATAATAACAAGAAGTAACCTTAATAGCAACAAAAGAAAACAATAGTAGTGACGTATTAACTAAGAAAAGAACAAGGTCAAACAACCAAAGACGCTATCTTCTCAATACATTACTAATTTCCTTGCGAATCTACATGGCAATAATAAAGGAAAAACAATAGTTAAGTACCCATCAAATTTATAAACTAAAGTAACAGATATACATCTAAACTAGTGAACATTCATTTAACAGTAAATGAAAATCAAATGTTAATTGATTTACCTTGGTAATAACTTTGAACACGGAAATAAAAAAAAATTAAGCTTACTTTGATTTATTTAATTTACGTGTTGGGTGAAAGGGCGTACGTGTTTAAATGATTAAAATTCGTGTTTTACAAGCTTATTTGTGATAATTTATTGTTTTATGTGATTTTCTAAGAATTACGTGAATTACTGTGAAATTACCTGATTATTATTGATTGCATTAAATATGTGGAGACATGATACTAATTTAAGAATTCTAGATAGCATATTGTTATTGCTAGACTTGGCATGATAGCATATCATGACATGCATATGCATGGACTCAGATTTGAGATTGTCCGGGATTGGGGTGGTGCACTTGGTCAAACGCCAGGTTCATGAGCCAATAGAGTAGTGACCCGTGAATGGCGAGCTACCAATGGATTGGGGTGGTCCACTTGGCCAAACGGCAGGTCCGTGAGCCGACAGAGTAGTGATCAGTGAACGACGAGCTACCGGTGGATCGGGGTCCATCGCGGTTCAGGTACAAGCTGCGTATCATCTTGGTTGTGGTGATGCCTAATTGGTGGGATTTGTGAGATGGTAAGCAGAGAGGCTTGCATTGCACTCACGACATTTCATGGCATATATATATATATATATATAATGAGATGGCTATGTGTATCAGACCTACGTATTATTTGTTATGTGACTTCGGACATAGTGGGCTGCCCGGGTACAAGGGCCATGGTGAGACACGGATTGGCCTAGGTTAGAAGCATGTACCACTGGGAGGGCACGTCTCATACGACCGGGGATTGAGGCGGGCGACCTTTCCCTACTGAGCACGTTTTTGCTCATCCCTTCCTATAATATTTTTAGGACCTGACACACAACAAAACAGAGCATAGACTTTGGAGCTGTTATACCTGGCAGGGATCTGTTGCTATATCATTTTTATTTAGTTGTCTCGTACTAGTTTATTTTGGACTTGTAGCCTATTGTATTGGACGACTAGCATGTTAGTCGAGTTTGGATTATATGTTTATTCTTTTGGCACCGAGGGTGCGGGACTTGTATTATTATGCTTCCGGATTTACTTTTGTACATTACGTGGGATTATGTAGGGTTTGCAGGGGTGATAGTGGTTTTTATCCCATTACCTCGGCCCTAATTTATTTATGGAAGGTTGAATTGGAGCCATCTTTTTACTGGTATATATATTGACAAATTATTCTTTTATATCATGGTCGTGTCCACCAACGGTTCCATTTACAAACGGAACTATACCGGATTTTTGTTAGATTCTGCAAGGTAGGGACTCTCTGTTTCTTCTGAGCTTCAGTTTGGAAGTCTCAAGGGATTCGGTTCATTACATAAACACTTCATTGTAAAGTGGAATGAAAATCTTTGCCATAACACAATTTCATACCAATGTTTGCATGCAGTTTTGAGTCTAAACAGAGACTTTATAGGTAATCTCGCTAGAATTTGAAGAATCACTTCATCTGGGAAAAACCCAGATTTTGAAGAGGGTGGATTCATGATATGAATGAAAGAAGTGCGAGAGAATAAAGAGGAATTAACCAGATTTAATAGACAATCTCGCAAGAATTTGAATAATTACTTCATCTGGGAAAAATCCAGAATCTGAATTGGGCAGATTCATGATATAAGTGAAATAAAGTGTTGTAAGATAGGTAATGAGAGTTTTTAATGATTTGTAATATGACTTTCTCATAGAAGGAAGGAGAATCAACCTGACCCCTTTAGTAGGGGGTACATAGAGCAGATTGTGGGTTCGAAAAAAAAGAAAGACAACACATCATTCTTCAGTGAAGTGTTCACTTCTTTTTCACTAGGTTTCATTCCATTTGTTGAGGAATTATATGATGGAATAACCAACAAGCTATGGATTAATCTGCCTATATCGACCCAGTGATGCTTCCCTTCACCTCTCCACCTAAAAGTATGCAGTAGCATATTTTATGTTGCATGTTCAAACAAGATGTGGATTTTGAACTGAACTTTTATTTCTGAAGTATATTAAAACATATATAATACACTACAATATATAGACAGTAGGAAACATAAATACAACAACTAGCCTATCTCAATCTAAATTCCACTAAGTCAGCAAATACAACTTTTGACCAATAAATTAGAATACAACAGTTGTTGCCCTAATAAGTCAGCTAAGATGAGATTTGATACAGCTACCCAAATCTCTAGCAGATTTTGCCAACTCATTCCTTGATACACACCAGATTTCCACACTCCCCCTCAAGATGGGCTATAGATGTCAATCATGCCTAGCTTGGACTTCAGACTTTCAAAATTAGTTCATGGAAGAGCTTTTGTAAGAATATCAGCTGTTTGAAGAATAGTAACAGTGTAAACAAGCTTAATTACTCATTCTTCTACCTTTTCTTTGATGAAGTGACGATCGATCTCTATATGCTTGGTCCTATCATGATGAACGAGGTTCTTTGCAATACTTATGGTTGTTTTGTTGTCACAAAACAACTTCACAGATTTTCCACCAGAAAATTTTAACTCCCCAAGTAACCTTTTCAGCCAAATTCCTTCACATATGCCATGACACATGGCTCTAAATTCAGTCTCTGCACTGCTCCTTGCAACAACTGACTGTTTCTTGCTTAGCCAAGTAACCAAGTTCCCTCATACATATATACAATACCCTGTAGTAGATCTTCTATTTGTTACTGATCTGGCCCAATCAGCATCAGAAAAAACTTCAATGTCTCTGTTAGGCATCTTTTTGAAAAATAGACCTTTGCTCGGACTCTTTTTTAGGTATTGAAAGATTTGATAAACAACTCCTAAGTGTTTCGCGGTAGGATGGTTCATGAACCAACCTACCATACTGATAGAAAAACCAATATCTGGTCTTGTATGAGATAGATAAATAAGTCTCCCAACAAGTCATTGATACCTTACCTTATCAAGAAGTGGACTACCTTCTTCCATTCCTACCTTATTTGTTGAATCCATAGGAGTATCAACAAGTTTGCACCCAAGCATTCCTGTTTCCTTTAGTAAGTCTAGGACATATTTACGTTGGAAAATAGAAATACCTTTTCTTGATCGAGCCACTTCCATACCTGGAAAGTATTTGAGATGTCCCAAGTCTTTAATCTCGAACTCTTGAGCAAGAAGATGTTTCAAGTTGCTTATTCCTTCCAAATAATCTCCGGTGAGAATAATATCATCTATATAAACAATGAGGACATCCATCTTCCCTTGAGGTGAATGGTTGACAAACATAGTATGGTCTATCTAACATTGTGAAAACCCATACTTCTTTACCACTTTTGTAAATCTATTAAACCATGCTCGTGGAGATTACTTGAGACCGTATAGCGATTTCCAGAGTTTACACACTTTGTTGGCGTTGTCTTCGAGTTTCAAATCCTAGTGGAATTTCCATATATACTTCTTCTTCCAAGTAACCATTTATAGGCATTCTTGACGTCTAGTTGATGAAGTGGCCAATCTAAATTTGCTACAAATGATAACAAGACTCGGATTGAATTGAGTTTAGCAACCGGGGAAAACGTTTCACCATAATCAATTCCATTGGATTGAGTAAATCCTTTTGCAACAAGACGGGTCTTGAATCTGTCCATGCTACCATTTGCATTATGTTTGACATTAAAAATCCATTTGGATCCCACTGGATTTTTCCCTTTGGGTAAATCTAAAATTTCTCATGTTTTTTTATTTTTCTTTAGAGCTTGAATTTCTTCCAAAATAGCAGCCTTCCATTCAAGTTTATTTAGAGCTTCTTGCACGTTGATAGGAATCTGTAGATTGGTCAAATTAGTACCAAAAGCTCGAAAATTGGGAGACAATCCTTTATAAGAAACAAAGTTACAGATTGGATGTTGAGTACATGATCTCACACCTTTTCTCAATGCAATGGGTTGATCAAGATTATTAAAAGACTCAATGGAATCAGATTCAATAATAATGTGACCTGGGTGAATTTGAAGTGTCTCAGCTCAAATTCTTGGTTCTACTTTGGAGGTGTATGATGCTCTAAATCCTTTTGAGTTTTTTGTCTCATGAGTAGACAATCAATTCCTTGTTTGTTCTTCCTTGTGTGGTTCTGGGGTTTGGAGAAAAGTTTGGTTGGGTGTGTTGTGTTGTGTTTGAGAGCTAGGGGTATACGGGGAATTTGGTAGTTCAAGGTCGGATTCAGGGTTGGATTGAGACTAAAAGTTTGGTTCGGCAGTGGCTATTTGAGGTTATGGTGATGGCTCGTCGGTGGTCTCAATTTCCCAAGACTGGTATTCCCGTATGATAGGATTCTCCCCCTGAATAACAGGTTTGGGATAAAAGGGTTGATTTTTAAAAAATGTTACATCCACAGAGTTATAAAATTTCCTTGTCACTGGTGAATAACACTTATACCCTTTTTTATTTGGAGAGTATCCTAGGAATATGCATTTGGTGGATGCGGGATCTAATTTACTTCTGTGTTTTTGGTTTATGTGAACAAAAGTTGGACAACCGAACACTTTAATGGGAACAGTAGAGATAATTCAAATGTTAGGGTATGAAACAAAGAGTGTTTGGCACGGGGTTATGAATTTTATGACTCGAGATGGCATTCTGTTGATAAGGTAGCTGCAATAAGGACGACTTCTCCCCAAAATTATTTTGGAATGTTTGTTGATAACATAAGGGATCTAACAACTTCCATCAAATATCGATTCTTCCTTTCAGCGACCCCATTTTGTTGAGAAGTGTCTACACATGAGCTTTGATGTACTATGTCTTGATTTAATAGGTATAAGCCAAGAACCGAGTGTTAGTACTCTCTCCCATTGTCCGTCTTAAAAACTTATATTTTAGCTTCGAATTGGATTTGAACCATGTTGAAATTCTGGAATATTTGGCCTACTTCAAATTTCTCCCTCATAAGAAATATCCATGTGATCCTGGTGTGTTCATCGATAAAGGTGACAAACCATCTAGAACCGTAACGTTATTGATTCTGGATGGCCCCCAAATGTCACTATGTATCATGGAAAAAGGATGAGATGATTTGTATGGTTGATTGGGATAGGTATTTCAAACATGTTTGGATAGTTGGGAAATCTCACACTGAAAGTTTTTGAATTTTTATTAAATAACAAGGGAAATAATTTTTCAAGATACCAAAAATTTGGGTGTCCCAACCGATAGTGCCACAACATGATTGCACTATCTTTACTAAAACTAGAAGCTACTCATGAAGTCTCCTGAGATTGTCTATCCGGATCATCAACTCTATGGAGATAGAGTCCCGGACACATCCTAGCATTGTCAACCATCTTCCCCGAATCCAAGTCCTAAAATTCACAAAAATTAGGGAAGAATTTTGTAACATAATTAAGATCTTTTGTAAGTTTGCTTATGGACAACAAATTACAATATAAGTTTGGGACTAATAATACTGAGTCAAGAGTAAGATCTTTGGAAATCACTACAGAACTTGTACCAGTCACTTTTGAGAGTGACCCATCAGTAATTCGGATAGTGGAATTCTCATGACATGGGCTGTATTTATGAAATATAGAGACATCCCCAGTCATATGATCTGATCCACCTGAGTCCACAATCCATGGACTTGATTTCTCTATTTTTACACTTAAAGTATTCTGAAAATTACCTTTTTGTGCTATGGAACAAGTACGGATAGGAGTGACAGTGCTTTGTAGTGACTGCTGGAACATTTTCTGCAAGAGATCTAATTGGTCTTTGCTGAATGGACTTGGTTTGATTGAGGTCTGAGTTTTTGAAGCCGCTGCTAGGTTGCCACGGCTATCTCTATCATGTGGAGGGTGTGATGGTTTCCAATCTGCTGGCTTTCCATGGATCTTCCAGCACGTCTCCTTTGTGTGTCTAGGTTTTCGACAGTGGTCGCACCATAGTTTACCTTTTCTTTGCCGATTATCATTGTTATTATTGAACTAGATTCCAGGGGCTGCCAGGGCAAAAAGTTTTGGAGTGAGTGTGGTGTTTTAGGATTCCAACATCACCTTCTTCCTGCTTTATTCTCTTTGAACTTCTGAGAATGCTTCTCGAATGCTAGGTAATGGCTTAGTGCTGAGAATTCTGCCCCGGACTTCATCAAGGTTCTTATTGAGGCCAAGTAAGAAATTGTAAACCCGTTCTTTTTCAAAAAAAATATTGTATTGTTTGTATTCATCAGAACAATGCCACTCCGTCTCCTCAAGGATATCAAGTTGCTGCCAATGCTGGATTAAAGTATTGAAATATTCAGTTACATAAATTTCACCTTGTCTTAAATCATGAAGAATGCGCTTGATCTCAAAGATTTATGATGTATTCTCTTTGTTGGAGTAGGTTTCCTTTGCTTCCCAAATTTCTTTAGTGGTCTTGTAGTACATGAAATTTTCTCCAATTTCAATGGTCATGGAATTAATTAACCATGACATTACCAAGCTGTTTTCCAATTTCCAGACCTTGTATTTTGGGTCATTTGTCTCTGGAGAAGCAGCATCACCGGTGAGGTAGTATTACTGTCCTTTTCCACAAACGAACATCATAACGGATTGAGACCACTGGATAAAAATTTTGTCCGTTGAGTTTGTGACAAGTGATAGGAAGAACAGAGCTTTTTGGTCCACCAAGATTGTTGGTGATGACAGTGGCTGGAGCGGACGTGACCTCTGAAATGGGGCTCTCTGAACTGTTGGTCATGCCATATTTCATCATCCCGAAATGGTTAGGTTCTGAATCGGTAATGAAACAGAAAAGATATAGAGGTTTTGAGGAGACAGATTTGAGAAAATAATTGAAAACTGGTGGGTAGTACAATCAGCTAAGATGAGATGCCGAAGCTACTGATTACCACTGAAAGTGTTTTCAAGATGTGAAGGAACTGGATCAGATTCTAAGCTCTAATACCATGTGGATTTTGAACTGAACTTTTATTTATGAAATCTTTTAAAATATACATAATACACTGCAATATATAGATAATAGGAAACATAAATACAACAGCTAGCCTATCTCAATCTAGACTCCACTAAGTCAGCAAATACAGCTACTGACCAATAAGTCAGAATACAACAGCTGCTGCCCTAATAAGTCAGCTATGATGAGATTTGATACAGCTACCCAAATCTTCAACAAATTTTGTCAACTCATTCCTTGATACACACCAGATTTCCACACAAGACTTCAAACATGGTGAATGATTCAATTTACACAATTTATTTTCTTTTATACTGAAATTTTGTTATTACCATTTACATTCAAAAATTAGTTGAAAAGGGTTAGGGAACTAGAACCTATTCAAACCATCCATATCTAGAACAAAGGGCATGTTTGAATTTTTGTTTTGGCCCAACTTGTGTTGTTTTTGGCTCTTTTTGAAAAACCAAATTTAAAAAATGGGCTTTGGTTTTTCTTTTTTTAAAGTCCAAAAACAGACTGTAGTTGTGAAGACCAAGACAAACTTGGTTTTGCCCTAACTGTCATCTCCACTCACCTCTCTTTCGCCTCTCTCTCACAATACTGCATCGCCTCTCTCTCACAAACCCTTCACAGTGTGAGAATCGTCTCGCACGCCTTCTCTCTCACAATTACTTGCCAAGATCTGACCCTCTCGCCTCTGTCTCACAAACCCTTTCTCCGATTGCAAATATTTGGAAGAGAAAAGAAATTATCTGGTAAGTGTCGACCTTCTTCTTCCAATTTTAGGGCTTCTAAATATATATACACATATATATATACACACACACACATACACATGTTCTGTTGTTGATGAATTTCAGGTTCCTTTGATCTATTTCTTTTGATTGAGCTCATTAGGGGTTATAATTTCCAATATATATATATAGAGGTAGTTATACAGAACTTTCGCTTTCAGTGCTTGGATTTGCTCTCAATTTTCTGTCTCTCTCTTGCGTGTACATGTCCTGTTTCTGATGAATTTTAGGTCTGTTTGATTTATTTAATAGCTCTATTTTTGAATCATTACTTTGTAAATAGAATTTTATGGGAAGATCTGGTTCTTGTTGTTGTTCATTTGGCCTATCACTGAGAACTCAGAAGGTAGGGGCTTTTCTGGTTGAGATTCAGATTTATCACTCTGAGATTTGAGCACCATATGCGTTCATTATAGAATTTTATAAAATTGTCTAATCTTATAAAATTGCAGTAAGGAAAACACCCCCCCCCCCCCCCCCCCCACCTTTGTGGGTTTTCATCATTTTGGTGAGATTTATTTTTTCGAAAAACAAAAAAAAACCTTTGTTTTCATTGAACTTGTTTCTACTTGAAAGAGTATATTCACTCTCTCCTATTTGAAGTGATACTAATTTTGTTTTGTTTTTTTAAAAAATTATTAGTTTTATTCTGGTGTTGATAAACCCTTGTAGTCAACTCCACTGTGACGCACTTTTGAGATATCAATTCACCAAATAGAGGAAACAGAGTGTTTCCCTTTTTTGGTAGTTTACCCCTCTAGTGAATTTGCAAAAGAAAAACTTCATTTTTGATTTTTTGATTTTTGGGTTTGGAAATTCTAAATAGACACCACCCAGATTGAAGTGGATTGAAAATTGAGGTAAATATGAATTCAAGGTTGGTGAAATTGGAGGAAGGCAAGGACCCTGCTACTAGTTTACTGAGAACAAACCCGTTCGGTGTTGTCAACCATAATCTTTATAAAATTAGATGCTTCTAGTTGATTTAATACTTTCATTAGATGGCACGCAACAAACACTTACATACATGTGTGTTCAAAGTCCATTAATGGTATGCATTGCTTCCCTAGGGGAACTAAGAGAATTTTCCTCCTTGTTTTCTCTGGAGTCAAGGTCACTCCACATGTAGGCACCAATTGATATATCTCGGGGTTGGATGTAAGTGGTTGTCTATACACTTGAACCAATACTGATAAAGTCTCTGTTGAATACACACAGACTATTATATATGTTAGAAGAAAAATATTTTTTAAATTGTATTGACACTAGAATGAATTAATGTCTCTTCTACAGCATAGAAGAAACACTATTTAAATTCTAAATCCTTGATATGAACATAAATCTTGTAGTTCTCATATACTATTTTGTTCTTTTCCTCCTGGGATATACCAATTGGTTCTCTATTTGGTTTATTTTGCTGTGTTATGTGGTGTTTGTGGTAATTTTTCTGCTATAAAATGTTTTTCTTTTGGTAGGTAAAATCTTAAAGGCTTCCTATATTATCCCAGTACCCACTACGTAATCCTGGATTCCGAGGTAAAAAAAGCAGATGGATTTTCCAAATGTTGTAGCATACCGTTACGACCTCCTGAATTCTTGTTTATGTATTTAATGAAAATGGATGTGATTTTTTTCACAACTAATAATTATTCATTTTTTTATTAGATGAACAACAATGATGTGGAGAATGTAGAGAATATGGAGGGTTTTTTTGGAAGATTCGTCGAAAGGGAAAGGGAATGACAAGGGGAAGGGGCAGGACAAGGGCAAGGGGAAAAAGAAAGAATGGCCTGAGGATCAAACATGATTTTTTGTCGATAAAATGGTGGAAGAGGTCAAGACGGGTAACTGTAGTGGAAACAGGTTCACTACCCAAGCGTGGGAAAATTTATGGTGTGTAATGAATGAGTACACGGGCTTTGAATGGGATAAGGATCAAATTAGGCAGAAACACAAACGCTTGAGGGATGAGTGGATGTTTTTCGACAGATTATTGAAAAAAAACGGAGCTGGCTACAATCACAATACTGGGATGGTCATTCTTGACGAATAAATTTGGGAGAATTTGCCTAAGGTGAGTACAATTATTTCAATTTTATATTTGATTTCACCATCATAATATTTTTGTTTACATTGCCACAATCTGCACGTATATTACAAGGTTATTTTATATTTGGAGTTATTAGCATATGAAATTATTAGGAATAAGAGTAAATAAGACAAGTAACATAGAAGTTAATACACACAACTTTTTATAGTTCGATAAAACTGTTATGCCAAGATTTCCAGCATCATTTGACTCCAGCAATGACACAAAGGATAATGCATTGTGGCTTGGTTCAGCAAATTCATATTAACTAGGATTGTGCAGCAAGACAAGTCAGAAAATAGTAGTAGTAATCCATCACGTAACTTCAATTGATTTATCTTCTTCTATTTCTCTCAACTCTAGAAAAAAATTCTTACAAGCTCTAACTTGAGATCAAAGCAATCTATCAAGGTTGCGAAGTCATCTTTGTCAAGTTGTAGAAAATGGGAAGACGCTGTCGTCAGCAGCCACTCGCTAACATCATTATAACGTCAGCAATTTTGGGACAGAAAATCGCACAATATTGCATCGGCTGAATGTTATGGAATTTAAGGTGGTATATGATTTGAGATTCTCATTGAGGCTATTTGAGGTTTTCTTCTTTTTTTTTGCAAATTCTTATGAGTTTTGGCTCTTTTGCTTCGCATATGGACTTCGAAGCCTTTTTAGTTTATTTTTGTTGGTTGAGATTCATCCCATATCGTGCAGTTTGTGTCCTAGGAGAGTCAAACCCCACTCTTCTTCCTGTTATATCACATTGTGGGAATCTCCTAACCCTGCATCTTTAGATCATGAGTAGTCTAATAACTCCACCAATCTGATGCTAACATGGTTCTGAGGTGTATAATGACTTAATTTAAGCCATAAGGTTGTCAAATTTCTTATAAATCCAAGAGATTTAATTTAATTCATTTATTTTTCAAGTGTGTTCAGTAAAGCATCAATCCCAGCAGTAACTCTTTAGGCAGGTAAACCTAAGATCTCTACAGATGCTTTTGGCTCAAGTAAGATTGGCAACCATAGATAAGACATGTCAATGGTTGATAACATGGCATTGAGGTAGTAGTAAGTTGGCATCCATGTACTCTTACTAGAAAGAAACATTCTTCAATAGCTATATACATGAAGCTCCCTTCTAGTTGATATCCGGACTTTTAGTCCTCTTAGGAACAATTAGGTGCATTTAATTTGTTTTGCGTATATAAGAATAAATATATATCATGAAACACCAACATTTACGATTCATATTGGCCACGTCCACTTGCACCATGGATGCTGAAAAGTAAATAACAGATGTATTATTTTTAACAAGATGCACCTCTGGTTGATAAATTTTCATTCAACTGTTTTTTTCATTCATTGTAATTATAATGACCTGTATTTCGTAGGATCTAAAGAAATTCAAGAAGAAAAGTTTTCCTTATTACCCTGCTTTAGATGGCATATTTAGGGAGGGAGTTGCTACGGGGATGTATATTCAGTCTTCGGCAAGGGTACCTCCATCATGTACCAATTCATCATCTCGTCCTTCACCATATTACACTGACTTGGATGTCGATAGTGAGGATGTTGGTGAGTTCACCCCTCATCCCAGACTTATTCATAAGAAAGCTAGAAAAGGATCGGTCAGTGCGGAAGTTGCTTCAATTCTTGAGCGTGCACTTGAAAATGTGAGTTCCGTTAGCTCCCAAAATACTGATAAAGTTGTTGCAGCAATGAAGGTGCAATCAGAAACAGGTCAGGCATCATATTCGGTGCCCAAAGAGGAAGTGGCATCCTCTCCATCCCGTTACAGAAAGAACCCTAAGGCTCAGATGTTTATTGAATGTAATGCTCTATTGCCTAAAATGGAGTTGGAAGAGCCCATTTACTTCAAGGTGCTTCCTGCCCTTAAGGCGGATTTGGAGTGGAGGGAATTTTTTTTGGCAATGAATGATGAGGATCGGAGGGCGTTCATTAGGAATTTGAAGTAGTATTCAATTTATGTTATGTGGGTGTTCGTTCAGTGCTGAAGTTGTTTCATTTTCTGTCTTTTTAATTATGGAGTATGTTTTAATTTGAATTCGTGTGTATGTTTTTCTAGACAACAACCTATGTTTTAATTTGGAATATGGACATGTTATTTTTAATTTTGTTTTTTCATATTAACATTTTTTTATACATTTGCACATAATCTGAATGTTGGACTCACATGTAACTATACTGTGCCACAATTTGACAATTTGGACTACCATGTGATGTAGCAGATTATTGGAGTCACATGTTTCCATATACTAGTAAAACAAATTGTGGTAGTACACATTGTTGGCTTTGAAATTCCATTTCAAGCAATAAATCTTATTTTGATATTAACAAAACATTCAAAACCGTGTTTGGTACTAATATGGCTTTGAGCTAAGTGTTTCAGCAAGTACAGGTAAATGTTTCGGGACGATCGCTAAAGCAACAAGCGATAAGGAAACTCAAGCGCAAACTCGAAGAAGGACAAAAAGATCAAAGAAAGAACAAAAGCTGGACTCAAGACCTGGGGTAGATAGGTCGGGGTGAGAATATTGTAACAAGGTATCTTATGCGTTGATTGATCTTATAAGCTCAAGTAATTAATCAAACGAACTCAAACGGATCAAAAACGGACCTTGAAAACAATTTTTGGAGTCACCCAGTCGACTGGCCTGTCCAAGGCAGTCGACTGACTGTGACCCAGTCGACCCTTAAGGACCCAGCCGACTGGATGAACCAGTGAGTTATAAAACATTCTAACTGCATGAGGCAGTCGACTGGCCTGTCCAAGGCAGTCGACTGACTATGACCAGTCGACTGGCAGTTAAGGACCCAGCCGACTGACTGGACCAGAGAGTTTCGAACATTTTTTATTGCCTGAGGCAGTCGACTGGCCTGTCCAAGGCAGTCGACTGACTCATGAGGCAGTCGACTGGCCTTCTTGAGGCAGTCGACTGACCCTAGCCGTTGGGAAAAATATTTTAAATCTAAGCATGGAGGCAGTCGACTGGGTGCTTCAGGATTTTAAGGAAAAGTATTTCTAAACAATATTTTTGCCCAAAAAGAAATGATTTTGCTTGCAGATTTTCAGGTCCTACTCTCCATATTGTCTAGGGTGAGACACACTCTCCAAACCCTAGTGTTCACTATATAAAGAAAGAGATATGGATTAACAATGAAAATGTTCTTGTGTGAGAAATTTTCCAAATATTGTTCATCTCTAATTTTCTCTCAAGCATCTTCTGAAAAATCTTTTGATAGCAAAATCTCGCCTTTCACTCTTATCATTTTGAAGATTTAAACTCAAGCCTTGAGCCTATTCTCTTATTGAAAATATATTGTGAGAATATATATATCTTGAGTTCTTGAAATATCACCTAAAAACACTTGAGCTTATATTGATCTATCATCCATAAAAACCTTAGGGTGTTGAGTGTTTTTGTTTCTTGAGTGATATATTGATTACATACACAAATTTGTGATCTTGGGTGAGTGAAGCCCATTGTATCAAGGGAGGATTGTTCTCTTGATTGTGTGAAGAGCTAGTTAGCTCTTTTGTAAAGGTTTTGCTATTCCACCTATTGAAGGAAGAGCCATAGTGTGTGAGGATTGGGAAAGTCTCAAGGAAGGGGATTCTTTGAGCCGAGGAGTAGGAGTTACCGAACCTCGTAAAAATCACGGTGTCAATATCTCTATCTCTATCTATTTACTTTATGTTCATGCATGCTTAATTTATATTGTGGTAAATAGCTTGTTGAATTTAAGTGAAATCATTCATTGCATATTTTACCTTGTAAATTAATATTGAACCTTGTTGCATGTTCTAGTAAGAATAAAAAAAAAAGGAGTTAGAAATTATTTTTAAAACCCTATTCACCCCCCCCCCCCCCCCTCTAGGGTATTTTAGTGACTAACAATTGGTATCAGAGCCTAATCTCTACTTGTTTTTGACTTAACCGTCTTAGAGAACGATCATGGCCTCAAACATAGTCACTCATGTAGAAGGACAATCAAACATTAGGCCCCCATGGTTTGATGGTTCAAACTATAGTTATTGGAATACTAGAATGATAGATTTTCTTCAAGCTATTGATTATCAAATTTGGCTAGTTATTGTTGATGGACCTTTTACTATTACCAAAGTAGTTGATGGAAAAACCATTCCCAAATTGCCCAACGAATGAGATAATGATGAGCGTAGACTTATTTCATTTAATGTCAAAGCTAAGGTTAATCTAAATTGTGCCTTAAGTCCAAATGAATTTAATCGAGTCTCTACTTGCTCCACGGCCAAAGAAATGTGGGATAAACTTGAAGTTACTTATGAAGGAACTACTCAAGTTAGAGAATCTAAAATTGATATACTTATGCATGAATATGAATTATTTGCCATGAAGGAAGATGAAAATATCAATTATATGATGTCTCGTTTTACTAACATTTTAAATGGACTAAAGTATCTTGGTAGAATTGTTCCTAGATCCGATGCGGCACGCAAAGTCCTTAGAAGCCTTCCGGTCAAATGGGATGCGAAGGTGACGGCTATTAAAGAAGCACGTGATCTTAGCACTATGAGTCTTGATGGGATTTTCGGGTCACTCCTTACATGGGAAATTACCTTGAAATCTCGTGAAGAAGACGTCAAGCCAAGAAAAGGTATAGCCTTGCAAGCTTCAACTAAAAGTGAAGCAAATGAGAGAATCGAAGAAGAGGTTGATGAAGACATTGCCTTGATCACTCAACAATTCAAGAGATTTCTTCAACGAAAGAAGGCTAAAGGTCGGAGGTTCTTAAAGAGCAATGAACCAAGAGGAGAGACAAGCAAGAAGGAGTCTATTACTTGTTTCAATTGTGGTAAACCGGGGCACTATAGAAATGAGTGTTTCAAGCCCAAAAAGGAGAACGATAAAAGACCAAACAAAATGGCCATGAATGCAACATGGGATGATTATGACTCTTGTGATTCGGATGAGGAAGAGAATGGTGAGGAAAGTGCAAATCTTTGCCTCATGGCAAATGAAGATGAGGTACATTTAAATTTACATGCATTAGATAATTCCATTTTATCATATGATGAGCTATTATTTTCTCATAATGAATTACAAGATGCATTTGAAAATTTGTATGGTGAGTTTGAAAAACTAGCAAAAAAACATAGTTTGCTCAAGAAATCTAAATCTTCATGTAATTCCACTTGCCACACCATAGTTGATGTAAATGCAACTAATGACAAAAGTATGAAGATAGAAGAGGAAAATATTTTGTTGAAGAAGACCATTGATGATCAAATAAACATCTTAGCAAAATTCACAAAAGGAAAAGAAAACTTGAGCATCATGCTAGGAAGACAAAGAAACTCTTTTGACAAATGCGGCTTAGGATATGATGCATTCAACAAAGATGCACTTTTATTGAAGAAAAGAAAATCATTAAAGCATACTTTTTCAAAACAATCTTCATGCTCAACTTCTATTGATCACAATCATGTTTCATGCTACTATTGCAAGAAAAGAGGTCACAAAGCAAATGCATGTTTTCTAAGAAAGAAGAAGAAAATTGTTTCAAAAATGTTTTGGGTTCCAAAAGGAACTATTGCATCTCTACGTGCTAAAGGAAACTTGGTAACTAAATCAATTTGGGTTCCGAAAGGAACTATTGCATCTCTTTCTAACCAAAATGGACCCAAAATAGATTGGGTACCAATAAAAGTCACGTAACGTTGTTTTGTAGGTGTGCTTGAAGACCGCCTCAAAAGAAAGATGGTTTCTTGATAGCGGATGTTCAAGGCACATGATGGGGGACAAATCGAAATTCATGTCCTTAAAATCTTATGAAGGAGGAAACGTTACTTTTGGAGATAACTCACAAGGCAAAATTGTTGGAATCGGATCTATTGGTATATCTTCCTCTCTAGCTATAGATAACGTACTTTTAGTTGATGGTTTAAAGCATAACTTGTTTAGTATTAGCCAACTTTGTGACAAAGGTTATGATGTTATCTTTAGGTCAAATGCATGCATAGTTGAGAAAGACGGAAAGCAATTGTTCAATGCAAAGAGAAACGGAAATTTATATACTATGTTGCTATGTGAATTAAATGAACAAGATGTTAAGTGCTTTGTCACATCGAGTGAAAATAGTTGGTTATGGCATAGACGCTTAGGAAATGCTAGTATGGACCTCATCCAACGTTTGTCTAAAAATGAATTAGTCAAAGGCCTCCCGAAGACTAATTTTTCAAAAGATAAAATATGTAGTGCATGTCAAATAGGTAAGCAAGTGAAATCTTCTTTTAAGAGAAAGAAAGATATCACCACTTCTCGACCCTTAGAGTTACTTCATATGGATCTCTTTGGTCCGGAAAGAACGGCTAGCTTGGCCGGAAAACTCTATGTACTTGTTATAGTAGATGATTACTCTAGATTTACTTGGGTTTACTTTCTTGCTCATAAAAATGAAACTCACTCCATTCTCGATAAATTTTATAGAGTCATTCAAAATGAAAAAGATTTGAAAATCAAGAAAATTAGAAGTGATAGGGGTAGAGAGTTTGACAATCAAGATCTAGAGAAATTATGTGATGAATTTGGTGTATCTCATGATCTCTCGGCTCCAAGATCTCCTCAACAAAATGGGGTAGTTGAAAGGAAAAATAGATCTTTACAAGAAATGGCTAGAACTATGTTAAATGAACACAACCTTCCCCGAAGTCTTTGGGCGGAAGCGGTAAATACCGCTTGTCATGTCATAAATAGAGTTATAATTTGAATGAAATTTGGTAAAACTCCGTATGAGTTGTGGAATGGTCGGAAACCCAATATTGGTTATTTCAAGGTATTTGGTTGTAAATGTTTTGTTTTAAATGATAAAGATAACTTGGGAAATTTTGACTCCAAATCGGATGAAGCAATTTTCTTATGTTATTCCTCAACAAGTAGAGCCTTTAAAGTCTTTAACAAAAGGACTTTAACCATGGTAGAGTCTATCCATGTTGTTTTTGATGAATCACCACCTCTACCCTCACCTAGAGTTGACCTAGATGATGATGAAGTTGTAGGAATTGAGGATAATTTCAATAATCTCAATATCTCCAACTCGTCAAGTAGGTAAATGGATAAGAGTAAAGTTGGAGATCAATCAAATGATGACTTGACTTGTTCCATTCCTAAATCTTGGAGGATTGTGCACAACCATCCTCTTGACCAAGTCATAGGAAACCCTTCACAAGGTGTTAACACAAGATCTCAACTTAGAGACTTATGCAATCACATGGCTTTTGTGTCCAATATTGAACCCAAGAACTTCCACGAAGCTCAATGTGATGATTCTTGGATCATGGCTATGCAAGAGGAACTAAATCAATTTGAACGCAATCAAGTTTGGCATTTAGTCCCTCAACCCACACATCAAACTATAATAGGCACTAAATGGGTTTTTCGAAATAAGAAGGATGAAAATGGAGTGATTATTCGAAATAAAGCAAGATTGGTAGCTCAAGGTTACAATCAAGAGGAAGGCATTGACTATGATGAAACCTTTGCACCCGTAGCTAGATTAGAAGCAATTAGAATGATTCTTGCATTTGCATCATCTATAAATTTCATTCTTTATCAAATGGATGTCAAAAGTGCTTTTCTAAATGGAACTATAGATGAAGAAGTGTATGTGAAACAACCACCCGGCTTTGAAAATGAACGCTTTCCAAATCATGTTTACAAATTATCTAAAGCTTTGTACGGGTTAAAGCAAGCTCCTAGAGCTTGGTATGAACGGCTTAGTGACTTTCTACTTCAAAAAGGTTTTTCTAAAGGCAAAGTTGACACCACTCTATTTACAAAAACTGTCAAGAATGATTTGTTGATTATCCAAATATATGTTGACGACATTATATTCGGATCAACAAACACTTCCCTTTGCAAGGATTTCGCATCTAACATGCAAAACGAATTTGAAATGAGTATGATGGGTGAGTTGAACTTCTTCTTAGGGTTGCAAATCAAGCAAAGCTTGGATGACTTATTTGTTAGCCAATCTAAGTATACTAAAGATTTGCTAAAGCGATTTTGTATGGAGGAAGCCAAACATGCCATTACTCCCATGAGTACCTCTATTAAACTCGATAAAGATGAAAATGGGAAATGTGTTGATATTACTAAATATAGAGGCATGATAGGAAGTTTACTTTATTTAACTGCTAGTAGACCGGATATCATGTTTAGTGTATGCTTATGTGCTCGCTTTCAATCTTGTCCCAAAGAATCTCACTTGCTAGCCGTAAAACGTATTTTTCGCTATCTTAACGGGACGATTAACTTAGGACTTTGGTATCCAAGTGGTACTACACTTGATCTCACAAGTTATTCGGATGCCGACTTTGCGGGTTGTAAAGTTGATCGGAAAAGCATAAGCGGTACATGTCATTTTCTAGGTCACTCGTTAGTTTCATGGTCAAGTAAAAAGCAAAATTCGGTTGCCTTATCTACGGCTGAAGCCGAATATGTTGCGGCCGGTAGTAGTTGTGCTCAAACTCTTTACATTAAGCAACAATTACTTGATTTTGGGCTTTTTTCAATCGCGTACCTATTAAATGTGATAACACTAGTGCTATTTGTATCTCAAAGAATCCTATTCAACACTCTCGCACAAAGCACATAGAGATTAGGCATCATTTTTTACGGGATCACGTAGCTAAAGGCGACGTTGAATTGGTTTTTATTGACACTAAGAATCAATTGGCGGATATTTTTACTAAACCCCTCTCGGATGAACCATTTTCAAAAATTCGTAGGGACTTAGGAATGGCCATGGATTTTGAAGTCATCAGTTAATTTTCACAAATTCTCGTCCACGTTCTCGGCTTTCAAAATTTAAAAATTTTTCAAAAATTTTTTTTTTTTTGAGGGCCAGTCGACTGCCTCATATACGGCCAGTCGACTGGATCAACCAGTGAGTTTTTTTGTTTTTAACTATCTTCAGCCAGTCGACTGCCTACATTGGCCAGTCGACTGGGTCATGAGCCAGTCGACTGTCTCCATATGGCCAGTCGACTGCCTCTGCGCGAACATTGTTTTTATTTCTTCTTTCTCTTCGTCTTCTCTCCACTCTCTCCACGATCTCTCCCATTTCTTCTCTTCTTCACGCCATTTACTCATCTTTACACCACTTTCCCACTACACCACGATCCTCTCCTCCATCATCACCACTCCCTTCTTCATTTTCAGTTATATATCTCCATATATATATATCCATATATATTTTTTTCAGTTTCACTTCTCCCTCTCTGTTTTCACCATTTCTTTTCGTTTTTCTTCTCAAAATGCTTCCCATATTCTTGATTCTCATCTCTCTCATGGCTCCTAATGTCGTGCGCCTCAAGAAACGCGCCCGTAGGGGTGGAAGCTCTTCGGCTGCACCTCCTCCACCTCCGTCTCCTGTTCATGAGGACACTAATTCCGAATCTGAATCTGGTCCGATGTCTCTGACTGCTCTTCTCGGTGATGAAGACAGTGTTCGTCTTTTCGAAACTCAGTTCCTTCATCGAAAATTTGCTCGGAGTCGCATTGTGACTCAACCCTTGTGCGAAGAGATTGACGCTAATACGTTCAATCTTTTTCAAAATATGGGTTGGGATTTATTTCTCTCGCTCGATGTTCCGCTCTATCCGAGGGCTGTCAAAGCATTCTACACCAATCTGGTGAATCCTTCTCAACCACGCCTTATCTCCACCCTGCTTAGCTCCAATATTGGAGGCGTCTCTGTTAAGATCACCGAAGCAGTACTCAATACTGTTTTTCGGCTACCTCCTGGCGGTATCTCCTATTACTGCCCATCTATTTGGTACTCTTCGAGTGAATTCGATCCTCTCGAAGCAGTTCGGGCTATTTCTGTGAATAAATCAACCACCGCCATTGCTGAGTTTCCTTCTTCCTCGCTTACTCCCGAGGCTAGACTTGTGCACAACATTATCACGTATTCCATTTTGCCCAAGTCCGGAAGCCGGAGTCTTGTGTTGATTATGGAAGCTTTCCTTGTCTACTGTGTCATGACCGGTCGGAAGGTCAATCTTGCCTTCCTCTTCATATCGGCAATCCTCGAGTGCCACAAGAAGAAAGGCGCACTTATTTTTCCTATCCATTTATCCTATCTTCTCAGTCGGAACGGTGTGCCATTTGCTGACGAGCCTACGGAGCACAATCCAATCTTTCTGGACCGCACTCATCTCAAGCAAATGCACATTGGCAAAAATGCTGATGGAGTGTTGGTCTCTCTTAGGGCTGCCCCTCCTGCGGACCAAGCCGGTCCTTCTGTTCCTCATCCCGAGGCACCTCGTCCGGATGCTCCGACTTGCTCATTTCCGTCTCTTGGTAGCGATTTCGATATTCCGGATTTTGGGTTCGGCGGTAATCCCGAAACTCTTACCCAAATCTTGGAAATCGTGAAGCGCAATGAGGAGGCCCAAAAGCAGACGGCCGCGGACATGAAGCGCCTTGAGGACAAGATCGACCGCATCACCACCGCCATGGATGCACTTCGCCGTGACCCTCCGCCTTTCTGATGTCATCAAAGGGGAGAATGTTTAGGTTGTTTGTGTTGGCCATAGGTCCATTTTTGCGTAGCATAGGACGTTACCATGTGTGTTGTTTATGTTATCTTTAGTTTTATTTCTATGCTTTATTATTTTGTAATGTGTAGTAGTAAAACAACATGTACCGATCTTGCAATTATTAATTGAAAAATGTTGTTTCTATTATTCTTCAATACATTACGTAAATGAATATCAAATTGAAAAATTTATTTCCTAAGGGGGAGCATGAAAATAAAAATGAAAGATGCACACATTGAGGGGGAATATCACTTGATACTTTACGAATTATGAGCAAACACGAAATGTTTTGTCAACATCAAAAAGGGGGAGATTGTTGGCTTTGAAATTCCATTTCAAGCAATAAATCTTATTTTGATATTAACAAAACATTCAAAACCGTGTTTGGTACTAATATGGCTTTGAGCTAAGTGTTTCAGCAAGTACAGGTAAATGTTTCGGGACGATCGCTAAAGCAACAAGCGATAAGGAAACTCAAGCGCAAACTCGAAGAAGGACAAAAAGATCAAAGAAAGAACAAAAGCTGGACTCAAGACCTGGGGTAGATAGGTCGGGGTGAGAATATTGTAACAAGGTATCTTATGCGTTGATTGATCTTATAAGCTCAAGTAATTAATCAAACGAACTCAAACGGATCAAAAACGGACCTTGAAAACAATTTTTGGAGTCACCCAGTCGACTGGCCTGTCCAAGGCAGTCGACTGACTGTGACCCAGTCGACTGGCCCTTAAGGACCCAGCCGACTGGATGAACCAGTGAGTTATAAAACATTCTAACTGCATGAGGCAGTCGACTGGCCTGTCCAAGGCAGTCGACTGACTATGACCAGTCGACTGGCAGTTAAGGACCCAGCCGACTGACTGGACCAGAGAGTTTCGAACATTTTTTATTGCCTGAGGCAGTCGACTGGCCTGTCCAAGGCAGTCGACTGACTCATGAGGCAGTCGACTGGCCTTCTTGAGGCAGTCGACTGACCCTAGCCGTTGGGAAAAATATTTTAAATCTAAGCATGGAGGCAGTCGACTGGGTGCTTCAGGATTTTAAGGAAAAGTATTTCTAAACAATATTTTTGCCCAAAAAGAAATGATTTTGCTTGCAGATTTTCAGGTCCTACTCTCCATATTGTCTAGGGTGAGACACACTCTCCAAACCCTAGTGTTCACTATATAAAGAAAGAGATATGGATTAACAATGAAAAGGTTCTTGTGTGAGAAATTTTCCAAATATTGTTCATCTCTAATTTTCTCTCAAGCATCTTCTGAAAAATCTTTTGATAGCAAAATCTCGCTTTTCACTCTTATCATTTTGAAGATTTAAACTCAAGCCTTGAGCCTATTCTCTTATTGAAAATATATTGTGAGAATATATATATCTTGAGTTCTTGAAATATCACCTAAAAACACTTGAGCTTATATTGATCTATCATCCATAAAAACCTTAGGGTTTTGAGTGTTTTTGTTTCTTGAGTGATATATTGATTACATACACAAATTTGTGATCTTGGGTGAGTGAAGCCCATTGTATCAAGGGAGGATTGTTCTCTTGATTGTGTGAAGAACTAGTTAGCTCTTTTGTAAAGGTTTTGCTATTCCACCTATTGAAGGAAGAGCCATAGTGTGTGAGGATTGGGAAAGTCTCAAGGAAGGGGATTCTTTGAGCCGAGGAGTAAGAGTTACCGAACCTCATAAAAATCACGGTGTCAATATCTCTATCTCTATCTCTTTACTTTATGTTCATGCATGCTTAATTTATATTGTGGTAAATAGCTTGTTGAATTTAAGTGAAATCATTCATTGCATATTTTACCTTGTAAATTAATATTGAACCTTGTTGCATGTTCTAGTAAGAATAAAAAAAAAAAAAAGGAGTTAGAAATTATTTTTAAAACCCTATTCACCCCCCCCCCCCCCCCCCCCCCCCCCCTCTAGGGTATTTTAGTGACTAACACACATGTGAACTCTTTAGGCACAGAATTTGAATATTTGCAATGATATGGTAAATTTGAATATCACATGAGTCAATAAAGTGGACTCACATGTTTAGATGACAAATTTGTATAGAGTTGGCTAGAAAACCAACATGATTCTTTCAAGTAACCTCATATCCGCAAGGGATAGAAAAAAACATCATTCAAGCGTGTTCACATATATGTTTCTCACACATACCGGAAGTGATAGAATTTGCGTGCAGTGTGTCGTCCATAATTCCTTTTTTTATTTCAGGTATGTATATATTTGTAACTATTATTGCAATGTGATTTTTTTGTAGAAAGTTATTTATTATTATGTATGTTAAAGTGATTACTAATTTTCTAATATATATATATATATATATAATGATATTTTTGACATTTTGTAGAAATTATATATAACAACACAAAAAATTTGTTAGAAAAAAGTAATCATTGAAAACCTAAATATCAAAGCACATAAACATTTAAAAAATATATAAAAGTAGAAAGAAATATAAAATTCCCAAAATATATAACATTTGCATCATTTATGAAATTCAAAAGGAAATAATTTTTTTCAAAAAAGGGTAAAGTGCAAAAAACCCTTCCTGATTCTCTGTGCGAGACTATTCCTATAGATTTTGTGTTAAGTGTTTGGAATTTTCTCGGAAAGAATGAGAAAGGAAAATAAATTGGTTGAAAATTGAACATTCATTTAAAATAGAATTGTTTGCTGATTGTATGAGTCTATGCTTTAAAAATGATCATGTTGTAGTTTAGAAAAAAGACAAGCATGAAATGATTCAGAAGGAACTATATGTATACATATACATATATATGTATGTATGATCACAAAAAGGAGAGACCAGTGGTGGTGAGTGGTGAGTGGTTAAAAAAAATTATATTTGTTTTCTAATTTTATATATGTTTTCTAATTTTATATACATATTTTTAAATTTTTAGATAATTTTTTATAATTTAATATATTTCTTCCGAAATTAATAAAAAAAATTAGAATTTTATATTTGTTTTTTGAATTTTTTGTTTTTTTTTAATTTTATATATTTTTCGAATTTTATATATATATTTTTAGAATTTATATATATATTTTAGAATTTTATATATTTTTCGAATTTTATATATGTTTTCTAATTTTATATACATATTTTTTGAATTTTTGATAATTTTTTCTAATTTAATCTATTTTTTCCGAATTTAATAAAACAATTTAGAATTTTATATTTTTTTTTAGAATTTTATTTATTTATTTTTAATTTTATATATTTTTTGAATTATATATATAGATTTTAGAATTTATATATATATTTCCAAATTATATGAATTTGTTTCGAATTTTATATATTTTTTCAAATTTTATATATATTTTCAAATTTTAATATAAATTTTCAAATTTTTTGTATTTGTTTCAAATTTTATACATATTTTGTAATTGAGGGGGGTTTTTGCTTGTAGGCGATAGTTGAGGGGGGTTTTTTGCACTTTACCCTTTAAAACATTAAGACAATATATATTATTTTTAACATCATTATGTTTTTTTTCCACAGTAATTGAAACATGAACAACCGTTTACCGGTGCATCACTTGCTTCAGGCGGATGAGACAGTGGAAGCTAGTATTTCGATCATGCATTAAATCTTCAAGTTTCTGGATGAGATACAGGGGAACCCGGTTCCATGTAGAAATTCCGCCTTAAGTGGTCACAATTACATAATTGAGATCCTCAACAACGAAACACGTTGCTACGAAAATTTTCGGCTTTCTCCCCCTATTTTCATTAAATTATGTGAGAAACTAAAACTATTAGGGCTTCAACCTTCGAGAGATTTAACTATACCGGAACAAGTAGGTATTTTCTTATTAACTTTATCGCATAATATCATAAATCGGATAACAGCGAAAAGATTTCAGCACTCAACATTTACGATTAGCCGATACTTCCATAATGTGCTATATTGTGTTCAACTCCTGGCCGTAGAAATTATTGTTCCACCGGATTTAAGTGTTATCCCAGTTGAGATCAGAGAAAATCCTAAATTTTGGCCTTGCTTTAAAAATTGTGTGGGTGCAATAGATGGCACCCACGTCCATGCACAACTTCCTATGCAGCATCAAACTGCATTTCGTTCCAGAAAAAGGTGATACGACCCAAAATATCATGGCAGTGTGCTCTTTTGATCTAAAATTCACATTTGTCCTAGCAAGTTGGGAAGGATCTGCAAATGATTCGCGGATTCTGAATGAGTGTTTGGTAGACCAAACGCTTGGATTTCCATATCCACCAGAAGGTATTTTGTAAATAACAGTATAATGCGTACAATACATGATTCATGTATTTGAAGCCAATTTTTATTTAATTTATTTTCTGTCTAATCAATGCAGACAAATATTATCTGATAGATTCTGGTTACGCAAATCGCCCCGATTTTTTGGCACCATATCGGGGTCATCGATACCACTTGCAAGACTTCCGTAGGAGCGGTAGAAATCCACGCAACAGAGAGGAAGCGTTTAATTACAAGCATTTTGCATTGAGAAATGCCATTGAACGATGTTTCGGATTGCTGAAGATGAGGTTCAGTATACTGAAGTAGATGCCTGGATATAAGTTTGAAACACAGGTAAAAATTGTGACTGCTTGTTGTGCGCTTCACAATTTTATTAGGATGCAGTCCATGTCGGATTATTTATTTCAACAAGTGGAAACTGATGATGTTGAAGTCGAAGCGGACCATAGGCATGCCAATACTGCATCAAGTTCACGTCATAATGCAATGGACATAGTGCGTAATGATATTGCTAACGAGATTTTTCGATACACGGGTCGTATTTGAAATGCACACAACTCGTTAGAGGCAATACTTGTTTTGAATTGGGCATGTAGTATGTTGGCGATATTTAAAGATGTTGGACCTGTGATTTTCAAGAATTTGTATCCATGGGGTGTGCCCCATATTAATAAATTTGTATTTATGTGGCTTGTTATAATTTGTTTGGAAAAATCTAATGTCAAACTTAACAATTTTCAAATAATATACATAAATTCATGCAAAGTATCAAAATAATTCTTTTAAGAAGAAAAAAAAAGTACTAACATTTTAGTTGTGTGCTTGGACTGTTTGTATACTTTTTTAAAAAGAATTTACCTAATTTTCGAATTTTATGTATTTGTTTCAAAATTTATACATATTTGAAATATTGTAATTTTGAATATTCTTTTTGGTATATTTTATTGTAATTTGTATATTTGAGCCAAATAATTACATGATTTCTTTTCAAAATCTATATATTATTGAATACAATTTGTAAAAAAAATTTGATATATTTATTTGACATTCTATACCTATTTTTTTGAATGTTATATAATTAATTCGAATTTTATACATTTTTGGAATTTTATATTTGATTTTTCAAAGTTGATATCATCATTTGGTATTTTATATTTTTTAGGGTTTATTATATATCTATAATATATATATAATTAGTAATATTATATAAATATATATATAATTAGTAATATATCAAACAGAATTTCAGACCAAACCAGAAAGACCAGACCATTTATCAAACATAATTTCAATCAGCACCAAAACCAAACCAGACCATACAAGACCAAATAAAACCAGCCAAGACCAATCCAGCAAGACAAAACCAGACCAGATCACTTTTCAAACAGGCCCAAAACCTTTGGGCCACACTAAAAACAAAATAAAACATTAGTAGTGACGTATTAACTAAGAAGAACAAGGTAAAACAACCAAAGACGCTATCTTCTCAATACATTACTTATTTCCTTGTGAATCTACACGGCAATAGTAAAACAACAGTTAAGTACCCACCAAATTTATAAACTAAAGTAACAGATATACATCTAAACTCACAAACCATTCATTTAATAGTAAATGAAAAAACAAATGTTAATTGATTTACCTTCATAATAACTTTGATTTCTAGACCACCACAGTTGCCATATGGTATGGTTTAAATTCTGCTGCTGCTACATGCTTTTGGAATGGAATTAAAGATTTAACCATTAAATTTCACAAACAAGTCCACCAACCATAAGCATGGATCATGAGCAAGCTTACAACTGAAGAATAAATGATCTCTAAAGTCAGAGTATACCGAACAATTACGCAAAAAGGAACAAGACAGAGATCTCTACTCTAGCCTGACCAGACAAGAATATGTATTGAGCGTAAACAAAGTGCAGAATAATAAAAAATATGCCCAAATGAGAGAGAGAGGGATGCTGCCAAACAATTAGTCTATAAACTGACAGAAAATAATCCAATTTTAAGTGCATTCATTGTTGGACCTAATTCTAATTTTAAGTGCATTCATTGTTGGACCTAATTCTAATCAAACACATACAAACACACACAAACACATAGACACAATGATTTATATGTGGTTTTCCAAAAACGAGTACGTCCACGGAGGGGTAGCTCAATATATTTGCGGAATTCTCTCTCACCCTCACACTTGCTCTCTTTACACAGATTGAGCTTAAAATCTATACAACATGTATAGCTCTATTTATAGAGGAGCAAAGAGGAGTCGTTGGCCAAAGTCTTGAATGGCAACTTGGTGGGTGGTTGGCTGCCAAACTTAGTCTTCAATGACTGCCAAGGAAGCTTCTTGCATGTAGGTCATCCCATGCATCATCATATGCATATACATCATTGCATGCATCATATGCTAGTATTCTTGAGTCATTTCCCACATTCATCAATTCACAATTCTGTGTGTGGGCATACCATAGCAACATACTGAAAGGCATATTTGATTTCAGAAGGGTACAACAACAAAAAATTTGTAAGCAGGAGAATGCAACTAAGACTTCGTGATGCCTGTATAATATAAGCCAAGTGATGAATTAAAGCAATGATAACAAACTTAGTCACTCAATCACTGAATTTCATCAATATCCAGATAGAAAGCGAAACAACAACAATTTGCAATAGTCACACCTAAGTGATCAATGGGTTGCATAACACGAAGATAGGGCCAAATTTATTGGTTACAAACTGTAATAGAAGGATATTAATGTTGATAAAATACCTGAATAACCTGACTAATATGATATGATACTACACAGGTAGAGGAAAGATTGCCTCCATATATGGATGGAGACAAGGGAAATTACCCGGCAAAATGTCGTCCGGATTAGGAACAACGTCAAGCATCTTGAAGGTTTTATCTTTGATGTTGTAGGAGACGATCCTATTGGGTCACACAAGCAGCACCAAAAACACCAATTTACGGTAGGAGAGGACTTCCGATGATCCAAGATGGAGCATCATTGTAGTAATATCAACCCAATACTCGAGTGTCCACTTGGAATAATCAGTTTCCATATGCCCTGTTTGGATTGGCTTTTCAAACACTGCTTTTGGCTTCTTAAAGGTAAATGCTGTTTTGAATGGTGTTTAGCAAAATTTTAAGAAAAGCTTTTGGGCTTTGGAATTGCGTTTTAGAGACCAGCTTCTCAAAATAGCTTCTGCTTCTCTTTTTCTTCTGCGGGAAGCCAGAAGCAGAAGCTATGCCAAACAGGACCGAAAGATGTTGATATGAAATTTGGTGTTGGGGGAAAGCTGAATAAAAAGCAAACGGCCTCTGGACGCCCCAAAATGCAAGTAACTATGAGAGAGATTTTGGTTTGGCGGAGACGGCATTGTGCAGAATTCTTCTTTACAGGGCCATGGTGTGGTCGGAGTCTGGTAACCCAATGGATGGAACCATTGCAATAGACTCCAAAGTTAAAAGGTTTTAAAACAGGCCAAAGAAATTGATTAGCAGCATGATCTTGAATAGGTGGTGGTGGCATCCACCAGGCATTGGTTTGTGATGAATAAATATATAATTGACACCAGGAAAACAGGTGTGGAAATGAAACATAACAATCTTGTAGTGAAGAGAATGAGAATTCCAAGGAGGATCAAAAACCAAATATAAACGGTCACTAGGAATAAAGGTAGGGGTGGACAAAGGCAAGGTAATAGTAGCGAATTTCTTCCAATGACGATAAATAAGAATGATTAGAAGAAAACCATTACAGGAGTCTGCTATGTAGATATTATTCCCGCCAAATAAATCAATTGTCGACCCTACTCTTTCATCTACTACTCCAACACTATTACTATTAGTATAATTAGTATCACATGGAATGGTCTTCAAGCCAGAGGTATGTACCTTATGCATTGTTTGCGGTCCTTCATCCTTATCCTTATTGATCTGATTTCTGACCCAACACAATCAATCAATTATACTCATGTACATTAATAAAAAAAATTGTACTGTTTTACCATTCGTATTGGCTTGCTGGCAACTTTTAAGCTTACTTGTAAGATCCTAGATTTTTATTCGGTATTATTTTGGAGCTTAGTAATACTTCATTAATTTAAATTTTATTACTAGTTGCTTAAGTTTAAAATCTTATACATTAGTTCATTTATTTTAAAATATATATATATATATATATATATATATATATATTTAAAGATATAGTGTTTCGGTGATTGTAAAGTGAAAGTAAAGAACAAAAGGCTACATTTGTTACATGTGCACGTAGGGCACAGTTGGTATATGTGGTTTGTGTGTACTTTAATTGAATAAGCATTAGAAAGTGAGGTGGTATGGCTATAGTTATTAATGTTTTCATTCAAGTTGCTAAAGCTAAGCGGAAGGTGCCAGGGACAACTTTTCAATGTTATGAGCACAGTAAGTAGGAACTAGAAAGATATACCCATGGATACATATATGGGTGATGAGTCAGTATGTGAATTCTGCCCTTATGACACGTACTTCTCTTGTGACTTGTAAAAAAAACACGAAGGTGATGCAGGGGATCCGAGTCAAACGATGTCGAGCTGTCAGATTGTTTATTGATGGCGCTGGATTACCTGGAGCGGAAGGATCAGCGCAAGAATGACAAGAAATCGTGATCTAGCCTAATTGGGGCGGTTTCCGTGCACGTGTCGGTTTTTTGGCCATAACTGGAGCTACAAGTGTCCGATTCGCGCCCGTGACCCCAATTCGGAAAGCTAATTTCGGCGCGCACGTCGTGGCCACCGAGCTATGCTCGGTGCACCTCGTTTCGTGCCCTAAATCCGCTGTTTTCCTTTTTCAAATCTTTAATTTTAGTTAGTTTTTGCTATTTATGGTAATATTTTATTTGTCAATTAGGAGATGATTCTGAATCCGATTTGGGCCAGATTTTTGGCAATCTTTTGATTTCCTTCCGTATTTCGTTTTGGTAAGACTTTTAGGGTTTTGCTATTTTTGGTAAAAATTCCATTAGGGGTCGATTTTCAGCTATTTTAACCCGGCTTGTGGGTTGTTTTTTGTCATTCTTGATTATAAACAATTTTATTAAATTCCAGAGTGTTCTCTGAATTTTGGGTCAAAATTCTCTTGTTTTTTCTTGCAAAGTACCTATTGCACTAGCCTGCAGAATAATCTCTATTATGTCCGGCGTCAAAAGGGAAATAGAGGTGATCCAATTCAGTCCTAGGAGCAGAAAATCTCCACCAGTTCTACAATTCGGAAGTCAGGTAGGGGGTTACTTTTGTTAAAGTATATTTTTCTTAAAAATTATATGAAATTATCATCATCTTGTTGTTATAATTGGGTTTTGGTAGGGAGGTAACCTTAAGAAAATTCTTTCTAGCAAAATTCTTTTCTATGTGCTAAATGCTTTACTTTACTGTTGTATTTGAGAAATTATGATTTAATTGGTTGGTGGTGATAAAGTGGATATTTTCAAACTTTGTGATTTGAACCGGAGGAAATTATTATTCATTGGTTTCAATAGCGTATGTGTTTAGGTGATGGTTTATGCTGTGTTTAATTGATTAATTGCATGAATTGCTATGGTATATATTATCTCAGTTAGGATGAAATTGAATTTGTTGTACAGGAGGAAATTGGTAAGTGGATTATTGTGTGGACATATGCGGTTGTTGAATTTAATGTTGGAATTTATTTGATTCAATTGTACGGGGAAAATTGGGTAGTACGTTCGGGGCTATGTGTCCTAGGACAATTAAGGAATTTCTAGGGACACTGTTAAAAAGTTAAAAGGTCTCCAAAAGGAACTGAAGACTTACGCGAGGGGCACGGTCATGCGAGGGGCATGATCCTAAGGTTAAACGGTCCCTAAAAGAATTCAAAATAGGAATTTAGGACGTGGAGAATTTTAAAGAACCTTATGGGTTTCGACATGTTCGATTTTGTTACTGTTATATCCTAATGTGTCATGTGAATGTTTTGCATGCTACTTACTATTTGTTAGTTATTATCCCGTACCTACTAGGCTTAGAGCTCACCCATTTGCATGTTCCCTTAGATGCAGGTCCCAGTAAACGCTAGCTGTAACAGTGGTGTGATGTTTTCTACTCACTTGACGATTGGGCATACTTGTTTAGGAGTAGAATGATTTTTGTTGTATATTTTTCTGTATATATTCACTTTTGACTTGTAAACTTTTGGGGATGTAAAATACTATGTTTGTAGACTCCTTATGTAATATATGGTGTTTAAATGGGATTTATGTTTGAAATAAAATCTAGATGACATGTGATGGGTTGGTGGACCTTATTGGGATTGAGATTTGAAATATGGATTTGAAAATGGATTTTATTTCATATTTTAGTATATCAACAGGTTTTATTGTTTCCGGAAGTTAATACTTTAAACGATATGCCGCCGAATTTTTTACTAAATGTGTTATTTTAAATGAACATTTTTTTTCAAGAATTGAAAGAAATAAATCTTAAGATAACATTATTATTTTTTTCAAAATAACCTATTTACTATTTTAAAAATTTTAACCCCACAAATCACACCTCGGCTTTATAATCTTGAAATTCGAGGCGTGACATTACTTGTATGTTATGTTTCAGGTTCACAAGTTCCCATTTCTGGCACTTATATTTCTCTTCTTTTGAGATTGATTATTATTGTTTTTCATATGATCAATAGCTTCTTATATATAAGGATGGCAAAAAAACTCACCCGCCTCGATGGGGAACCACCTTGCTCCGTCCCGATTTAAGCGAGTTTGGGGACCCGATTAAATAAATGGGGACGGGTATAGGGTGGGGGAATATCCCCTGTTGGTAATCGAGGTGGGTATGGGAAGGGGTCGTCCCGCCCCGCCGCGATTATACTACTTCTTTTACTAATATACCTTCAATATTATTATATATTAATAATATATACCCTTTGTATAAAATAACTCCTTCATTTTTTTATATTTCACTCAATACTAGTCCCCTTATTCTTTCACTCTTTTACTCTTTTAGTTTTAATTTCATATCAATTATATTAAAAATTACATGGTTTACTTTGTTCCTCGTATAATAATTGTAAGTGTAGAATCTTTCAAGCCCAACAAGCTTCGAGCCTGCTAAGCCCAGCAAAGTCGGGGAAAGCCCGAAGATAAGGGTCCACTCCAAGTCCAATACCCAAAATGTTCTAGAATAACTTGAAGGACAAGTAAAGGGCATGGGCAAAAACGGAATTATTTGTAGGGCAAGTAATGTAACCCTAATGGGCCTAAAAGCCCGTAGGAAAACATATATAAACTAAGGAAAAATTTTAATAACGCATTTATTCTTGTGTTGTGTAATTTTTAGCATCTACACATTGGCGTCGTCTGTGGGAAGGCAAAAATCACCATTGATTATCTTCTCATCTCTCAAAGTTGAGTTTACTTTCCCTCTTATCCCTTTGAGCTTACTTCTCTACTCTTCATCCAACCATGTCGGTAACTCATTTCCAAATGGAGTTGCCGACCACCGGCGACAGCCATGCGGGGGCTTCTCAAACCATTGAGTTGATCCTGTAACGACTGGCAGTCGCCGAAGAGCGAGGTCAAGCCGAGGAGGAACAGAGTCAGGCCCTAGAGAAGCAGAACGCCGAACTTTTGGCGAGGATAACTCATCTACCCGCTCCTCCTACTCACCCTCATCTCCGGGAAGAAGGCGATGGGTTAGAAGAGCACGCCGAATCTTCGCACCATCTGTACAAGACCCCCATCACTGACGAGGTCTTGACCTCCCAGAAGCTAGAGGAGATGATGACTGTGTTTTAGAATAAGGTCATGAGAGACCTGAGGGCTCAATCCACCGATGACTTGGCCGTTCAGGCTTCCACCGAGTCAATCCAGTCGCCGTTCACCCCAGAGATCACCTAGGAGCCTTTCTCGAAGAAGTTCGTCATGCCTAGATTCACCCCCTATGATGGCATGAAGGACCCCGAGGAACATATCTCCCAGATTCACCAGAATATGACCATGTATGCCGAAAATGAGGTCTTGTTTTGCAAGGTGTTCTCCACAAGTCTTGTCGATGCCGCTCTGTTGTGGTTTAGGAAACATCCACCCGGATCCATCAGGAGCTGGTAGCAGCTGACCAAACTCTTTGTTGCCCAGTACTACGGGAACAAAAGGCAAAAGAAGACCATATCCTGTCCATTCACGATGATTCAGGAAAATGGTGAATCCCTGAAAAACTTTATGTCTAGGTTCAATACGAGTCCTCCTCCATCAACAAATGTGACCAGTATTCTGCTGTTGAGGCCTTCCTGATGGCTCTGATACCTGGGATGATGTTTCATCAGTCTTTGGTAAAGCGCCCACCATCGGGAATCAGGAAGCTGAATTCCTGGGCCCAAGGCCACCTGCGGATAGAGGAGGAAAAGGTTATCCAGCAAAAAAGAGCAGCCTTGGTGAATGTGGAGGACCGCACAAAAGACCGGATGACCGATTGTAAGCTCTTCCAGCTCCTCGGGCCCTTCCACCCCGTTTCCTGTGAAGCGCCCCAGATTTGAAGAAAAAATGACCCCTCTGAGGGTCAATCTGGCCAAGCTCTATTAAGAGAACAAAGCCAAGGGAATTTTCCAGATTCCACCACCTATCAGGCAGCCCCTGGACCAAAGGGACAAGTTGAAACACTGCGCCTTCCACGGTGATTTCGGTCATGTAACCAATGAGTGTCGAAGTCTCAGGTGTTAGGTGGAGTCCATGCAGATGAGGGGAAGACTCCGAGATTACGTCCAACATGATGGATCGAGGATCGAGCAACAGACACCTAATGCCCAATGGAATCTAACTCTTCGACCCCTTCCAGCTCTTCGGGCCCTTCCACCCCATTTCCCGTGAAGCGCCCCAGATTCGAATAAAAAATGACCCCTCTAAGGGTCAGTTTAGCCAAGCTATATTAAGAGAACAAAGCCAAGGGAATTTTCCAGATTCCACCGCCTATCAGGCAGCCCGTGAAACAGAGGGACAAGTCGAAATTGTCACGCCCCAAATTTTCTAGGACTCCGAAACCCGAGCCTAAGAGCTAAGGGAGTGAATGCGGAAGTAAAAAGAAACGAGAACAAGTGACATTCAATCATTAAACACCCACAAAAGAGAAAAATGGTCATCACAGGGATAAAGTAATGATTCCAAGGTATAAATACAAGGTTTGGACCTAAAAGAAGTTATAGGAACAAACGGAATAGAAATCCAAGGTGTGAGGTGAAAACTACAACGTTTTGAAATCGGCATTCCTACGTTTAGAGTCAGAACTCTACTGTCAACTTCAATCGACCATTTCGCCCTCAAAAACGACTCAAATGAGGCAATTCAAAAGCCTAACATCAAGATCTTTAAGTCAGATTTCTAAAAAGCTAAAGAACACTTCAATCCGACACCCGTAGCTCGAGATATGAGCGAAATAGTGGAACAGGTCAGAGCAGGGCTGAACCACCCAGTCGACTGGCTGATGACCCAGTCGACTGACTGAGGACCCAGTCGACTGGCTGAACCCGAGACCTCCAGTTTTGAAGAAAAATGAGGACCCAGTCGACTGGCTAAGGACCCAGTTGACTGGCTGAACCAGTGACCTCAAGTTTTGAAGAAAAATTTTCCTCCGTTACACCCAGTCGACTGCCCGAAAGGGGCCAGTCGACTGCCTGGACTAGAAAACCTCACAATTGACTCCCATACAGCTCTAAACACTTAGGAACATACAAGAAAGATCTAAACTTGTTCTTGAGACTCTAGAAATGAGGAAAAGTCCCCTAACTTAGGAATGAGAAGAAAAATGGTTATTTTTATCAAGACGCTTCATAAAAATCCGTAAAAATAACCGTCTTGCCCCCGGTCTCCGTTTTAACGACCACCGATTTGTAAAGATCAAAATATTCTTAATATGAGTTTAAAATCATTTCTAAAACAAGAAATTTCATCGGGGCCACGGGGGTAGGCGAAAACGGGTTTTTCCATTTAAATCGAAAAGGGTTGGTTTGAAAACCTAGAAAAACGCCGTTTTCGGCCAAATACCTAATACACATATTTCATGGCAAGTAATTCATTTCACATTCACAAATCCAAGGAGAAGATTCAATAAATACATTTAAAGCGCTCTAAGGCGAAACATGTTATAGTTTTACATTTCAAGCACCGGAGTGCTCCAAAAGAATAAAGTCCCCGCGCATAGCGCTCCAAGGGATGTACATCAATTTAAGCTACCCGACTAACATACTAGCCGGCAAAAGAGTAGGTTTAACTTAATTGAAGCATTAAACAAAATAAGCACATGTCTACAATGTCTATCAAGGCTCTACAAAAGTACTCCGCCTCCATATGCGCAAAAAAGGACGGAACCAACACCGAGTCTCTACCGGAAGACTACGGGCCTCCCAAATGGGAATCATCACCTGAAAAAAAAATGTATATAACGTGGGGTGAGCTCACTAGCCCAGTAGAGGAAGCGTCATTGCCTCAATCTCTGTAGTCCGAGTGGTACAACCCACCCAAGGTACATGCAACTAATCCTAGGTCGGTCTCTTGTTCCACATGGCTCTCACGCCAATCCGGAACCCCATCAAACCCAACAATCAAGCTCCCCAACATGCTCACAACATAATTTATCACAATTATAACATGCTTTCATTATTAAAATCACAATCACATATGTATAATCATTAAGATGGAAGGTGACCGACACCCCCATTACACGCACACAAAAACACACCCTTCCCAAGGATGAACGGACCATTCTCCACTATTCCCCTGAGGATACAAGCTCACTAGGGAATAGTAGACTCATCGAACCGTCATTCCCAAGTGCTTTTGACACTTACACTTTTAATGGGAAGATGTGTTCCACGACCTAGTCGCGCACATAGGGCCTTGGACGATATGTCCTCCCCCTATCGTCTGCGTTTCTCAGCTTTTTAGTTCTGTGGGAGCAAGAAGCACCCCCTGGCCAGTTGTTTCGACGATCCAAACACAAGACGACTCCCACAAAATGTACGCAAAATGTAGGAACCAATACCCACGTTTTCACACTACGTGGCACACTCAACGGAAATCAAGGTTCACAATTTCCATCACAATACATACTCATTCCTTTATGCAATATATATTGTAATCAATTTAACATCATGCTCATATTTCACAATTTTAAGCAATAAACACAATAAGCATAAAAATCACATACTCATGATTTTCAAGGGGCCTAATTCTTCGTCTAAGTTGTCAAGACTCACTCGCATATATATATTCGGCATATATACACATAGACGCACACACCCTCGTACACAAACTAAAGTAACTCGTTTTTCCCCTACCTCAATTCCAAGCAAAGCTAATGAGCAAAAAGGGTGCAAGCAATCCGTCCAAATGACGCCAACAACAAACCGAGCCAAGAATGACCAAGAGAGCTTCAAGGAGTGATTTTCGGAAATTTGAGTAAAAGGTCTCCCAAGCCTTCAAGCAACATTAAAACAAATATGGATTCTTAACTAGTGATTTTTAATAGCAACAACCGATTAAAAATCAAGAATTCAAAGTAAAGCTAAAAACCCAATAATGGTTAAACTAGGTTTCATGGAAAATAATTCAAGGGAGTAGAAATTTGTGAACTCACCAATGAGTTCTTCCCAAACGAAATTAGAGTTCACCACAAGCCAATTCACTTGATGGTTGGAGACAATTCATAACCTTCCACAAGAATGAACAATGGAAGAGCAAAAATTCAATACTAGCACATGAATTTCTAGAATTTGGAAGTTAGGATTTCCTACAACAAAACCTTAGAAAAGGAGAGAAAACTTACCACTATAAGCTCAAGAACACCACACCAAGAGACCACCCCAAGTGCTCACCATCCATCAAGCATGAAGAGTAGGAGAGAGCAAAACTTGAAGCCAAATTTTCAAGGAGGACATGGTGGCCGAAATTTAGGGTGTAGAGAATTGTGTGTGTAAAGAGTGTGTGTTCTTGGTGAGAAATGAGAGAGAAGAAGACAATGATAGAGTTAGAGATAGGGTTGGTGTGTAGAGAATCTCATCCAAGGGCTAGAAATGAAGATGGTAAGATAGCTTTGATCCAAGGGCTATAATGATGACAACATTAAAGGTAGTGGTGAAATGTCCAAGTTGCCCACCCCTTTATCACTTATTCACAACCCTTGCCATTATGAACCAAATTTACAAATTTGTCCAAGTCTTCTACACAATTACAATATTGCCACTCATCATCTTCCCAACACTTAGAAATTAAATCTCTACAAAACCCACTAACTTAATACATGTAAATTTTCTAATTTACCATTTGTCGCTTATTTATTTTTCCCAACATTTCAATATTTTCAATTATTCACGTAAGCATATAAACATGTTAGGCACATAAGCACATACGCACTTAATTGTTTAATAAATAATTAATAATAAATAAATAAATAAATAAAATTTTAAATTAGCACGTAAAAAAAAAAAAAATACCGGACGTTACAGAAACACTGCGCCTTCCACAGTGATTTCGGTTACGTAACCAATGAGTGTCGAAGTCTCAGGCGCCAGGTGAAGTCCATGCTGATGAGGGGAGAACTCTGAGATTACATCCAACGTGATGGACCGAGGACCGAGCAGCAGACACCTAATGCCCAACGAAATCCTGCATTTGCTCAACCCGTCAAAATCATCAACATGATTCACGGGGTCCCGCCTCCAAGAAAGTGGAATGAATCAGCAGGTCTCAACTGCGCAAGGCTCAGAAAAATTAGGAGAGTCGGCGAGGTGAATGAGGTCCACCATTGGACAGGTGACGCACATATCGTTTTCTCCATAGCCGACCTCCATTATATCCTGACCCCTCATGATGACCCGTTGGTTGTCATCCTGATAGTGGCAAATTGCCTCATCAAGCGAGTCATGATTGACCCGGGAGGCAGCGCTAACATCATCACAAAATGGGCCTTCGAGAAGCTCGAAATCGACCCTAGGGCGATAATGTCCTCCCGAAGCCCCATTATGAATCACTCAAATTATATATATATATATATATATATATATAGTTTCATGAGTTTCTAAATTATAATTAATTATTTTAATTTTTTGTACTCATGGATTTTTATAAGGGGCAATCCTTGATTTTTCACATTAAAAATTCAAAAATATGATGTCAACGATTATTTTGGCATTAATTAAACAAACCTATTTTTGTTTTTTGTTTTTTTGGTAAATAAACCCACCTATTTTTTGTTTTTTCTACAATGAAAAAATAAAGGAGCTAATTGCTCCCAAAATGGTGCGAGTTTTTAACCCCCTTATGATATGCATATAGTGCGTTTAACCACCGTGGTTCTATTTCATCTCAAATCTTTTGATTATTGCTCCCACTATATTGAAAGGATTGGGATGAAATATAACCACGGGGGATTTTACGCACTATATACATATCATTGGGGAGTTAAAAGCTCCCCACCCTATAAACAATTCAACAAAATTAGCATAAGTAGAAACTTCAAAGGACCCCATGAATGAAAAAATAAATAAATAATTAAAGAAGGAATCCTAAATTAATTAAAGAATGGAGATGATTCAAAACAGAAATATCTTAGATTTTTCTAATATATCAAAAGAATGAGTTATTCCATTTGCCAGACAATGACATAATCTATGACCTATCACCAAATAACAAAGAAAATTGAAAAAACTTGTAGAGAGTGAGACCTTTGTTAAACCATTAACACACTAAAAGAATTATAAATAGAATAGAATTGAAGAAAAAGGACAATTTTCAAGATAAATTAAAAAAAAAAAAAAAGAGTTTTATGAACAATAGAAATTAAAATATAATTAGAAATTAAAAAATAGGTTGGAAACTCTTTAGACTACCCCTCAATCCTTACTCTAATATGAATTTATAGCTGTTGAGATCCATAATATCACTTTTCGGCACTGGACATCGTCCACAAAATAATCCAAGGGCTGTGAAGTATAACTATATTTTGATTTGAAAAATATTCAAAATTTTATATCACTCATGAGAACTCTTATTCTTAACGTTTAAATCACTCTTACGGACGGTTTATTGGCATATTTAATTGAAGAAATTGTTATTTAATTACATAGTAAAAGTTTTAATAGATATATAGAATTCTTCTAAATATAATTGTTTTAAGGGCTATTATCAGAAAACTCCCCTATGATTTTAAAAATGTTCAAAACATCCCCTGTGGTTTTATAAACCTCCCTACGATTTTCAAATTGTTCAAAAAAACTATTGTGGTTCCAAAAAATTCCTATAGTTTCAAATTTAATCAAATACCTTTTTTATAAGATTACGAAAATACCCTTCCATTTATTCCAATTAAACTCTAATTCATTTCATTTATCACTAGCCTACTTTCTCTCACTCATCTCCAAAACTCTAATTCTCCCCATTTATCACAAACTCACTTTCAATTTAAATTTCAATTTTAAACCAATTCAACTCTAATTTATTTCATTTATCACAAACTCACTTTCAATTTAAATTCCAATTCCAATTTCAATCCAATTTTAATTTATAATTATATATAAAATTATATCACAAACCCATGTAAATGAGTGCATATATAAATATATATATAATGATATATACGTAAATTTATATATATATATATATATATATATATATAACTATAAATTGAAATTGGTTTCAAATTGGAATTTAAATTGAAATTGGGTTTGTAATAAATGGAAGGAATTAAAGTTTTAGAGTAAATGGGTGAGAGAAAGTGAGTTTGTGATAAATGGAATAAATTAGAGTTAAATTGAGTTAAAATTAGGATTTATATTGAAAGTGAGTTTGTGATAAATGAAAAAAATTAGAGTTTTGGAGTAAATAGGTGAGAGAAAGTGGGTTTGTGATAAATGGAAGGAATTATAATTTAATTGGAATAAATAGAAGGGTATTTTTGTACTCTTATAGAGGACAGAGGGGGGTATTTGACTAAATTTGAAACTATATAATTTTTTTTGAACAATTTGAAAATCATAGGGAAGTTTTTGAAATCATAAGAATTTTTTTGAACATTTTTGAAACCATAGTGTTTTTTTTTTCTGATAATAGCCCTTGTTTTAAAGTTGGAATGTAACAAAGGTACACTGCATATGAGATTTTTGAAGATAGAGTTTAACACTAATTAACATTTAAAATTAAAAAGTAGGATTGAAAACTCTTTACAGTTTTAATAGTAGATGTTATTTGATAGATGGTTTTGGTGCCAAAATTTTAATTTTGGGCTGAAAAGGATAGTCCAACCCATGTTTGGTTGGCTTGGTTTTGGAGCTACATTGTCAAACCATGTGGTATCAAATGAAACAATTCACAAACCATCTCAATACATGGTTTCTCTTTAGTGCGGTTACTATTTACAACCCATAACCATCAAATTAAAACTAACCCACAACACCAAATTCATAATTGGTATACCATTCCATTCTCAATAAAAGTCAACATTGTCATGTTTGTCATTTTATTAAATAAATAAAATAGAAATAATAAAAATCAAATAAATAATAAACAAAATAATAATTAATAAATTTTTAGTAATTAATTATAAATAAATAAAAATTGAGTAAAATATTAAATAAATAATATAGAAATAATTAACAATAAATAATTAATTATAAATAAATAACTATTTAAAAATAATAAATAAATAAAAAATGATAAATAAAATAGAATTAATAATTAATTAATAATATATAAATAAATATTGAGTAATAAATATTTAGAAATAATAAATAAATAAAAATGATAAATAAAATAGAATTAATAATTTTAAAATATAATATAATAAATAAATAAAATTAATTAATAAATATTTTAAAATAATAAATAAAGTAAAACCAAATAAATAATAAGAATAAATAATTAATTATAAATAGTTAAATATTAAATAAATTTGTACAAAAAAATAAATAGTTAAATAAAGATATATATTTATTTAATTAAAAATTTAATTTAATTAATAGAATAGAATTATTAATTAATAATAAACAAATAAATATTGAATAATAAATATTTAAAAATAATAAATAAATTAAAACCAAATAAATAATAATCAAAAATATTATGAATAAATAATTATTAATAAATTAATAAAATTGAGTAATAAATATTTAAAAATAATAAATTGGTAAAAAAAATATTGAAATTTTGAATGAAAAAAAATTATAAATTTTCCAACTACATATACGAACCAACTGAATAATTCTTGCAATATGGTAAAATATTATTATGTAATATTAATATTTTTAGTAAAAAATAAATTCATTCTTAATGTATTTTTATTTATATATGTTATTTTTTAAAACATATATATTTAGAAAATGTTATTATAAATAAATAAAATGTCAAACCATTCAAAGTTACCAAACATGGTTTAGTTTCGGAATTTCAGCTTATGCTAACTCTACCAAATATGGTTTGGTTTTTCAGCTTCACTTTTTCTCACACCAAAACCATCTGCACCAAACATGGTTTCAGTTCAGAATAAAACTACACCAAACCCAAACCAAACCAAAACCAAAAATCAACACCGCACCGGTTGTCAAACAGACACGTAGTATAGATATAGATAGATATATATACCCAATTGTTTTTTTTATCCAGTTTCAATGTGGAACACACCTCCCTTTAACATTTGTCTACTGCTTGTCAAGTGGCTAGGGAGTGTTTAGTGAATGGGTAGGCTGGTGGTTTGGGTATGGTTTGGTTTCAGCATAAAACCAAATCATATTTGGTGTTGATAGTTTTGGTCTAAGAAAAAGTAAAGTTGAAGAAATTAAATCATGTTTGGTGGAGTTGGTGCGGTTTGAAATTCTGAAATCAAACCATTTTAGTAACTTGAAATATATTTGGTAACGAAAAAAATTAGGAATTAATAAATTATGAACTAATTACTAATAAAAATAAAATGAACTAATTTAAATATTTATTTATTTATTGTACAAATTTATTTAATATATAATATTTATTTAATTATTTTTAATTATTTATTCTTTTTTTTTGTTTTACTCTATTTATTATTTTTAAATATTTATTACTCAATTTTATTTATTTATTATTAATTATTAATTCTATTTTATTTATTTAATATTTTACTCAATTATTATTTATTTATTATTTATTATTAATTATTTATTCATTTTTTATTTTTTAGGTTTTACATATTAATATTTTTAAATATTTATTTCTTAATTTTATTTAATTATTAATTATTTATTAATTCTATTTTATTTATTTATTTTAATCAATTTTTATTTTATTTATTTTATAAAATGACAATGTTGACTTTTGTTGATAATGAAATGATACACCAATAATGGGTTTGGGAATTTGGGTTGGTTTTAATTTGGTGGTTATGGGTTGTGAACAATACCCAAACCACCTCCCAACATGGGTTATAAATTTACACTATTCACAAATCATGGGCTGACACTGTTGAACCAAGCCAAAGTGGCCAAATATGGTTTGGTTTATAATTTTTCAGCCTAAAACCAAAAAAACTCAGCCCAAACTCATAAACTAAACAACCACTAAGTGTTAGAGACATTGTTCCACATCGGATTGGGTGAATAAAAGAGTGTATGTTAATTTCACTTATCAATTTAATTTTTTTGGTTGTACTGTGAAACATCTAATCAATTACGGTTGATAGATCCTTTATTTGCTGTCATGCCAAATCTCACTTGAATGCCCCTGTGTTGGGTGGTATTAGGCCTCTCTCACCTCAAAAGTTAGCTCAAAGAGTGAGGTTTTCCCTCACACTTATATACTGACCACCTCCCACAATCTCCCCGTCACACATCGGGCCTTGGGTCGGAATATCAACAACCCGTTTCTCCCGGAACCTAGGCCGAGACTTGTTGGTAACCTAGGCTTTGATACCAGTGTTGGGTGGTCTTGGGTCTCTCTCATCCCAAAAGCTAACTCAAAGAGTGAGGTTTTCCCCTCACACTTATATACTGACCACCAACCCCTTCCATAACCGATGTGGGACAACCCCAAACCCCCACTCGAAGATGTGGAAAGAGTATGGATGAGGGTGAATGTTAGAAGGTCTTGTTCCACATTGAATTTGGATGTAAAAGTGATTAGATGTATAAATGAGTAGATGTTAATAGAGATGCACACGGTCTCATTCAGTTTCAATTTATGTCCGTTATTTTCGATTCTTTAAAAATTAAAACCAGAACTGAACTGTTTAATGCAAGGAACTGACCTGAATCGTAATTTTCGGTTCCGATTCCTACTAATGCCTTTTAAATAGATATATCTTCAAAATAATGGGGTATAACTAATTTGTTGTTAAATTTTAATTTAATTAATAAAAAATATCATCCTAAGTTTATGCTTTTTTTAACTTTAAAATGAATTTTTTCACATACGATGTGTTCTTGAAGCACTTAGGCCCCGTTTGGTTTTTGTTTGTGTTTGTTGTTTGCAAAATTTAGAAAAACACAAACACATGTTTGTGTTTGTGCAGTGCTGAAATCTAAAACAAAAGCCTGTTTGGTACCATTAGTGTTTACAAAAAATTTGCAAACAAAAATATGCAAAACATGTTTGATACCGTCAGTGTTTACAAAAATTTTGCAAACAGAAATATGCAAAACATGTTTGGTGACTTTAAATGTTGTAAAAAAAATTGAATTAAAAAAAATCTATTATATATATATATATCTTAAATTTCACATGTATTTATATTAAAAATACATATATGTAATTATATTAAAAATGCAAAATTGTTTAGCTTCATCCATATATTTACTTTTATTATTGAAAAATTGACAGTACTTCCCTGTAAAATGATAACTAATTTGTTTTATACATATGACAATTTATACATCCCAACACATCCTAATTAAATCCATCTCATTAATCTAATGTAATTCATCGAAACAACTTTAGTAGTGAATACATTAAAATGTCAGTGCCATAAAAATTATCCAAAATCATTAGTGGCAGTGCATACAACTTCAGTAGTGAATACATTAAAATACTTACTGAATACATTAAAATATGTCAGTGCCATAAAAATCATCCAAAATTAGCAACGACTTTCAATAAAACCTATCACTGAGGATTTTGAAACAAACTGTCAGCTATCATATCGCGAACTTGGTTCATCTGACTAGCACCACCTTGCATAACCGGTTCCACCTCATCATCTTCCTCATCATCTTCATTTTCGTTCTCGGTTGGACATCTCCCATCAAAGATGTCATCTGGTTGTCCCTGCATCTTAATGAAATTGTGTAGTGTGCAACAAACAATGACAATTTGAACCTGAGTATCATACTTGAACCCTGACATTTGCTTCAGTATAGGAAATCTCATCTTCAGCATTCCGAAGCATCGTTCTATTACATTCCTCAATGAAGAATGCCTATGATTGTACACTTCCTCACGTCCACGGGGCAGTCTAGTGGTCCTGCGGTAGTCAGCCAAATGATATCGGGTATCCCGATATGGTGCCAAAAAACCAGGTAGATTGGCATACCCTGAATCTACCAAGTAGTACTTACCTGCATGTTTAGAATAGATTAATTTATACCTTGAATCTATAATGTATGACATAATATTTTAAAGTTTATACCTTCAGGTGCCTTCGGAAATTGATAATCTTCATTTGCAATACACTCGTTTAAAATTCTTGAATCATTTGCCGAACCTTCCCAACCGGCTAGAACGTATGTGAATTTCATATCAAAGGAACACACAACCATCACGTTCTGTGTTGTATCCCCCTTCCTTCCCTGAAACGGAATTTGTTTCGAAGCTGGGACTTGGGCATGGACATGTGTTCCATCAATTGCACCCACACAATTATTGAAAGGGGAGTATTTTCGATTCGTTCGGATCATATTTGGAACTACACTGAAGTCTGGTGGCATAATAATATTTTTGCCAAGTTCTCCAATTATGTGTAAAACATTGTGAAAGTAAGTGAAGATCGTCCACGTGGAGTGCTGAAATCTTTCAGCTACCACCCGATGCCTCTCATTATGGGTTAAGGTTAACAAGAACATAGCTAATTGTTGCTTTATACTTAAATGTTTTGAATCTCTTAGGCCTAAGTTTTTCAACTCATCACATAGTGCAATAAAAACGTCAGGAAATATCCTAAAATTTTCATAGCAGCGGGAAGGATTGCCATTAAAAATCTCCATAACATAAGGTTCACCCTGCAAAACAGAATTCCTACAAGGTGCCCTATTCATGTTTCTCCTATATTTTTCCAACACCACAGCCACTGCCAAAATACAATGATCTTCTTCATCATCATCATCATAGGCATTTAGTAAGATCTTGTATGAATTCATCAAAAACAAGCGTGAATTACTCATGTTGTATATAACCTAACAAAAACCATAAAAATACATACAAGTAGTAAATGTACAGGTCCAGAAAATTGAATAATAATACAAATCTGAAGTCATTCATAACACATCCAAATTAAAAATGTAGCAAACGAGAATAAGTAAAAAACTCATCAAGTAGCAAACATAAATAGTCATCAAGTAGCAAACAGAAACAATTAATACGAATATAACATATAGTCATCCGAAATTTAAAGATGCATCACCTAGGAGAGTTTCTTTTCATCTGGAAGATCAACAAAGAAACGCCTCCACATTTCGGAATCACCCAGCACCTTAGTGGCCTTCCAGTAATGAGCTTCATCCACTCCATCCATCTTATCTAATATATCAGTGCATTTTTTGAAACTTTGGTAAACAATATCCACGAATTGAACCTCATCAGTATTGACCTGGTGGGAACCAACATGAGAATTGCTCTCTTTACAGGCCGACACTACCTCTTTAGTACAATCACCCATGGACTCAGCTTTAAAAGATCTCCCTTCTTTCAGTTGTGCAACCAAATTATTTATTGAGGTGGTTAGGCATTCTTTTTTAGGTCTCTTACGAACACGTGCTGGTTCAGGAGTCACCTCTAGGACATCATCATCATCATCCAAGTCTGTAACACCTACAGGTGGACGAGATGAAGACCCTGGGTTGGTTGGGTGTAGCCTAGTTGACGGAAGGACATGGGCACCAGAAGCATGAGTGCCTCCAATTATGGTAGTCAATTCATTAAAATAAGGAAAACCCTTTTTGCGGAATTTCTTGCAACCTTTGAACACCTACAATATAGTTATTTGAATATTATTAATTAGGCAATTATAAAAAACTGCATATAACAGTTTCAGGTTCATATAAGATTGGTATATAACCTTGTTCATCCTATCCCAATTATCGGGTTCAAGTATCACCATATTAGTAGCATGGTCATAACCAACCCCGGTTGCATCTTTCAATTTCTTGAAAAGCAGATATTCCGTCCTTAACACGTTAAATTTATTCCTAAGTTTAACCTTAGTGTAGGCCTGCCCTGTCGCAACCAGCATGCCTTCAAGCATATTCGTCCACCCAATGGAGTTAAATGTCGAACTAGTACGATTACCAAGCTTGACTTGTTCCTTCATTTGCTTGATGAAAATCGCAACATGGCCATTAACCCATTTTTTAGAAGAATCTTTTAGTACCTCTTCTACGTCCACACTTCTTACACTCTCAATGTCCATATTTTGTTCACTCTGAATGTTCGCATTTTGTTCACTCTCAATTGTGTTGACACTCGTTTCACTCACATCCATCTAGAAAGTTCAATAGAAAAACTAGAGTTGAGAAAAACCTTAAAATGAGTGGAAATTAATATATATATATATATATATATATATATAAACATATTATATGATTATACACAAATTCTAATACACACAATAAACCATGTGCAATTAAATTAGTCCAACAGTGAACATAAATTTTGGTTCAAATAGTCATATTGTTGGATTCTTTTTTATTTTTTATTTTTTTATTGGAAGAATGGTCTTTTTGGGTTGCGGTTCTATTTCCTATCATCATCTTTTTAAAAAATAAAAAGCTAAATATCAAAACAAAATATAATTATCTCAGAGGAAGAAAGTTACATGTATGGGGCAGGGGCAAACCATAGGTTGGATCAAGGGAGGATGACCCCAATGAACATTTTGAAGGAACCTATTATATGTGCTTATATTCAAGCTCTGGTATCAATTATAAGAGGAAGCAAAACAAGAACAAGTAATATAGCAAAAAAAAAGTATAAAATTGATCAGGTTTAATTTAACATGAGATGATTTTTGGTGAATTTTGGAGAAATCCTAAAATAAACTTGTATAAAAAATTCAGAATTGCAAGGCGAAACCCTAAATATGCTTGAAAAATGGAACCCAAACGTGAAGCTCTAAATTAGAGGCGAATCCCTAAATCTGAGGCAAAGCCCTAAATCAAAGGCGAAACCCTAAAAGAGAGGCACAAATCAAGTTACCTTCGAGTTCTTAAGAAGAGAGAAACCAATAAACCGCCAAAGAAGCTGGGCTCTGTTGTTTGTTGAGAAAAGAGAGATTCGAGAGTGAAACAAGTCATATGAGGAATAGAGAAGAGAGTGATGAAGGTTTACCTTTCGTGTTCTTCAGATCTGTCGAGGGGAAGAAAAAATTACCAAAGCTGCGCTCTCGTTTTGTCTAAGAAGAAACCCTAGAGCATAACACGTTTTTGTGGATTGGGTTGTAATGAGGTGTTTATATTTTAAGACAATTGTTTGTGGATATGTGATTGCTGCACATTTACAAACACAAACAAAAAAATAAAAGACATTTCTTTTTGTTTGTAAAAAAGGGTTAAAAATCACAAACGTTTTTTTAAAAAAAAAACATAAACAGTTTACCCAAACATGTTTTTGTTTGCAAAAATGGAAAAAAAAAACACAAACAAGCAAACACAAATAGAAACCAAACATGGCCTTACAAATCACTTAAATACTGAACACCTTCTTTCTCATATTATACATTAATAGTATTAAGTAATTACTTGCACTATTTTAATTTTTATACTTAAATTCTTGTTTAAGCAACCTGAATTTATTATTTCGTCAATTATTTTTAATCATTTTGTGTAAATCTATGCAAATTAGAATGAAAATGTGTCATCAAATTAGCTTTAAATTTCTGATAACATTAATATTAATTAAAAAAGTGGAGTAATTATAATTTAATTGGAAAATATATTGTAGACATTTATGGAAAAAGAATAAGATATTAGGTCATTTCACAAGAAAATGTGATAGTTAAGGGGAGTTTATGGTACAAATTTAGGAGTGGCAAAAAAACCCGCCCGCCCCGAACCCGTCCCGTTTATCCCGTCCCGCCCCGTTTAGCTAACCGGGGCGGGTATGAGGCAAAAAAAAATTCCTCGATTATAATCGGAGCGGGTATGGGGCACCCTCGCCCCGCCCCGAACCCACCCCGATTAGCTATATAATATATATATATATATATATGAATAAATATGTATTGACGGATTGTTTATTATGCTTTTGAAATCTTTGATTTTGATTTCATATAGATTTATTGTTTGATTTTGATCTCTTATAGTTAGGTTTGATTTTGGGATTTTATTGTTATTTGGGGGAAAAATAATACGTAAATCAACGCACATGTGTTGCAATGGTATAATTTCACTCCCAAATTGGGAAGGTGACGAATTCGAGCCTCTTAGGAGGCATTTGTGGGTGTGGTGTGTGAGTTTCTTACCATTCAAAAAAAAAAAAAAATGTAATCGGGGCGGGGTGGGTCGGGGAAATAAAAAATTAATCGGGGACGGGGCGGGGAAAAATAATCGGGTTCGGGGATCACTCCCCGACCCGCCTCATTGCCATCCCTATACAAATTGTAGTTAAGAGAGATTATTATAAAAATTAAGCATAATTTAGGGGTTTTAATACTTTACCCTATTTTAAGCCATGTGATGAAATGGAGGGTAAAAGTGAAACATATTGAGACGGTATGGGGGTTATTTGGCTGATTCTTATAGCTTGTGGGTACAGAGTAATTTACCAAGAAAAAAAGAAAGAAAAAAGGAAAATAATAAAAAATCGTGATGCGTTCCAAGAAGCGAGCACCGAACACTAGGCTCATGTTCACACAATCACCACCCAAAAACCCAAAATCTCTTCCCTTTTCATCTCTCTCCCTCCAAGAAGATCTCTGTGTTTCCTTCACCAATCGACCCAAGTAAGTTCTTTTACACCTCTAATTTTTCTGATTAATTATCCAATCAATTCATATGCTTTTTTTCTTTGTGTTTACTGTCAATACATGTTATAACAATGTTTGAATTCATGTTTTTGCTCTGAAACTCATCAAATGAATCAAAATATTGTATAGAAAGTCAAAACAGTACTTGGGCAATTATGGGTTCACTCATGATTGTTTTGTTTCTTGAAGAGTTCGCTTTGGCCATGTGTATCTTATGTAATGTTTGGAAATTTCTATAATTTGACACACTTAATTAGTGGAATGGTGGTGTATAGAAAGAGAACCCAGAACTTGAATCATGGTTGATTAGTTTCTCATATATTTCGGCCTTTGCCTTTTGTTATTTTATGGCAATGCTTCAAAAATTTCAAAACTTGGACACAATTTATTTATCAAAGAAATACTATATCGGTTGTGAACACAGAAATTACATCATTATGGGAGTAATCATGCTTGATTTGTTTTTTTTCCGAAGATTTGTTTTGTCTTTTGTTTCCTTATTGTCTATCTTTTGCAAATGCTTCAAAAATCCACAACTCCGGGACACTGATTAAGAGATGGTTTATAGGGGTTAAGTCATTCTTGTTTTGTTTCTTAAAGATCTTGCTGTTGCCATTTGTTTTCTTACTGGTTAACTTATGTTAGCGCTTGGAATTTCAAATTTTTGTTTCACTTATTTATTTATTTTATTTTTTTATAATTATGTGACTTTGGCTTGATGGTGTACTATCATTTCGTGATTTCCTTTAAAAACTCCATGTGGGTCGAAATTATTAACATATGATGCTATTTGGATTGTGAGAAATAATTTCTTATATCTTTTTAATTTCTACATGATATGATAAGAAAGACATACACACCTACACCACAAGTAGCATTTCAGCATCGCAGCTTCCCTTTCGGAGTGGCCACAGAATGGCAATCAGGCAAACAATCACTGTTCTTTGTCATTGCGGCCGACCTAGAAATTTTAATTGTAGGAGCCAAATTATTGCTTTAAAAATCCATTTTCAGAATGAAATTTGTAAACTGCGCTAGGTTTCATAACAATAGAATTTTTGGTACGAAGATTATTTAAAATCAAAAGTCTTTCAGTTTGTAGCTTATGAAATATATGAGGGATAGGAATTGTATTTGACAATTTTGAGCTCCATTTCAAATTGTTAACATGAAAAGATAGTTGAATGACTGCATCAATAAGAAAAAAGAGGGAGAGTTAGAGATTGACCAAAACATGAAGGTTTTAAAAGATTTAACTAGCCCGATATTTTGTTGGGAAGAAGTAGGGACCTTTAAAGTCTTGAAAGAGGAAAATGCTTGGTCTCCTCTAAAGGTGGGGAGAATAAACTTTTAATACACACACTTGTAATATATCTAGGTACATTTTACCTATACATAAATAGGCATATGCACATTTGGTTACATATGAATATAATATGTACATTTATATACATATCATGTGTACATATGTTTTCATATGTGTCTAGCACTCTGATTTCGCGTACATACTGCGATCCATTGCTGAAAAATTCAAGAAAGAAAGAAGGAGTGCAGACATGGAATCTAAAAATTCAGCTGTTTTAATTCATATAAGACAGACAATAACTAAGCGCTTTTTATGTGGTAAATAATTAAACCGGAACCAACAGCCTCAACTTTCTATTCAGTTATCTTCTAATTATCCATGTATTGTTTAATATAATGGAAGCCAACTTATAGTTCTAGAACCATCCAAGAGAAAATTGAAAAAGAAGAAAAAAAATCCCGTCAAATATCTTCCTTCCAACTACTACATATTTGCTCAGACTGATTTTTTAAGTGTATAATGAAGTTCAGTTCCAAGATAAAGAAAAGATCTTGGATGTTTTCATGAGTTTTCAAAACACTATGTTATCTGGCAGTGGATTTAGCAGAGAGATCTGAAGCAGTAGAGAGTTCTGAAGGGGTGATGGTGGTGAGTGAAGAGCTCTCGATTCCAGAACCACGTGAAGGTATGGAGTTTGACTCTGAAGATGCTGCCAAGGTGTTCTACGATGAATATGCTAGGCGAACAGGATTTGTCATGCGTGTGATGTCATGTCGTCGATCAGAGGTTGATGGGAGGATTCTCTCCCGTCGACTTGGATGCAATAAGGAGGGTCATTGTGTTAGTATACGAGGTAAATTCGGGCCTGTTAGGAAGCCGCGGCCAAGTACAAGGGAAGGATGTAAAGCTATGATTTTAGTTAAGTCTAACAAATCTGGAAAATGGGTCATCACAAAATTTGTGAAAGAGCATAATCATCCACTTGTGATTTCTCCTCGTGAAGTTCGTCACTTTATGGTGAGTTTTGTTAACCTCATTTTAACTGTGAAGTGGGGCGTATGTTTCAATTTGTGGTTCTTCGATAGTTATGGAGAACTAGGCCTTATTTATTTCTCTATTTCTGTTTTAAGTTTCCTATAGCATATCCTTTGGTTTTGAACGTTCATTTTCCTTATGAATATGTGACCGATATTTTATAAAGTGTTTTACTTACAATTTGATGAATTAGTGTACATATCTTATTCACTACCCTTTAATATCAAATACTCATGCCTACTTGACTAAACCACCTTTGGTGAATCTTACTGTATTCAAATTTCTTTTCTAGGTTTAGTCATCATTTATAGCCAAACCAGTGTAAACAGCATACTTTCTGATCAATAGAATTTCCTCCATCGATTGGCCTATTTTTTTGAAAAATTGGACACATGAGGAGATTCAGGGTGCATTTTGGGAAGGCCTGTTTTTGTTTTTTGGCACTGTTCATGAGAACAAAACATGTTTGAGAGAGTTTTTACTGTTCACTTTGTTATTGTTTTGGAAACAAATTCTGATGAATAGTGCAGAAAACAAGAGAACAAAAAAAAGTTGTTTTCTTGTTCTCAGTTTGGATTTTAAAAAAAAAAAAACCAACACCATCTTCAGCCTCTCGCCACCATGACCACCACCAACTTCACCACCACCCACCACCACCACCACACACACACACACACACACATATATATACACACACACACACACACACACACATATATATATACACACACCATCACCACCATTACCCTTAACCACCCAACACCAACGCCACCACGCCACCCACCACCACCACCACCAATTTCGAACCCAAAATCGCCCATAATCCCCAAATCAAAATCCTAATCTCCACCCTAAAACCACCCTCAATCGATCCATCATCACCAATATCACCAATCATACACCCCAATCGTATATGTGTGTGTGTAAGAGAGAGAGCATAAGAGAAATTTTTTTCCCCAATTCCAAACAAGAATTTTTTTTTTGCTTTTAGGTTGAGAAAACAAAGACAATGACAAGATTGTTCTTGTTCTTGTCCCCAAAAAAACAAGAACAAAAACATCCCCTTCCCAAACAGGCCCTCAATACGCTCTTTGTTTTTTTGTTTTTTATTTTCCTTAAATTTTACGTAAACAGTAATTGAAGAGTTCAGCAAAATAACCCCCCGAGATTATATGTTTATTTGGGCTTAGAGTATCCCAGCTTGATGCGTGAAGCTCTTAGGTTTAGTGCTCTTTTCGTTTTACGCATGAGAACTGTATGGCTGTAAAATACTGATAACTTTATCAAGGATCGTACAGGCAGAACATCAACAATTTCAATTTGAGTGAGTTAATGACTTGCCTCTTAATAATTAACTTGGTGGATTTTAATGGGTCTGAGGAGATTCATGGACTCTTGTTATTTTATGGAGGGATTAGAAAAGGATATGAAAAATTGGGACAGACAGTTTCTGTGTAGTCGTCATCCTTTTTTGCTGCACTTGCTATTGGAGTACTTATTCTGGACTGATTTGTCTTTTGGCTACCTTTTAAGGTAAGACCAGTGGAAGAAAATTGTGAGGGTATATGGACCCACCCTAATCAAGGTAGTTTTATGGGCTGGGTAGACATATTTGGACTCCATTAACCTTTAAGGTGTTTAAACATAGAAGTCTAGTTGCATGTGAAAAATTGCATGGTCAAATGAACTGCACTTCCTTCTATATCTCCTGAAAAGGGTCCTCAAGGATGCTTGGGGACAGTGGAAGATGTGGGGAACTGGAAATATTGGGAGGAATATTGGGAGTTGATGGTCAAGAGGGAGTGTTAATGTCTGGTAAGCAGGGATAGGGACAGCTGCTGGTCATATGCCGAGAAGCGTATAGGGTCAACGGGGTTAAAACCACCCTTTCTTGGTGGTGTGTGCCATATTGTGCACTCTGATAAGGACTTAAAGGTCTCTGGAGATGCTAGGCCTCCGATGTGTATTTTGAATGGCACGGCTATCGTGGTAAAAGTACGCCCCAGTCACCTGTAAATCAACTGGTGACTGTGCCAACTCTAATGGCCTTGGGAGCTACAGCTATCATGACTTTGAGGCGATGAATGTCAAGAAATCGTTTTCGATGCAATGGATGATTCGTTAGGCCTTAAAAGGAAAAACTATTTTACTAACAATACTTTTCTTTTCGTTTTGCTCATGGTAGTGTCTTGTAAAATGTATTGGTTTTGGGAGTGATTTAGTTTCTGCATATAGTATAGTTTTTGTAGTGTTCTATTTAAAACACGTTTGGTGCTCTCCAATAATTTAAATTAGTTTATGTAGCTTGGGTTTGGGGTTTTATTGGATTGGATGTAATTACTAGGATTCATGCTGTTGCGATGTTAATCCTACTTAGGATCTGAAAAACACGAGGCCAAATAATTGAGGAGTCAAGTAAGCAGAATGGGGAGCTTTAAAGTTGCGCTATAGCAATAACTCATTTAATGAGATTGTAAGGGTAAGATATGGATTCAGATGCTTTCTTTTCAATGCTGCTACTTGGTCTGGTTGAGCCTGATATGATCTTTTATTATTGTTGTTTCTATTATAATAAGTGATATCATAGCCAGTGGAGCCACATAGGGGGCAGTGGGGGTCCCCCCACTGAACTGTTGCATTATTTTCGATCGGTTGGTTAATTTTGTAAGAAACGTAAGATGCCCTAAAGAAAAAATTAAATCTGGAGCCTCAAAACCTTTCATTTTATTACTTCTTTCATTCATAAACTCTTTAACCGCATCACTATCTTGCCTCGTACTTTTAGTTTATCTCCTCCATTTCAGCCATCAATTTCTCAATTTTTTGCCATCTCAAAGTTCATCCAAGGCATAAATGACAAGAGAGAATTATATGATTCTTCCTTCAGCATCTATTCTTGGTCCCAGCCACTATCCTAAAATCCTTAACTTCTTTTCCGGATCTCTCTTTTAGTGCAGAACAGAACTTCTATTTTCAATTGCAAAATAAATGGAAACAATTTTGTTAACATCGATTAATTTGTTTTTGTGACTTTGTTGTTCAAATGTCTGCACCAATAAGTCTTCTAGTGTATTAGGATTATTTCATACTCCTATATCAGAAGAAGTTTCAACACAATGCTTTCAAAATGCAAAAATTGTCGAGGATAATTATGTTAAAGGGGAAAATATAGCGAGGCTCCCTTCCTCAGGGGTGGAGGACAGTTATATATACATCATAAATTATTATGTTTCTGGATTTGTTATATTGGTAGAAGGAACTTCTTGACATTATTTACTTATCAAAAAAAAAAAACTTCTTGACATTATTGAATGTAGTTCTTAGTAAATTGAATTCTTGCTCTGTCACTCATCATAACCCTCTATTTTTTCTCGAGCCGTGATCATAATTTGTTATGAAGTATCAAGCTTCCTATCCTGAGCAGATTAATTTAATTGAAGTAGCAAAGGAGGGAGAGAGGGAAGCGAGGACCTTGCTGCTGCAGGTGCTTTATCATCTACACATTAAACATAACTTGGTCACTGTTGATTGATGCTCACGAGTAATTGCCGTCATCAAACTTCACAAGTCATCAGAGTGTCATGATTAGGTATGAAGATTTGCAAGGCATGTATTATGATAATATAAGTCGATGTGTGAGGAATACATGGGAGGCACTGCCATCACCTCGCCATTAGATGTCTTCGTGCTCAAAAGGCAGGCTGAATTGTCCTGCTGTTTTCGTGGATGTTTTACTTGTGTGCACTGCGGAGAAAACCTTGAGGGGCCTGTTACAGACATAATATTAAAGCTCATAATCTGAAATATCTTTTTATTTGTTTTCTTGTTCTGAACTTGGCAATTTCAGTTAGGGATACAAAATACTGTAAAAGATCTTGTTTCAGGAAAAATAATTTTGTAGCTGTAGTATCTTAAGAGAGAAACAATCTTATTGAGGTCTAAGTTTCTTGCTGATCTAATTTGTTTATGAAGATTTTAGGGAATGTGCTCTTTGCATGTTATTACAAAAACCAGTCTGACTGTTTGAGCTGGGCATGCATTGAGAATTGTATGCTTCGTGTTGAGGTCAGAGCGATTCTTCAAGCCAGCCAACTGCCCTGAGTTGCATGCTTTACAGTATCCTTATTTTATTTTTCCTGAGTAGACCTTGATCTTGTGCTCCATACCTCATGCTAGAAACTCTAGAAATATGCTATAAGGTCAGAATTTTGATCCAGTTTTCCCCTCTGAAAAGTTTTTACATATTAGTTACTGGCAAGCTCTATAGGTCGGAGAGTGAGTAGATAGAGCGGTTCAGGCATGAAGTTTCATTTCTGTTTTGAGGATAGTATGTTCTTCATTATCCTCGGTTGTCATTCCAGGGTGTTTTCTCTGGGGCTTGACATTAGAGTTGAACATATCCAGTTTCACCCGTATTTCATCGGTACACGAAGCTCGAGAGAACTAGATTCCTGCTTACCTTTTTTGTACAACTTTCTGAGGGTGAACCTGCCAGTACTAGCCAGGGATGAGCACCAGTATCAAAGTAGAGGCTCAAACTAGGCATATAAACCCTGTCTGCAGATCATGGACCTAATGACCCAGTGGAAAGGCTGGAATTGTTGAAAGTAGTCAACTTTTAGTGTGTTGAATTTTTTTGGGGGCGACTTTATGATGATGAATTCTGTTTACCCAATTGAACAATCTTGGTGTTTGGATTTAAATGATCACGTTCAAAACTTTGTGCGCATGCACGAATTCCTGAGGGTAGAAGGTCCAACTCTTTGGTTAAATATATTAGAGACTATTATATGAGCCCCATGCGTATCACTTTTGGGCCTGCCTTTGTTAGTGGATTTCACGTTCTATTATCTTTTCTCCGTTCATTTTTACCTGATGGATTTCAGTTTACTAGCCATAAAATATGAATGCTACATTAGCATGAATAGCTGCGCATAGAGATGACCACATATGTAAGCAAAAATCATGCACATTTAAACATGATGTACTATATATTTCAGCCTTTGTATACGTAGGTTCTTGTGAGTTTCTTCATAGATTCCAATACTAGGTCTTTCAACTAGTATGTACATGTATATAACAATTCCTTATCCAATCAAGTCTATGTTTTATGTACTTTTGTATAGGATGAGAAGGATAAAAGAATTCAGGAGCTAACTACAGAGCTGCGGAACAAGAAACGGTTATGTGCAGTTTATCAAGAACAGTTGTTGGCATTTATGAAAGAGGTCGAGGAGCACACTAACCATTTATCAAAGAAGGTTCAAGTTGTAGTCAACAATTTAAAGGAGTTTGATCCTATAGACAAGGAGCTCACCTAGTAGATAACCTCAACAATATGGTGAGTATCTCATAATTATTATTTGGATTGGTTAGTGTGCATAGTTAGTGTTTTCTCCATTTTGTTCCCTGTTTGGCCATCTAATGTTAGATTTTTAGAAAAGAAGTATGCCTTCTTGTTCAGTTGATTCAAGAAAAAAATATTTATTTGGCAACTTTGACGTTTTCATTGATAACCGTCTTCCAAACTCGTCTATTTGGTGTTTCATTCACTATTGGGGTGAAAACATTTTGGTCCATATTTGAAGAACTCGTGAAACCATCTGTATGTTTTAAATTTCGTTTGGCGAGTTACTTTTTGACAGGTCAGTTTGTGTATGTATACATGCCCACACACATATGTATCTTTATAGTGAAGTGTATGCGTCTATAGAAAAGTTAAATATATACAATCTTCACTTGTTATGTATATGGTAGTTGAACGCAGCAGAAGAAAACCTTGGCCGAAATCAGAGAAGGAATTCTTGTAAGATGTATAAAAAATTCGCTCTTTGGTGGAGTTGCGCTGTGGCTTAAGCAAACCTCAAAACTCACGTAGACCAAGATTGTCTAAGACCAAAGTTTCCGGTGGTGAGTGAACAACTACAGCGGATCGATTACTAGGGTTTGTTGGCATAATATTCAAATTGTGAGAAGATGATGATTTCTTTAACTGTAATAGGTGATGTATATTTGTAAGTATGGCCCTCCACTATTGAGATCTGGGTCATGTACATTATTAATTAGAATTATAATTATAATTATTATCTATTTTATTTTTCCCCCTTTTAATTTAAGATAAACTTCAGATTATGACCTATGGTAATTATTGATGTTCAATTGTGTAAGAGACATTCTTGGAAGCTGATGCGTTGTATGTTGTTCACACCATCTCAAGCCAACTGTAAAAGTTGTACTTGCAATAATGTATGTATATGCATGCACTCAAAACTGGCCAAGTCCTTAAAATTACATGGTTCTTTGTTTGAAGCATGGACGACAGGACGAGGGATACGTGGTGTCATACCAGGGTTGGACACGTATCAAATACTGACTGACACGCGTGTTCGGTGCTTCTGACAAGCGTCTTGAATTATTTTTAAATTGGACATGCTGGAGACCTCGGGATTGTTTTTACCGGTAAAGGTGAAGACAATAAGTTGAAGATTCGACTCAATGTAGAGAATTGCGAAGGATTTTTATTTTTGTTTTCGAATTATTTTTGTGATCAATGGGAGAAGATTAACATCTTATAATTTATTTTATATTTGAGGTTTGGAGTTCAATGTGATGAATGAAGAAGTTTGAACATGGTAAAAATTTGGATGTTTTGTTTTGTAAATTTCTTTCATATAGATAGGGTTAAAGTTTTGGCTTATATTATCATGTAAAATTGTGAACATTTAAAAAGAGAAATATTTTTCTAATAATAATTATAATAGATCAAATGTTTTGTTTTTTAAAAAATATTCCTCATTGCAATTATTTATTATCATAAATGTCCATGCGACAATAATTGACATACAAACAGACCATAGGTATAGAATAGGTTGCCGATTGGTCTACATTTTCCTTTTTTGCTATCTCAAACCGTGTAAGTATTAGTTAATTTAGTCTTCTATGTTAGTATTTATATGCTCCTTCCACCGACTTAGATTTTATTTTTACTTTTTTGGGTTTTAGAGAATTTTATAAAACACATTTAGATAATTATTCTACATGCTTTTGGAACATTCCTAAAATATTTACATAAGCAAGAAGTTAAGAGAAGAATAGAAAAGGAAGAGGAAGTTAAGAACACCAACTTTGTTAGAGTATTAGGCCCTGTTTGGTTGGTGGTCTGGTCCCAGGTGGTCTGGTCTGGTCTTACGTTTTATGGGACCAGACCGTGTTTGGTAACATTGGTCCCAAATTTTTGGTTAGACCAAGTAAGACCAAATCAGACCAAAATGGCCTCATTTCAGACAAAAAAAAAAGGTGGTTCCTGGTGGTCTGGTCTGGTCTTATTAATAAAATATATTTATAAATAATTAAAAATGACTAAATAATAAAAAAAAATTAATAATAATAATAATAAATTAAATAAAACATATTTTAAAAATAAAATATAAATAATAAATAATAAACAAAATGAAATAAATAATACCTAATAATAATAAAAAATTAATATAATATTAATAAATAAATGAATAAATAATAAATTTATTTATAAATAATTAAAAATGAATAATTAATAATATAAATAATAAATTAAATAAAACATAATAATAATAAAAAATGAATAGAATAATAATAAATAAATATAATAATAATAAAAAATGGACTAAATAATAAATAATAATAATAAATTACATAAAACATATTTAAAAATATAATAAAAATAATAAATAATAAACAAAATGAAATAAATAATAATAATAATAAATAATAAATAGATATAATAATAAATAATAAGTAAATATAATAATGAATAAATACTTCATACTAATAATAAAAAATGAGTATAATAATAATAAATTAATATTAAATTAATAAAATATATTTTTAAATAATTAAAAATGAATAAATAAAATGAATTAAATAATGAAATAATAATAAATAAATAGAATATATTTATAAATTAATATATAAATTAATAAATAATAATTTAATAATATAATAATAAAATATATTATAAAGTGAATAAATAATAAATAAATAAATAAATAATACATAAATAAATATTATAATAAATAATAAATAAATAGTAAGACCAGACCGCTTACCAAACAGACTTTTCCAGATCAGATTAGACCAGACCAGACCGGACCAGACCGAACCAGACCAGAAAGACCGGTTACCAAACATGACCTTAGTTTACAGTTTTTTTCCCCTTTTTGTTACATAAAATAGAACACTCCTATTTTTAGAGTGTTCCTATAATTCTCACATAAGCAAGAAGTTAAGAACAAAAACTTTCTGGAGCATTTTTGTTTTTTGGTTACATAGAAAATGAAAAGTCATAAGGTTTAAATTTAAATAATAGTACAAAAATTGATATAATTAGAAGCTTTCATTATTTTAGTTATTAATTAAGAAATATCCAAAAGTCAAAAGCATTAAGGTAAATCTATTTTCTTCAAACCAACTTGGCCTATTTTGAAACGAGCTGGATCTCCTATTAGCAAGGATTTTTAAAAAAAATAAATAAATAAATTACAACATTTTCCACAAATTTTAAGGAAAAATGATATAGTCAACGATATGGCCAATGAAAAGCTACCACGTGTCCCTTTAAACTTTGACCGTAAAAGTTTCGCATTTGTTTTGCCGTAGGAGGCACACACATACCATACAACTCGACTCTGCGATCCTCAAAATCGTTCTGAACCCTAAAACCTCGCCCACAAACCAACAAGAATCACACGCAAATTCCCAAACAATTTCCATCCAGTAAGTGCTCTCTCTCTCTTTACACACACACAGACGTGTATATATATACATGTATATGTTACCGATATATTTGCATTTCTTTGATAATTTTTTAATTGAAACCCTTGGGTCCTGTTTTTTTAAGCCCTTGATCTGCATTTGATTCAATTCTTCAGCTAAAGAGTGAAACTTTGTTAATTTTGATGCTTTGAACTTAGTATCATTCGTGGTGCATGTCCTTGTACTTAGAGTTATTCATTGTTTTAAGCAAAATTGTATACTTGATTTGATATTCTTAGTACTGGGTTCTGTTTGGGTGTCGGGAAAATGAAAGAAAATAAAGGGAACTCAAAATCTTGAACCTATTTTATGTCACAATCGTTTGCTTCAGTTGATAAACAAACAATGTTACTTTTTAATTTTTTTTGCTTACTTGAGTTGATATTCATTTTCTAGAAAGAAAGGGTTTTTGATTGCTTGGCTGAATTTATATTCACGGAGTATCTTTTTTTCTATTTGAAGCCATATATATTATATATATATTTATTTATTTTCTGTTTGTTTATTTTATTTGGTGTTATCTAAACACACTTAACGGTTACAAATAGTAGAAATTGTTTGAGAGCCTAGGGCTACGATCCACGTCTTTATCTTCCTTACCCATTTTCCAAAAGTAAATGAAGTACCCATATCGGACACACAATACGCGGACAGGAGTTTGGAGTGGGATATGTGTGAAACTTTTGGTTGGTCTTGCACCTAAGAAATATATTCAATAATTCAATTATACTGTATTATAGAGGGAAATGTGTATATTGACCATTTACTCTACACGAAGACATTATTTTACCGTAGAAAATACAACAAAAATATGAATGAAATATTTAGCGGTTTATCATCATCGTCATCCTTGCCTTTATTCCATAGAGATGGGGACTGCCACATGAATTCTCTATTTCCGTTCTTTCTTGTTATATCCATGTCTTTCTCTCAAATTTTAGATTTTTGCAAGTTCTTTTAGTGAATTCATCCCATTTATGTTTTGGTCGGCCCCTTTATTGTTATCCTTCTAGACATACAACTCTTCCTCTGTTTATAGGATGATGACATCACTAACCCTTCGCTGAATATGGCCATGCCACCTAAGTTAATTTTTCCTAATCTATCATCTATAGGCATTATACCTAATGTTCCCTGCACACAACTTCTCATTCATCTACCCATAGCATCCTCATTTCCGCTGTATGAAAGTGTTTACTTGTGTCTTTAGCAATGGCCATCCCTCCGCTGCAGTATTGCGGGCCTATTATTTAGCAGTTTCCGTGTCTCCTATTTATGAACTTGACATGTCCGATGCATGGACCATTATCCGCACCGAACACATGTATCCAATACGTGACAGAGGCTATCCCGCAACTAGAGTACTCACTGTAGCTGTGCCCCGTTTCTCTCCTCGAGATGCATGGTACTCTGAAATTCTTGGAGTTTTTGTACCATTTCCTTCTATATGTTCCTCGTATTATCATATTCCCGTTGAATGTTTTTTTATGTCTTTTCTTTGAAAGCTACTTTACCTATCAGAGTTCTCCATAACATATCAGCAAATATACCAGTGTCTTATTTTCAAAAGATAATTAGATTTCAGACTTTTTGTAACGCGTTAATCTTCAAAACCTAACTCTGACATCTTTAACGATATCCATAGAATCCTAATCATTAGTCGTCATGAGAATAAACTTGAAGCTTTTACTAGCAGAAGGAGCTTCGAATCAGCAGTACATTAGGAAAAATCAACCCTGAATCTGTAGAGAGAAATTTGGGGATAGGGACATCAACTTCACTGACCTGTTAATTCTGTGTGGACTTGTTCATAATTTATAGCCTAAAAGGCTCCCGTTGGTGTTGCTGATAAATGGGAGGACGATAAAATAGATCAGAGAATATTGAATCTTGTTACAACATGAGAAACATTTTGAGCAAAAGTTGATATAGAACTTGTATTTCATTTACTTATAAAAAATATGTAAGTTCTTCCTTACCCTAGCAATCAAGCAGTGTGCATGATTCTTTTCTCTTGCTCTTAAAAAATCCTCAAAGGAGTTAAAATTAAATGTTGCAATAATGCTGTGCCTTGAAACTTGTATTCCATGCTATACCCATGGAGACATGGACATTTCCTTTCCCTGATCTTGCAATATTTTGTGGAGTCATCGATCTGTCTACTTCTAAGCTCTACGAACACCTTGAAAAGAGTTGTTTTATAAGGAAGGAGAGTGATGGATCTCAGCAATTCAGAGTTGAATCTTCGTAAATTTTGATTTTTAGTCACCTGCCACTTTGTCACCTATAATACCCGTCTGCAATGGATGCTACCCACCTCACTATTATGTCAATGCGGGCTGCAAAGATTCTCCACGCTCCGTTTTAGAGCTCCCTTTTATTTGCTTCTTGAAATGTTATTAAAAAATATACACGTAGCTCTATTTTTTCTGGTTATAGTTTTTGGGGTGGGGTGCACTATTTAGCAGTCCCTTGTCTTCCCCAGAGGTATTTTGAGAATTGTGAAACATCTATTGCTGAGGATCCAAGTCCCAATATTGAGTTTACTTTTCATTTTTCCTGGGTGGTTGGTTTGATAAATGAAGACAAAAATTTAGCACCGGGCATAGTATATACTTCATTCTCAAGACTTTTTAGTGGCGTACACCATTATCATTTGACAGTACTTATATACTCATTAGTGATTGAATCCACATTAATTAGATACGGAGTAAGCAAAATTTAGTTGCAAATATTTTGTTATGGAAACTTATTTATGTCCGTGCCAGATGTTTACTATGCTTTTGGATGAGAATACTCCAATTTCCACTTATGCTTTATATTTCCCCCAAAAATTCCTATTGGGTGAGTACACAATTTTTTTGGTGCCCTCTCGGTGGGTTTGTGCAAAACCTTTGGTGCTTTGCGTAAATACAGTTGTATAGTAGGTGGCATTGAAATGCTGGTTGTGGAAATTTCCCATAATGGGAATGGGGGTTATTAAGTGTCAATTTACTAAATTCATTTCTAATATTGACAATGAATTTGTGAAGTTTACCATGTCAAGTAAAAGGCATATTGTTTATCATTGTTTTCCTTATCCTATTCGTTTTTAGGGTAAAAATATTCTGATTGAATGACCCATGCCTCTTATGTACTTCAGTGGATATCCAGCCCTCAATGGATGATGGAACAGGAAAAACAGAAACTTCGGCAGGGGAGCAATTAAGTTTATGTGAAGCTAATATAAATCAAGAACCCTGTGAGGGTATGCTATTTGAATCTGAAGATACTGCTAGAGCATTCTATGATGAATATGCTAGAAGGGTAGGATTCATAACCCGTATTCTGTCATCTCGTAAATCTGAACGTGATGGGTCAATTATTTCCCGGGGGCTTGGATGCAGAGGAGGTTCTGTTAATAATAAGACAGCGAGTCCTGGAGTCCAGAAACAAGATAGACGACGAGAAGTTTGTACGTCAATGATCTTACTGAAGAGAGAGAAGCCTGGTAGATGGGTTGTTAGAAAATTTGTGAGGGACCATAATCATCCCTTATCAGTTTCATTTACAAAGAGGCGTCCGAGTTATGTAAGTTTTCTAAACCTTGTCTAGCGACTTAGATTACTTGCTTCTTTAAAGGTCATTGTCCAATCTTGTTCCTACTGGCCTGAGCAGTATATTATTGCACCAAGAAATGACTCCACTATAACCTGCTTTCTGTGTGAAGATTCAGTATTGTGCTCTATTTTTTTTGCTTCTTCCTTATCGATATGGACTTTTCAGTTATTAATGATGGTGCCTAACTCTTGCCTTGTAGTTCCTTTTTATCTTTCAAGTCTAAATTGATGTAACTTGGAACTTGCATGCCATTATAATAGAAAATATCGTTCTACTTATTTGGTTTTTTAGCAATCTTCTTGTACATACAGGCTTGGTTTTCTGAGGAAATAATTATAAAATTGGACTTGACAAACTCAATGCAGGAAGGTATGAAAAATCGTTCGGTATTAGAGAAAAGTATACCTGCCAAAATTCGCAGTGAAAGTTCATACTCTCATTTCGAGTAGTTTAGGTATCATTGAAATCTGAAAATAACCTTTTGCCATTTATCTGGAATTTAAAAGATAAAAGGAAGGAAACAAGGAAACAAGGGAATAACTGGATTGACATATTTCCACATGTATTGGTTTTAGGGCCCGAGGATTTTGAAAATTGAAGTTCGTCTGACAAACAAAGGGTCCAAACTGAGAAGCATGAAAAAGTACGCCGTGTTTACCAAAGGGAAACTTTTATTGATGCTACTTTTTTATTGATCGATCACTGACTAGTTTTGTGAATAAAACTTCATATGGCAAAAAAACATCGGGACAAGATTCTGCAATACCTTTTTTGGATTTGTCTCCGGTACTGTCAACCTCCTTTAGGCCACATTACCGCATGGTATACACTACGAGAATCTTTCTCAGCAGTACCACAATGGAAGGCCGTATAAAATACTCGGGATGCAACTCTATAAGGTGCTTCCAGAGCGGTATTCTAGTATAAATTCATGCATAATAAATATTTTTATTGCAAATAAGCTGCACTAAAAAATTTAGACTTAAGCCACTTTAATGTAACTGGGATCTGCAACTATATACCAATCAACCAAGGGATCCTTTCCCTTGCCTTGTGGGGTAGGCATCTTTGCAAATGATTTCAATCCTTCACCAAGTAGACTTTAATGTGGTGTTTTCTTTTCAGTGTATGTTTTCTTCAACATTGTGGATTGTGATTATGTTTGTTAAGGGCATTATGTCATGTTTTTTATTTATTTTTTGCTTAATAGTAGCAAGCTTTGTGAATTTCATCTTCCTTTAGACAACTATTAATGCAATTGTCCTGCATTACTAGGATGTTTAGTTATATTTTCCCTTTTCTCCTTTTTCTTTTTATCTTCTGTGCCAGAATCACTATGATGAAGAAAGATACTCCACTTACTATTACTTGGTTTCATTCATCTTATCCTGATGATCTCTGCTTGGATTTTTGAGTCTATTAAACAATAAAGACTTTGAGACAACATTTCTTCTTATGATGCCTTGCATGAGTTTAACTTCATTTTTTTTTTTGTATCCAAACCTGAATGTTTATGCATCAATTCTGTCTAAATTAATCTGGTTATGAAATTACTTTCCCAGGATGAAAAGGATAAGAAAATTCAGGAGCTAACTGCAGAACTTCGGCTGAAGAAACGTTTAAGTGCTGCATATCATGAACAGCTACTTGCTCTTGTAAAAGACGTTGAAGACCACAATGATCATCTTTCAGTGAAAGTTCAAGTTGTGCGGAAAAAACTTAATGAACTTGAAGCTAAAAGGCAGGAGCTTTTACACCGTAGATAGCCCAGGCAAGCATGTAGAGTCAGAACCTATGTTAGTGTTTCTTTTTTGAATCGGCTAATCATGCATATGGGCATCCTTTGCGTTTTTTAGTCTCTACATGTTTTCTTGGATATTTTTATGAGCATGGAATTTATTTCTTAATGAACAATTGGAGTGTGGGAAATGGTTTGATTTCACATCTTTGGCATAGCATTACAGGTCAAATCCAACACAAAACTTTGAGACCATGAATTTGCACAGACCCCTTATCTAATGTTTTTTTGGTAGGGATTAGTTTTAGATTCTCTTCTTTTGGCAGGGGAAACTGAAGGAACTAAATTTGGGTTTTTTGCTCTTTTAACTATCATTTACGATAATAACTTTGAATTCCTTTAGTCCCCCCTTCAGGATGACTTTTATGTATAGCAAATTATTGACATTTTACGGAGTGCTATTTCTAGCTAAATCTTGTTTCTCTTCTTTAGTCAGACGTTACCTTCATTCAAACAACCGAAACCAGAAAAAACAACGCAATCTTGACAAATAGTTAACTACTGCCATCTCTTTCGCTTAAAAAAATGCCACTAATGTAATGTAAAATCTGGAAAACCTACCGAGTCATGTTAATATGATTCCTGATTCTTGACAAAGATATTAATAATTTGCAGCGGTGGTCTGACTGCCGATGTGCGTGTGTGTGTGATTTCTCTGCCATGTGAAGTCCTTAAACTTGCCAATTACTTGTCATGTAACAATACTGAACTTCTACTTTTCCATTTAGATGCAGAAAAGAAAGCAACAGAGCTAAGATAGTTTCCTAATCGTGCATTCAGCAAGCATTGAGAATGTTTTTGCACAAGGTAAAGGAGTTCTCTGGTTGAGGTTTAACGAGGTTGAAGCCTATGAGGCCAAGATTGGTGGTTTGAAATTGGGTTTGATAACAGAGTGGATATATCGCGCGTACATGGCATTCAACGAGATGATTTGGCAGAATTTGTGGTCATTGCATCATGTCCTGGTAATGAGGGTGTACAAAAATTGAGATGGAACTCCTTACTCATGGACATAGGGCAGGTTTCCTTATTTGTTGAAGCATGTGAAGCAATGTTTATCAGTGGCGTGTTTAAGTCTCGTACCTTCTTGTTAGCCAACACCAGGTATATATATTCCATTAATAATGCGCTAGAGCGCTTTTATAGGATAAAGCATGACCTATGAAATGGGCACTGTCATGGTTGTTTGTTTTGCAGTTGAATATGTTCCAGTCAGCTACGCCTTGTGATAGTATTTCAGTCCCAGTTTTAGTATTAGAAGAATTAGTTCTAACTAATTGAGATGCATCCTACACAATTTGCTTTTTCTTGGTGTCATTTACAATTTATTGTTACGGATAATGAAGTTGAATCGCTGAAATAAGATCTATGTTTAAGATTTTTGGAAGGCTATTTATCATCTTCATATCGTCGTTTGAGTTGAACCCTGCCCTTTTGGGGGCTGGATTCCTCAATTTCCGTCTGAATTGATGCTCCGAATGCCAGTTATTTTTACTCTTGCTTGTTTGATTAGTTCGTTAATATATTTCTCGTGAGATCTCGATTTTTCTCCATACTCGTCCCTTTTCGATGGATTGGGATTGCATTCTGTGCCTCCTAGTTCATCATGATCAATGGCTGTTGTCAGCCAACTCTTGTGGTTTACTCATTTTAAGCAGAGAACAAACCATTTGGTGCAATACTAAATTCTAATATATGTTTCTGTCTATATATATATATATATATACTGTAATTTGACATCACTGCAAGTCTATAACTGGGGGATGAAACATGATTCCAATCCGATGGAAATATGTAACTCATTATTTTTAGCTCATCAACTCCAGTAACACCTGAGAATCAACCATAACTAGATAATGCAGACTATATTAATTGGATCATGATGTAGTTTAGCAAAAAGATGGAGTTTGACTGTACATTTTTAATCTCTTTTATCATATTCAACTCGCTGATGAAATATTTCAGTTAAAAAAAAAAAATTCACTTAAAATGTAATTTTCTTTTCATGTTCTACTCAATTTTTTTATATAACATTTGTGCAATAAATAAACTTGACAAGTAAAAAAATCACCTGAAGCTTAATTTGTTTGAAGCCAAATAAACAGGTAAAATCTATATTCGAGTTATAGTTGAATAAACACCTCACTCCAACTAATATAATTTGAAATCTTAACTCAACTCAACTAAGCTATGGAAAAAAAGAAGCTATAAAGTTGTACGTGACTTGGACTCTACTTACAGTGAAAATATAGATTTTAAGAATTATGTATTCAAAGGACTCGATTTAAAATGAAAAAAAAAAAAGATAACAAAATACGTATATTATGAATTTGATCAACTATAATCAACTAGTCAAAAGGATATTGAGAATCAGTTACATATAATTTACTGCCGAATCTCAAAGAACACCAAATATGATACTACATTTTCTCAAATCAACTAGGGATTTTTTGTTGTTTAGTTCAAGGATTATTTGAATCAAAATAGAATAGAATTTTTAAATTAAAATAAATAATAATCTTCATAAAAGGTATTTTTATTTTGTTCAAATTCAAAAATAGAACATTACAATGTTTAACATGTACAATTTTTTGGAAAATTCAGTTGTTTGAAATATTTATAAAGTATTATTAGACATTCGCAGTGTCATAAAGTGTGAAAAATTACTAAATATTTTGTCTTTAAGAAAGGAGAAGGTAAAACAAATTCAAAATATTTGAAGACTATTCAATTAGCTATTATTGACAACACCAATGGTGAAAAACACTATGTTATCATCTTCCTCTTCCATCTAAGACTCTGAATAGAAATATAGACCTAGACATTGTTCAATGATGTGCACATAGCATTTTGATAGAGAATTCTATAATGTCTTCCTAAATTCCTAGAAGTCTTAGAGTTTAAAAAGCTTGAGAATTGGGTAGAACTCTAAATTTTGATAGAAAATTGTATAATGTGTTCCTAAATTCCTAATAGTCTTAAAGAGTTTAAAAAGGTTGAGAATCGGGTAGAAAGATAGTATGCTAGACAATTGATTTCTTATCTTGGTTTCCTGAGAGCAGCTATCTGTATCTTCTATATATTTGAAATTAGAATACTGTAAATAATTAGATTGAATGATCAAAACTAAATGAAAATTAGAATACTGTCAATAATTAGATTGAATGATCAAAACTAAATGAAAAGTAGAATCCTGTCAATAATTAGATTGAATGATCAAAACTAAATGAAAATTCATAATTTCAAAAGTTATTACCTTGTATTTTTCTAATATGTAAAAATAATTATATTAGGCAGCCGATGTCAATTGAAAGGCACAAAATTTAATTTTATTTATTAGTAAAAAATTTACTTCAAAAAGCATTGTGGATGTGATTTAGTTTTATTTTTTTCATTTACTTTTTTTGTTTGATTGAAAAACATAATTGAAACAACGGCAAAGTAAATTTTTTCTTTGTTTATTATGATAGTAAAATTTTGACTTCAAAAATATTTTGTACCATTATTGTAAACATGTGATTTTATTTTTTTTCCAAATAAAAAGCATGCAACAATTCTTTCTTCGACAAGGATTTTAATTATTTAAATCCAAGATTTGTCTAACAAGAAATTATCTAGTCCCATACACGACTCTAAAAAATCCTAATTTTGACGGTTGGTGGTTTGAAAGCGACGTTGGTAAACAAAACGAATGATTGGTGTGTCCATAAGCAATCAAATTTTGGGAAAGATGATTTGGAAGCATTTGCAGTTACTAAATCATGTCCAGGGTAATGAGGGAGTACAAAAGTTGAGATGAAACCTCCTACTCGGGGGGCTCATATCTAGGGGTGCAACTTGGGCAACCCAACCCGAACCCGACTTCGGGTTGGGCCAGTCTTAAAATAAATTCGGGTTAGGTTTCAACATAAACCCAAATTTACGAGTTGGGTTGGATCGGCGGGTTGTTCGATTTTTTTCCTTTCAGGTTTGGGTTCAACCCGAACCCGAATAAATGGGTCGGGTCGGGTGGTCAATTTTTCTTTTTTGTAATGTCTTTCTCTCTCTAAAAAAAATCACTGTCTCTCTCTCTAAAAACACAAACACACCATCGTCAGTTTTTTTTCTTTTGAATAATTGGAAAATATTTTTTTGAACAAAAAATAAATTATAACTTCTTACTATTAATTCTGAAAAGAAAAAAAAATAATAATAATGGAATTTATATATATATAAAAAATCAAAGAATTCAGCTATATATATATAAAATGAGATCTATATATGTATGTATTTATATTTGTGTATATAGTGAGAGAGAGAGAGAAGAGAGGGGTCAAGAGCCCGCAAATGGAAACGGCTTTGGAATGGCGGAGAGGGGCGACGGCGACCGGTGGCGGCAGTGGGAGAGAAAAGTGAGATCTAAGGTTTGACTTCTAAGGCTCCTAAATTAATGGTTGAGGTTTGACATAAAAGTAATCAATGGTTGAGATTTTTTAGAAAATTTAATCCGGGTTTTGGGTTAATTTAATCAACCCGATTTACATTGAAACTCAACTTAACCCAACCCAACTCAGGCCCAATTTGCAAATTAAGTGACCCAAGCGCGAAAATTCTCGGGTTGGTCTGGGCTCAGCCTGCCCAAGTTGCAGCCTACTCATTTCTGAAGCCATTTTTGTCAACGGGGTTCCTTAATTGTTAATGTAGAGATGATTCACATCTGAGACGTCTGTCAATTGGGTTCTTTAAATCTCGTTCCTTCTTATTACCATTCAGTTCGAGGTAATATCAATGTAAATTTTGAAATATTTCAGTACTAGGAGGCTAGAGAGCTTCTATGTGTTAATGCTTCTAAAACGAGGTCTGTCAGGATCGTATGTTTTGCAGTTGAATGTGTTTTTGTCAGCTATGCCTTGTGTTGGCTCTTGAAACATTTTAGTATTAGCGGATTTAGACAAACACTTTTTTTGTTCCGACATATGAAGCTAAACCTAATTGACCAGAAAATACTAGATGTTGCGAATGACCAGAGGAGACATGACCAAACGTGAGTGCCAAAGCTCTAGTGAAGGAGTGCAGGAGATGTTATATATTGGCACATATATATAATATGACTACTTTGTTATATTAACTTGTCCCACATCGAAAGATTGGAAAACCCATCTCTATATGCTCACCTATAAATATAGGGCTTCTCATATTGAATTGTGTACACAGAAATAGAGAGAGAGTTAGGAATAATATACGTTTATATTATTCCGGTGATACAGGCGTGAGTATACACAGTGTGTGTGCGTGTGTGATCTGTGAATCACCCCCTTGTAATCCTCTCAGTGATTTTTAGTGAAACGGTGCTCTCCGTGGACGTAGGCTTATTTGGCTGAACCACGTATATATTCTTGTGTCGATTGTTTGGTGTGTTTGTGTGCGTTTTCTGATTTGCACTGCACGGCTTCGTACATAAGGTGTGCGAACTCTAACAAGTGGTATCAGAGCCCCAGGTTGGAGCAAATCCCGAAGCCCGACGATCTGGTCCAGATCTGATTTTTTTGAGTGCCCTAAATTAGAAACCGACCACACTAGGAGCTTTGGCTCGACGAGATGAAGCCAGTAGTGTCAAGCACGTCGCCGGAAAGTTCCTCACACGCCCCCACGCGTCGCCTGAAGTTCCGGCCAGTTTTTTGGCTCCGTCGAGCAGCAGTTTCGGTTCGGCGTGATTTTCCGGAGCATCGTTTATCGGAACGAGACTTATAATATATCTATGGAAAGAGAATTCGAAGCTCAACGTTTTGGAGCAAGAATTAGCCCAATCAGAGTAGGGACGCGCCCGCATGCACCCCGAGAAGGTACTGACTTTGTGATTAAATTTATGTCTTTTGTGCGAATTTGTTTTGGCCCATTTGGAGTCGTTTTTGACCCGTTTTGGACGCGGTCAGAGGCGTTCTTAAGATTTTGAACCGCCCCCGACGCAACCGTGTACTCGGTTTTGCGTAATTATACTCCGAATATCTCTAATAGGCTCAGTGTGAGCTATGGGAGAAGAAAATGCAGTAATGATCGACAAGTTTGATGGTACAAACTTTACCTATTGGAATATGCAAATTGAGGATGTGTTATTCCAGAAAAATATGTATTTACCGCTAGAAGGGACGAAGCCAGATTCGATGAAAGAAGAGGAGTGGAATACCCTAGATCGAAAGGCTCTTGGCACGATCAGATTGATGTTGGCAAAATCTGTTGCCTTCAATATCAGGAAAGAGAAAACTGCAAAGTCTCTCATGGAAGCTCTTTTGAAGATGTACGAACAGCCGTCTGGAGCAAATACATTACATCTTATCAACAGATTGACGAATTTGAAGATGTCCGAGAATGAGAATGTTGGTGAACATCTCAGTAAGCTTAATGACATTTATGGGCAGTTGGAATTAATTGAAGTAGTGTTTCAAGACAAGGTGAAATCAATTTTTCTCCTTAATCAATTGCCAGAGAGCTGGAACGCCACAGTGGCTGCAATCAATAATTCTTCAGGGATATAACCGCTGAAGTATGATATCGTTGTGAGTATGGTACTCACAGAAGAGATCAGAAGACAGTCGTCAGACTTTTCAAGTAGTGGCACGTCATTAAATGTCGACACCAGAGGCAGAGGTTCGAACAGACAAAAAGGCGGAAACCAAATGCGTGGTCGTTCCAAGTCGAAACAGGGAAGATCACAGTCTCGAGGTCCCAGAAATTCCAAAGCAATCGAATGTTGGAATTGCGGCAAGACTGGTCATTTAAGGAACCAGTGTAGATCCCCGCAGAAGGTAGCGAATGACAAGACAGAGACAAATATTGTCTTAGAAGAAGCAGATGATGCACTGATATGCTCTTTGGAGAGCAAAGCAGAGTCTTGGGTTTTGGACTCTGGAGCATCATTCCATGCCACCTTAAGTCGGGAGCTCTTTGAGAGCTATGCACCTGGAAACCTCGGCAAGGTTTATCTAGGTGACGATCAACCCTGCAGTGTTGTTGGCAAGGGTGAAGTACATATCAGACTCAACGGATCGATATGGAAGCTGAGGGATGTCACACACATTTCAGACTTAAGGAAGAACCTGATCTCAGTAGGCCAATTGGCGAGTGAAGGTTATGTGACCACTTTCAGTGAAGATAAGTGGAAAGTTTCCAAGGGGGCTATGACTATAGCACGAGGAAAGAAAACAGGTACGCTGTACACTACTACCAAGGCTAGCACATTTATAGCAATTGCAGAAAGCAAGGAGGATCATAATTTGTGGCACCAAAGGCTAGGTCACATAAGTGAAAAGGGACTCAAGGTTATGCTCGCAAAGGGAAAGCTACCAGGTCTAAATTCGATTGATATCGACTTCTGTGAGGATTGCATATTCGGTAAGCAGAAGAGGGTTAGTTTTCAAAAAAGCGGCAGAGAACTCAGAAAGGAGAAGCTTGAACTAGTACACACTGATGTCTGGGGGCCAGCAAATGTCTCATCTATTGGCGGAAAGTCCTATTTCGTCACCTTCATCGATGACCATTCCAGAAAGGTATGGGTTTATTTCTTGAAACATAAATCTGAAGTGTACGGTGTGTTCAAGAGTTGGAAGGCTATGATAGAGAATGAGACGGGTTTGAAGATCAAGAGATTACGATCCGATAATGGTGGAGAGTATCAGGACACCGGGTTTAAGAGATTTTGCTATGAGAACGGTATCAGATTAGAGAGAACTGTTCCACGTACACCACAACAGAATGGCGTAGCAGAACGGATGAACCGGACATTGACTGAGAGAGCCAGAAACATGCGCATTCAGGCAGGGTTGCCGAAACAGTTCTGGGTAGAAGCAGTCAGTACAACAGCGTACTTAATCAATCGTGGTCAATCAGTACCATTGGAGCACAGAATACCAGAAGAGGTCTGGAGCGGTAGAGAGGTAACACTTTTACATTTAAAAGTTTTTGGTTGTGTTGCATATGTACATGTTAGTGACACTAAGAGGGGTAAGCTTGATCCCAAGTCACAAAAGTGTATTTTCATTGGCTATAGCGGTGATGAATATGGTTACCGCATGTGGGATGATCAGAACCGAAAACTGATCCGAAGCAAAGATGTAGTGTTCAATGAAAAGGTTATATACAAGGACAGGCACATAACAACCTCAAAGCCTACAGCACAAAGTGATCCTGTGTGTGTTGAGTTAGATGATGTTCAAGATAGTGAGAGTACTCGGTCAGACGAACATATTGCAGATGGAAATACTCAACAGGTTGATACACCGCAGTCTCCGACTCCTATTCCTGTACCTAGGAGGTCTTCACGGCAGCATGTGCCGAATCGGAGATACATGAATTATTTGTTGCTCACAGATGGAGGTGAACCAGAGTATTTTGATGAAGCATGCAGTGCAGTAGATGCGAGCCAATGGGAGCTTGCGATGGAAGATGAGATGAAGTCCCTTATTTCCAACAAGACATGGAAGCTAACCGAGTTGCCGGTAGGAAAGAAAGCTCTCCATAATAAATGGGTCTACAGAGTCAAAGAAGAACATGATGGTTCTAAGAGGTACAAGACGAAACTTGTAGTAAAAGGCTTTCAGCAGAAAGCAGGAATCGACTACACCGACGTATTTTCTCCGGTTGTGAAACTGACTACCATTCGTTCAGTTCTTAGCATTGTTGCATCAGAGGGTTTGCACCTAGAGCAGTTAGATGTCAAAACTGCTTTCCTCCATGGTGACCTAATGGAGGAGATTTATATGCAGCAACCGGAAGGTTTCTTAGAGAAAAGGAAAGAGAAACTTGTGTGTAAGTTGGAAAAGAGCTTGTATGGTTTGAAACAAGCTCCAAGACAGTGGTACAAGAAATTCGATGGATTTATGCAAAGACATGGTTATATCAAGTGCAACGCTGACCATTGTTGCTACTTCAAGAGGTTTGACACGAGTTACATTATCCTCCTACTTTATGTTGATGACATGTTAGTAGCTGGATCTGATTTTGTGGAAATCAGTAAGTTGAAGAAGCAGATGGCAAAAGAGTTCGAGATGAAGGACTTAGGCACAACGAAGCAGATTCTTGGTATGAGAATCATCAGAGACAAGCAGAAGGGAATTTTGCAGTTGTCTCAGGCTGACTACGTTGAACGGGTTTTGAAGCGGTTCAACATGAGTGATGCTAAGTCAGTTAGCACACCTTTGGCTAGTCATTTTCGATTATCCAAAAAGCAGTCTCCCAAGTCAAAAGCAGAGAGGAACAACATGGCCAGTATTCCATATGCTTCAGCTATTGGTAGCTTGATGTATGCAATGGTTTGTACAAGACCAGATATTGCATATGCAGTGGGAGCAGTCAGCAGGTTCATGTCCAATCCAGGAAAGACTCACTAGGAAGTAGTGAAGTGGATATTGCGATATCTACGAGGTACCACAAATAGATGCCTTTATTTTGGAAAATGTGAAGTGAATTTACATGACTATGTAGATTCAGATTTTGCTGGTGAGATAGATCACAGAAGAAGCACTACTGGTTATGTCTTTACAGTAGGTACTACAACAGTCAGTTGGATTTCGCAGATACAGAGGATTGTAGCGTTATCTACTACAGAGGCTGAGTATGTAGCCGTGACAGAGGCTAGCAAAGAGATGATTTGGTTACAGGGTTTGTTGGCAGAGTTGGGATTTGAGCAAGGGAAGAGTGTTTTGCATAGTGATAGTCAGAGTACTATACATCTGGCAAAAAATTCAGCATTTCATTCGAGAACCAAGCATATAGATCTTCGTTATCACTTTATCAGATCTCTATTAAAGGATGAAGTATTAACACTTAAGAAGATTCAAGGAAGCGAGAATCCGGCCGACATGTTGACCAAAGTGGTGACAACAGAGAAACTGAAGTTGTGTGCAACTTCAGTTGGTCTTCAAGCTTGAAGACAGAAATGAGGGCACAGAGCACTGATCATTGATGGAGTTGATTGATGAAGGCAAAGTCGTCAAGTGGGAGATTGTTATATATTGGCACATATATATAATATGACTACTTTGTTATATTAACTTGTCCCACATCGGAAGATTGGAAAACCCATCTTTATATCCTCACCTATAAATATAGGGCTTCTCTTATTAAATTGTGTACACAGAAATAGAGAGAGAGTTAGGAATAATATACGTTTATATTATTCCGGTGATACGGGCGTGAGTATACACAGTGTGTGTGCGTGTGTGATCTACGAATCACCCCCTTGTAATCCTCTCAGTGATTTTTAGTGAAACGATGCTCTCCGTGGACGTAGGCTTATTTGGCTGAACCACGTATATATTCTTGTGTCGATTGTTTGGTGTGTTTGTGTGCGTTTTCTGATTTGCAGGTGTGCACGGCTTCGTACATAGAGTGTGCGAACCCTAACAGGAGAGACCAACGAAAATATACCAGAAGGGATCCAAAGAATAAGGAGCATTCCTCAAGGTAAGTTGCCTTGAAAAAAGTCATTAAACAAATAAAAAAAACCCGGGAAAAACAAATACAGAAACACTAGAGTTTCTTAATTTTACTTATAACAATATTTAGTAATAAAAAAATTTGACCAACGGGTAAAAATTTGAATTTCCTTTGATTACGCTCTGAAGAGAGAAATACATCGACACCCACATTCACTTCTTACCAATAGGCCTTAGCGTAGAAGATAAGAGAGTTTTGGTCAAATTTCAAGTATGTAATAATGTTACCATAGTCACGATTTTTCAAGGATTTATGGACTTCTTCCAATGTTGTGTGCTAAGCTTTATTACTGGATTGTTTTATAGTTTGAGTCACAGGAATTACACAATGATTATTCTACTTCATTCTGTTACTCAAGTTTGTCTTGCGATAGAAAACACTGAGGAGCATTCAACTTCTACACACTAGCAAGATCAGCTCAACACTGAAACATAGAAGAACTCCTTAGCATGATTTCACTTGAAGGGATATGTCAGCAAACATCTCAGTGAGGGTAGATGAGAACAATGAGTATTGCCATGTAATGACAGAAATAAGGTTGCCACTCTATATTGGTTAAAGGGTCGATGAAAATAAATAAAAATTGACCCTTCTATGGAAAAATAAACTTCGAAGTTATTCATCATCGAGTTCAATATCATTCATGCTACTAACTATGTCTTCAACTCTAATAGACATGAACTCGGCATGTTCCTGAATGTCCTTGAGAATCACACATACCTGTTGTCGCAATGCTGCAGATCGTTCTTTTTCATGCTGCAGCTCGTTAAACAGATCCCGGATTTTTTTATCCTTCTCTTCCTGCAAAAACAATGAGACTCCAGAAATCAACGGCTAGAAATGACTTAATAATGAACTTATAGAAGATTACGACAGGGTTCATTTGATGATAGCAACCTCTGCAGTATTTGTTAATCATCACGATCGCTGGAGATGCTGCTGTTATTGTGTGCTCCATGCACTCATTACTATTATCCGTTATAATCATCTCTTCTATTCAACAAGAATTCTATACGAAGATGATTTCGAAGATGGTTCAGATATGATTATAGACCAGTGAGCTATAAAGAGAGTGATGAGGTGCTGAGGCAGATGGTCACGAGAACATCTTAATTATCCTGTAAAATCGGTGAATAATTTATTTTTAATGAACAATGCTTTCTGCAAATATATTTTTGCTCATTTTGCAATAATTATTTTATTTTTTATTTTTAAAAATGACTTAATGATTTTTTTTAACTTCCTGTGCCAACTGTTTTCAATATAACCAACAATGTCAATGGCAGACTAACTTCAACACCCAGTTAGCAAAAACAGCTAAACGCCAGGATGATAAACCAACTAGTCAACATTAGATAGTAAAATCAGTTCACGATTCACTTACGAGGCAACATAGTGTCGAAAATGTCCAATGATAAGCAATTTTCTAAGAATCTTAGATTAGGTAATGATAAATTCATTTGCTTACAGAAATTTTTTACATTAGCTGTTGGCTACCCAACAGTATTCCTACAGAAACATGGAGAGTATTGAACAGCAAATTCAACATACATTAGCATGACTGCTGCCAAACAATAAAATATCCACATTCAGTATTTTGACATCGACGCCCAAATGCCCTTGCCTTGCCAATGGAAAAGTTGAGGGCTTTTCTCAGTTATGACTCCACAGGCTAATAAAAAGGTTGCAAATCAGAATTTCCATATAGGGCCTGTCTTGAAGCAAGTCTTACGTTCATATTAGATTTGCAAGTTGAACGGTTTCAGCACTATTAAATTTAATGGTAAAAGCTCGGCCTACTAAACCTAGAAAATCGCAAGTTCAAACGTGGGTAGCCACTTCGTGCAAATATTGCCATAAGCTAAGACTATCCAATTTCAATCTGCTACTCTCGATTAGCAGAAACCACATTTGCCAAAGTTCTTTGAACACTTACGTATTTTATGTCAAGAAGAGTCAAAAGTACATAGACCCCAGAGACAACCAGCTACTTAAAATAACCCATGACTTTTAAAATTAAATGAAAGAACTTTTTAATGACATTTTAAAGCTTATAAACTAATGTAGACCTTAAGATAGGATTTAGAGCAGAAGGGGTTCTAGGAAAGATCCCCCATGTCTTTTTACCAATTAAAATGTTATAATCACAACCAAACCCTATATCTTTAAGGTTCAGATCCAGAAGTCCAGTACAATATCTCAACCAGTAACCCTTCCCAAAAATCCAACAGTCCACAAAATTTGTGTCAAGATTCCATAAACTATTTCCTTTTGTGAAATTAGAGCAAATTCAGTTAATAGCATCAAATCAAAGCCAATTTAGACCTCTTGTACCTTTCTTCAATCCATTAAACCCTAATGCAACAAGTCCTCTATAAGTTCCCACCCCTATGCCCTGACTGGATGGAAGGGAAAAATGTGGACATGGACATATGAAGGAGGAGCTCTACCTGCGCGGTAGATTGATGGCATACAGTAAAAGTAATAGTTAGGAAATTAGTGACTGGAGGCCTTCCCAATGAATCTAGAGGTGCTCTCTATTTTGCTAACCAATGTGATAACAGGTGATTTAAAATAGAAAAACTTCACTTAAAAACCACAAAATAAAACGTCAATAAGGTAACAGAGTTATTGAAGTGCTGTGCTATATCAAATTATTAGAAATCCCTTTATGGTGGCACTACCAAAATATAATACAAGTATGACAATGGGGAAATCTTGTTCGATGAAAAGTTCATATGATGCAGTAGCCATTGCTTGATTAGGAGAACAATTACTCTTTTGTAAACTCACAACAAAGACGTGGAGTGTTCATCACGAAATCACTTCCGGGACTATGGCTAGTGTCAGTGAATCAGTACTTGCGCAGTTGAGTCTAAGGCTTTTAGTTTCCATAATCCTTTCTAGTTTTAATGTTTAACGGGAATCTTGGTCAAATTAAAGTTTAGGATAATTCGAGTAAGCACAGCAATTCTTTCATTATAGGTTTCGTAATTCTTATGCTTGGTAGGAACTTAATATATCCTTTCTAGAATTTGAATATCCTCAGATGGAATTATATGGTCTGCCTATTCTTTCGAGCTTTATATTTTTCAATAGGTTTCTACTTTCTGAGTTCGTAGTTTAATTCCAATTAGGAGTTTCCGGGTTTGCTTCCTACTATGTACTCAAAACTTCCTATTTTCAAAAAAATGGACTCCAATTAAAACAAGAGTAAATTGCCCTAACCTCCCATGCGGATTTCAATTTGCACCCTCAGATTAAACTTGTGAAAAACCCCTTCTCAGGTGTTGTATAGACGATGTCTTTATTATTGATTTATTATTTGATGTCCTACGTATCTACTGAAACATTTGTGCCTATAAATTCCATATTACCAAATACAGGCCATTATCCTGTTGGAAGGAATTCAACTAAAATGGCTAGACAAGCAAAACTGAAATTGTCTACTACTTTAGAAGCAACAACTTTCAATTATAGCTGCACCAACCATTCCTCTTGTTCTTGCTTTCTATAATTTCTTGATTCAAATTTCTTTGAGAGTGTTAGTGAGAGGTGTGATAGAGTTTGTAAACTTATCACCCATTTATTTGGTATTAGTTTGTAAACTCAATACCAACAAATTGGTATCAGAGCTGGAATTTTGTTTCTAGCATTGCAGCTGATATGGCTTCCAACTTGGCACAAATCCAAGTTCCAGTATTGAAAAAAGAAAACTATGAAAGATGGTGCATCCAATTCAAAGCCTTGTTTGGATCACAGGATCTGTGGGAAGTTGTTACAAATGGGCATGATGAGCCCACTGCAGAGCAAGAAGCAACCTACACAATAGAGCAAAAGAGTACTCTCAAAGATCAAAGAAAGAAGGACAAGAAGGCGTTGTATCTTCTCTATCAAGGATTGGAAGATTCAACGTTCGAGAAGATCGCCGAAGCATCGACCAACAAGCAAGTTTGGGACACTCTAAACACAATTTCAAATGTGTTGATCGAGTAAAACGAGTACGTCTTCAGTCATTAAGGGCAGATTTTGAATTTGCTCATATGAATGAAGGAGAAAACGTTTCCGACTACTATTCTCGATTACTTGCAATTGTGAATGAAATGAAAAGGAATGGTGAGAAAGTTGATGATGTTCGTGTCATGGAGAAGATTCTTCGATTCCTCACACCTAAGTTTAAGCATGTGGTGATGACAATTGAAGAATTCAAGGACTTGAACACGATAACGGCAGAGGAGCTGCTAGAATCCCTTTGAGTTCATGAACAACACATTCAGAAGAATGCAAGTTCCTCATCATTGGAGCATGCTTTGGAGGTAAAACTAAATATGGGCAACCCAAATGGAGGTCGTGGGCAATGGAATTCACGACGTGACAGTGCCAACAACCGTGGACGAGGTTATGCAGAAAACCGTGGTCCATCTCAAGAAAGGAGAAAAGCTTTTGGTCAAGGAAAACAAAATGTCCAATGTTACAACTGTAAGCAATTTGGACATTATGCCTCAGAATGCTCATACAGGAATGATGAGATTGTCAATATTGCTAAAACAAATGACAATGAAGGTAATGACTTTACTATCCTACTAGCACACAATGATTCTAGTGATGTACATGATGCTTAGTACCTTGACTTTGGTGTAAGCAATCATACGTGTGGTAGAGAAGAATTCTTTGCTGAACTCGAAGAAGAAGGTTATGGAAATGTGAGCCTTGGTGATTCTTCAAAACTCTCAGTTGAAGGAAAAGGGAAGATCAAGATCATCCAGAAGGATGGAGAAAGCTACATCTCCGATGTTTACTATATACCGAACATGAAGAGCAATATTTTAAGCATCGGACACCTAATCCAGAAGGGATATGATGTACAAATAAAGAAGATTTGCTCTATCTAAAAGATGCAGGAGGAAGGCTCATTGCACGTGTTCAAATGACAAAGAATTGTATGTTCCTTTTGAACCTGAATATGAAGACTGGGGATTGCCTCATTGGATCCATGGAAAACGACTCATGGAAGTGGCATTTACGCTTTGACCATCTCTACTTTAATGGCCTAAAGCTATTATCTACTGGTAGAATGGTGCATGGTCTATCACAAATTGAATCCCCAAATCTTGTGTGCGAAGGATGTGTACTTGGAAAGCAGTCACGGATCTCCTTTCCCATTGGCGAGGCATGAAAGAAAAAGCACCACTACAATTGGTGCACACAGACATTTGTGGACCGATTGAACCCATGTCTTTGGAGGTAATAAATATTTTATCACTTTTATAGATGATTTTAGTAGAAAAGTATGAGTATATTTTCTCAAAGAGAAGTCATCAGCCTTAACTGTATTCAAGAACTTTAAGGCACTCACAGAAGTTGAGAGTAAGTGCAAGCTTGTAGCTGTCAGATCTGATTTAGGGGGTGAGTACACCTCAAATGCATTTCAAGCATTTTATAGAGAGTATGGTATAAGGCATCAGTTTACTGCTACGTATACTCCACAACAAAATGGGATAGCAGAAAGGAAGAATTGCACTGTCCTTGACATGACAAGATCCATGCTAAAAGAGAAAGGTCTATCGAATGAGTTTTGGGCAGAAGCTGTAGCATGTTCGGTGTATTTGCTAAATCAGTTTCCAACAAAGAGTGTCTAAGGCATGACACCTCAAGAAGCATGGAGCGGGTACAAACCCAATGTTGCACACCTCAGAATTTTTGGGTGTGTAGCATATGCTCACGTTCCAGAAGCCAAAAGAAAGAAGCTTGATGATCGTGGTGAGAAATGTGTCTTTGTCGGCTACAGTGACTAGTCGAAGGCATATAAGCTTTATAACCCACTAACAAATAAATTGGTGGTTAGTAAAGATGTTATCTTCAACAAAGATGAAACATGAAAATGGAGCAGTAAAGAGGCGAAAAGTGAACCTCTTGTCTTGGATGAATCTAAAGAGCAATCCACATAAGCTACACCACCTATTGAGCAAGTAATTGCTCAACCAAACACCCCATCTCCAATGCACAAAAGTGCTACATCTGGTTCTTCATCTTCTAGTGAAGATCGAAATAGAAGGTCTTCAACTCCTGTTAAGATGAGAAGTCTCACAGATATCTATCGGCGTGAAGAAGAAAACAACCTTTTTTGCTTGTATGCTGATCACGAGCCTCTAACATTTCAAGAAGTTGTGGAGGAAAAATGTTGGAGATCGGCGATGGAAGAAGAAATCCATACGATTGAAAAGAATGACACATGGGAGCTGATGAGACTCCTACCAAGCCAGAAAGTTATTGGTGTCAAATGGGTATACAAGATCAAGCGCACTGCAGATGGTAGTATTGATCTATATAAGGCAAGGCTTGTGGCGAAAGGCTACAAACAGAAGTACGGAGTTGATTACGAAGAAGTCTTTGCTCCAGTTGCTCGACTTGACACAATGAGATTGTTGATCTCACTTGCAGACCATCAAGTTGGAAGATATACCAGCTAGATGTCAAGTCAACTTTTCTTGATGGAATACTTAAAGAAGAAGTGTACGTGGAACAACCAGAAGGTTTCCTTGTATAAGGAAAAGAAAATAAGGTGTATCGCCTGAAAAAGGCTTTGTATGGCCTAAAGTAAGCACCTCAAGCTTGGAACTCACGCATTGACAACTATCTTCAACAGAATAGATTCATGAAGTGTCCATATGAACACTCCATCTATATGAAAAATGGTGATAAGGGAGAATTTCTCATCCTTTGTCTGTATGTGGATGATTTGTTGTTTACTGGTAACAGTGAGAAGATGTTTGCAGAGTTGAAGAAGTCCATGTTCAAGGAGTTCGAGATGACTGACAATGGACTGATGTCATATTTTCTTGGCATAGAAGTGAAGCAAGAAAATGATGGAATCTTTATCTCTCAGAAGAAGTACATGAGAGAGATTTTGGAGAAGTTCAAAATGGACAGTTGTAATGCTGTCAACAATCCTATTGCGACAGAACTCAAGCTGACAAAAGAAGGAGAAGGAAAGTTTGTAGACTCGACTTTGTACAAGAGTCTCGTTGGAAGTCTCAGGTATTTAACAATCACAAGGCCTGATATTGTCTATGGTGTTGGACTAGTAAGTCGTTATATGGAGAAACTAAGAGAATCTCACTAGCTAGTTGCTAAGAGGATACTAAGGTATGTTAAAGGCACTCTTAATTTTGGCCTCTTCTATGATTTTGGTGAAGAAGCAAAATTAGTTGGTTATTCAGATAGTGATTAGGGAGGTAACCAAGATGAAAGGAAAAACACAACGGGTTATGTGTTTTATCTTGGTTCAATAACATTCTCTTGGACATCGAAGAAACAAGCAATTGTTGCCTTGTCATCATGTGAGGCTGAGTATGTGGTTGTTTCATCTACTGTGTGCGAGGCTATATGGCTAAGAAATTTATTGGGATCACTGAATCACCCACAAGAAGAATCTACAAAGATTCACGTGGACAACAAATCAGCAATCAAGCTCGCAAAGAATCCAGTACAATATGGAAGGAGCAAACACATTGATACTAGGTTCCATTTTCTGAGGGACCATGTGAAGCAGAGGACGATTGAGCTTGTGTATTGTAATACCAAGCAACAAGTGGCAGACATCTTCACTAACCCACACCCATTTGAGTCTTACAACATACTACGTGAAATGCTTGACATGAAGGCATTTTGATTTGAGGGGGTGTGTTGGAAGTTAGCAAATCAAATGCTACTTTCTTGATCAACGAAAGTAGCCAAGAGATAAGAGGAATGGTTGTTGCAGCCATAATTGAAAGTTGTTGCTTCTAAAGTAGTAGACAATTTCAGTTTTGCTTGTCTAGCCATTTTAGTTGAATTCCTTTTAGACAGCCTTGGAAAATCTACAGCAGACTTCGAACTTCTGCAGCAGCCTTATTTGATTTTCACATTCATAGCATTAAATGCTAGGATGACTTTGTTGTTGGAAAATCCCTATAAAAGGGATGTGTGTATTTACGTTTTAAGTATCTCATTCCAAGCTGAAAACATTTCATTCAATAAATTAGAGTGTTCTGTTCCTAATTTTTTTTTTGTTCTTGCTTTCTATAATTTCTTGATTCAAATTTCTTTGAGAATGTTAATGAGAGGTGTGATGGAGTTTGTAAACTTATCACCCATTTATTTGGTATTATCCTATCAATTCCAGGGTGCTATGTAGCACTGATACAGGGTGCAGATACGATACGATACAGACACGGGGATACGACTAATCTCAAATAAATAGGATAAGGGTACGGCAGGATACGACAAAAAGAAATGACACTTTTTATATATAAAAGACTAAATTCTGGTCAATTCTTAAAAATATTAAGAAAATGAAATCATTACGAACACATGAATTCCTTTAGTAACACTTAAAACAAACACATGTCATTGATACTTAATAAGGAATTTTTTTTTATTATTATAATACTTCATAATATTGTTCTGAAAGTTTCTTTCTAATGTTAAAAACTTATTAAAAATGTACTATTTGGTATTTAAAAAAGTATTGGATCCATGATCGAAGTATTTTACCAGCATCAGATACGGGATCGAAGTATCTTAGAAGTATCGGATACGTGTTATAAATTAAAAAATATAATTTAAAATTATGGATACGTTTAAGAAGTATCGGATACATATCCGCGAGTATCCGAGGAATATCGGTATATCCGATACGGGTACGAGTACGTTGCTCTTATAGAAGTATCCGTGCTTTATAACCAGGGTGCAACGAGGAGTTCACTAAATATTAGCTATATTCTCATAAAGTGGATGACCTTATGCTCGAATGCATATGTTCAAACTTAATAATCCAAGTTTTCCTCATTGCAGCATGCATGGCCTAAAGAACCACAATTTTTTCTTTAAAAAGTTGAAGATAATTATGAATTTGGACAAAGTAACAAAACCATATCATAAATCAAATCAGAAGCATATAATATTATCATAGACCATATTTCATTGATCATGTCATAGTTATCCTTGTATATGATGGTAAAACTTGCACATACCTCACTGAGTATATTTACAATTGGCAACTCCCCGGGAAATTTACAGTTCGTCATTAGTTTGTGGTTGTGGTCTCGCACAAATTTGGTAACTTCCCATTTACCTCCATCACGTGCTGCCAACCTTATCATTGCTTTACACCCTTCTCTTGTAATTGGTCTTGGAGGAAGAACCCTGTCTTCTCTAAGCGTATGCTTTGCAGCACGAAAGCCTTCTCTTGAACATACAAAGTCCCGACCTATTACAGCCATGTTCTTTAGTGAGTGTCTGATTCTATTAGTTCGAATCGTGAAACCAGTACGCTTTGCATAATCATAATAGAAATCTCTTGCATCATCTAGTGATGGAAAAGTCAGCCCACTAAATGGTTCTAAATTTTCCACTTTTAAACTGCTCCCTGATGGTTCCATAATAATAATGCCATCATTTAGAACATTATGTGAGTCGCAATTATGGAGCAACCCATCTTCCGTAGCTTCATGTTCTGTGAAGTTTTCAAAAGTTTCATCTTCTGAACCTTGGTCACTGTCAAAGAAATCGGGTGCATATGAGGTTCCCGCCATTATGCTCCTACAAAATGAATTACCAATTAAAATATATCCCCCATTTAGAAAACTAATAAGTTCACTATATGCCGAAGTAGACGCCATCCTTCCATCTTGCTGCCTCTTGAAAGGATGTTCTTGAATGATATTAAAGTTTAATGGCTCAGATTGCATTTAAGGCACATGACAATCATCTAGATGGAAGACACAAAAACAGTGTTGTCTGTAGTGGTAAATTATTATACAGAGTCACTTCGAAACATAATGAAAGTTCTCTTTTTGAAATTTTGCCTATACATGGTTATTGCAGCAACTAATGGTACTATTCACCATATCAGATTCAAGCATAGTATTTACCACCACTAAATCTCCACCTTAGAAACAGGTAAAGAACACTTAATCCAATTCTAATCCATCACGCATCCCTCATAAGGGTCAACTTGTCAACATTAAACTCAAAAAACACTATATTAAATCCATCAAATTCTCCCAAATTTCAATTTTTCACAAGTATCCTAAGGCACAGGTATTGTAAAAGGGAAAATATAATTTTTTCCCTTTTTCGATATAGTACTAAAGTAGTACCAGCTTGAGGATAGTAATCTGGGCAGTAAAAGGGCATGCCAGGGACGAAAGCCAAAGGGGAAGAAAGAAGAAGAATAACAAAATATGTCATACAATATTTATGGTAAAAAAATGCGGAAAAAATCAAACTCCGACGGTTAGGTGTAACCAAATCAAAAGGGAAGTTTTTAGGAGAAAAATAAAATACAACAAGAAGATGGGTTAAGAAATTCTAATTTTCCAAATCTGAATTAATACACATAAACATGTTTTCAAGGCACCTTCAAGAGAGAAAACCATCCAAAAATGTTCCACAACAAAAAATAATGAGCCTTACACATTATATCAGCCAAAATGGTAGAATTGCTACATAATTTCTCCACTACTTTCTAATTGATCACCTGCAAACTATATAAATATTGACTTCCATTGATAGTTAAAAATGCACAAAATCTAAGAGGTACCTTGAAATTTGGAGAATCTTGCAATTTTTAATTATTTGGAAACTGAGAAAACAAAAGGACACACCGTTATGTAGTCAGTATATACACTTTCAATATCTAAACTTGGAAATCATATTGCATTTTGCCTTTTTTCACTAACTCAGTTTTTCTTAGCAATCTAAAGGGGTTCAGTAAAATATATAAGACTCGTGAAATTAATGCATTAAGGAACAAGCTCACCATGGAGAATTATAATTATAAATTAATTTCCAACACACAAGCCAAAGAAATTAAAACTTTATCATTCAAAATAAAATTTTCTGGGTAAATAACAATTAAATGTTTTTTTTATTTTTTATTTTAGCAACCCAAATATTGTTCCAAACCCTCCGTTTGGATGCTGAGAATGCTGAAGAAAATAAAGATATACCTTCCCCTGACATTCCACTAGGAAAATGAAATGTAAATCGGAGAGCTTTTTATGAATTCACCTATCGAAACAATGTTGAACTAAACTAAAAAATAGATTAAATTTCAAATTGAATAATATTTTAATTAGATTAGTAATTACTTACTTCAATTTCGATTTCTGACAAAAGATTGATCTGCAAAAATCTTGTTTTTGGCTTGCCTTGGCAAGTACCTTCTTCTCAGTTCTAACTCAGAAAGAGATGTAATATATAGAGACAGAGAGACTGTGTATATAACTATATATATATATATATCTGAGGCCAAGTTGTTCGTGGGATATAGCCTATAGGTCCACATTGTTATACTCACGGCCCAAGCATATTCATGTAACATAGTATACAACAGAAGCCCAGCCCAACTAGTAATTATTTTTCTTAAAAAACATTTTACACTTTCTTGTTCTCAAGTTTTTACACTTAGATGGACTATTCATCAATCATCATTAAATTTTTTGACCTTCAAAATATCAGAAAGTTATTTTAACTGCGAAAAGTTAGGGAGGGCTTTTTGATTTTAAAATTCCCGTTTACTAAAAAGTGATTTACAAAAAGAGATCACATAAAGTCCTTTAAAATAAAAAAATTATTTGGTAAACATCCATTTGATAAATCCTTTTGAATGAAAAAAAAATTTATGGGTGCGTTTGGATAACCTGTTTTTTGTATTTGTTTTCTGTCTTCAAATATAAAAACTGTTTTTGTATTTGTCTTTATTTTTTTCAGCAAAAAACAAAAAACAAAAAAGAGTTTGAATAAAAATTTGTATTGAAAAATAAAATGGTATTGGTGGGCGGCGTCGACGGGGGCGGTGGTGGTGAGTGGCCGACGGCAGTAGGGCCCGGCGGCCGGAGGTGGTGGGGGCCGGCGGCAGCGACTGGTGACAGGGGGTGGCGGTGGTTGGTGGCGGCAATGGCGGAGGTGGTACCATAAACAGTGAAAAAACTCAAAAAACAACTAAAAGTTGTATTTGGTGTTTTCACCACTTTTACACACTATTCATATAAAACAGTTTTCTTGGGGAAAAAAAAGTGAATAGTAAACGTGTTTGCCAAACGTATTTTTTTTTTTAATTGGGTGAACAGTAAAAAAACAAAAACTGTTTTCTCGTATCCAAACGGACCCTATATGTTTGGTGACATAATTTTAAAAGTTCTTTCCAAATTAAAATAATTTTTACTTTACAATATTACCCTCATTTCACAATGATAAATATACAACTTATAACAATTGATAGAACTCTTGAATCAGATTTCAACTAAAAAAATTTCCTACTTCTAAACTAATTCAAGTTTCAACCTTTTATCACTTCAGTGATGCATTATTTATGTATTAAGCTAATCACAAATTATTCTCCATGTTTGTAAGCATTAACTAATTAATAACCAAATTATTGGAGTTTTTTAGTATAAAAACATATATTACACCCTTTTGTGGGAAACATGTAAAACTAGTATTATGGACGTGAAGACACGGAGCCACATGCACTGTATAGGGGCCAATTGACCCTTTGAAATTTTTTTTTAATATTTTAATTATAATATAAAGGGATAACTTCATTTACACCCCCTAAGGTTTGTCCTATCATTATTTTGACCCCTGAGGTTTGCATATCTTCATTTACACCCCTTCATGGTGTGAAATGTCTAAAATTCCCTTATACCAAACACCTCTTAAATCAATTTAATCCTTAAATCAATTTAAACTTAAACCAAACACTCCCTTAAAATCAATCTAACCCTCAAACCAAATACCCCAACATTTATTCAATATTTATTTTTTTTTCTCTCTCTCCTTTCTATCTATCTCTCTCTCTCTCTCTCTCAGACACACACACACACACACGCACACACACATATATATAGATCTATACACGCATATATATAGATCTATACATATATATATATATACCCATCAGTCGAAAATAGGGGGAGGGGGGAGGCGGTGGTAGGAAGGGGGCGGCGCCGACGGTGAGGCGGTGGTGGGAGGGGGTCGGCGCCGAAGACTTCTATATATATATATGTGTGTGTATATATATGTATAGATCTATATATATATATGTGTGTGTGTGTGAGAGAGAGAGAATTAATTTTTTTTTAATTTTATATTTATTTTCAAATTTTATAATTTTTTATATTTTTTTTGAATTTTATAATTATTTTCGAAATTTAATATATATTATTAGAATTTTATATGGTTTTTTTTTAATTTTATAAATTTGTCTTGAATTTAATATGTTTTTAAAAAAAAATTCAAAATTTATATATATTTTTTATTTTATATTTATTTTCGATTTTATAATTTTTTTTGAAATTTAATATATTGTTTTGAATTTTATATGTTTTTTTAAAAAAAAATTATATATTTGTTTCAAATTTTTTATGTTTTTTGTGATTTTTATATTTATTTTCAAAATTTAATATATTTTTTTGAAAAAAAAATAATTTCAAAATTTATATATATATTTTAATTTTATATTTATTTTCGAATTTATAATATTTTTTCAAATTTTATATATATTTTGAAATTTTAATACAAATTAAATTATTAAATGATGGGAGGGGGTCTAATTGATAAAAGCATTATCCTTGTTTCCAAATAGAATAAGGATAAGACATTGAGGGTAGTTTAGGAATTTAAAAAAAAAATCAGGCTGATGTCATCGTTTAGGGGGTCTAAGTGATGAGAATATTGAAAAATAGGGAATGTAAATGAAGATATACAAACCTGAGGGGGTCCAAATGAAGATAAGACAAACCTCAGGGAATATAAATGAAGTTATCCCTAATATAAATTATCTTAAAGGATTATAGCTAAATAAATGAGATTTGACCCCTATTAAATTTTTTAAAATTTCTTCTTATTGCCCCTCAATTTCAAATATTAGATAAAATTATTATGCTAAAAAATAAAAATACCTTAAAATTATAAGTAATATATAAATTAATTTAATAAACTATTTAATGAAACCTTAATTTCCTTCCTATGGTCTATCTAACTCACAACTAAGAGTCCACAAGGCCACAACCAACATCCCAAAACCCATTTAATTCAACCCAAAATAACTTCTAATTTAATTAAAGCACTCACAATAATTTCTAATTAAATTAAAAGTTAAAACACAACCCATAACCACAAAGCCACAACCAACATCTCAAATCTCATTTAACACATCCCACAATAACTTTAATTTAATTAAAACACAACTCATAACTCACTTGTTTAATTGAATCCTAATTTCTTTGACACAATCTCTCTCTCACTCCGCTACTCTTTGGCTAGGGAGTCATGGCCTCTCCCCAATATTTTTCAATTTTTTCTAGCCTAAAAAATTATATATATTATAGATATCTTTATAAAAAATGCATATGACCTCCAAGTTTTTTAAAAAAATTCCTTTGGTAGCGTAAAAAAATATAAATTTTATCAATAAATTTATAAAAAATTGCATTACCAACTCCAAAATTTTTATAAAAAATCCTTTGGAAACCAAAAAAAATATAAAATTTACCAATAAACTTATAATAAAAAATTATATTGGCTCCTCTAGATAATTTTCCTGGCTCGTCCGTGCTCGACGACAAAATTTCTTTTAAAGGTTAACCCCCAATAAAAAAAAAATTTGGCTCCGTCCCTGTGGACATGTATACGAGGGAAACATCAGTATTTAAGATATTTTTATGAGAGAATTAGAGTCCTTTCACAATTGTAATTACTAGTATTTTTTTAGTAGATAATAATAATTTTATTAAACATTTATCAATAGTATTCTTCACTTTCTGGATAATCTCCAATCATGAGAATCAAAAAAATTATAAACATTTAACACATATACATATATAGGTGTGTATATATATATACACACACACAATAAACTCCTGAATGACGTAAGAAAAAAACCATGAATGGGATGTAAATAATTGATTCATCCCTCCTGAAATCCAAACACATATTCATTTGGCTTTTTCTCCAAATTTTACATATAAATGCATATTGGAAAATCTTCAAACAAATTAATATATATTGAATAATCTTTAAACAAAACCCTAACTCTGATAGAATTCCATGAGCAAGAATAAAATTTAGAAGTTCTTGGAGAGAACTTGCCTTTAAAATGAGAGTTGTCATTAGAGTTTGAAATTCTCTCTCCCCGATCGTGAAATAATTGGAGGGCAAAATTGTTTACTTTAAATATTATTTAAAATTGTATTTTAATTTCTTGAAACATAATTTTGAAAAGAAACTATTTGAATGCCCGTTTAGGAGGGCTTTCTGACATTAAAAGTCCTTCTACTAAAAAGTCCATCACAAAAATGTGACCCTTTAAAATAAAAAAGTTGTTTAGTAAGTTCTATTTGATAAGTGATTTTGAATGGAAAACAAAAAAAACCTTATGTGTTTGGTGACAGAATTTGAAAAGTCCTTTTAGGATGAAAATTATTTGTACTTTACAATATTACACTCATTTCATAAAAACTACCATATATTTAACAAATAGAAGAACCAAGAAAACAAATGTTATTACTATTAATTTATATCATTCACATAACTCAATTATGCACAAATAATCTGCCAAAATTCATGAATATTAATTCAAAAATATATAAATATTTAATCAAAACACAATTATTATGAATTATATCAAATTTTTATGACAACTTGAAATTTATAAGTAGTACAAGTCTAAACTTGGAATAGCAACAACATCAAGTCCAAATAATAATGTCAAAAATGCCTATAACACAATTCAGCTTTTTGAAAGGATTTATTGGCATATGATCTTTGTTTACATTATTTAGACCCTATGTGGTTGAAACAAGTGATCTATAATGCAAATTTGTTCCCTATCCGATGCTCAAGATGTATGTGATACCCCCAATTTTTTGCACATGAGTTGGTTAGACTCACACACAAAGATTGAAAAATATCATGCAATTGATATACAAAAACACATAATACAATAGAAAATTTGTGAAATAAAAAAATCATAGCAGAAGCAACACTGACGTCAAATCTTACAAAAGACTTTAAGATACAACCTGAGAATCCTGTTAAAGAATGATCCATAAATAAAATTACATTTTTAATAACCGTGCCTAAGTTACAACAGTTGTATAACCAATATATACTGTAAAACGAAAGTAGGAATGAAGTAGACGATCACGAACAAAACGAGATGACTCAAAACCTTAACCCGGTGGCTGAACTATCCCATACCTGAAATGATAACAATAAGGTGGGTTAAACCCACGAGCAAGTCCACAACTACTACAACTCAGCAGATGACCGATAAAGCTAACATCTCTGAACGAAATAACATGGATAGATAGACCCTATATAATAAGATTTATCTTTCACTTTTCATAAAACCTTTAGAACGTTCTTTTCATTTCATAATCACTTAAGAGATATATAAATATATCTTTTTATAATAAATTACCAATGCACTCATGCATAAACATATTTTATAATGTATATCACATAATCGAATAGAAGATTTATAATTATACCTTTTGAGATAAATAACCAATGCATCCCATGCACAAACATATTTTATGATATGTATCACATAATCGAATAAAAGATATATACTTATACCTTTAAAATAAATAACAATGCATCTCATGCACAAATATATTTTATAATATGTATCATATAATTGAATAAAAGATATATAATTATACCTTTAAAATAAATAACCAAGGCATATTATGCATCATCAATAACATATAAATGGATCTATTAATATTCATTATCATTTCTTTATGCCAATAGACAACCCTTTCAAACCATATTTTAACCATGTACCCGACAATTCAATCATGTCCCGTGATACTCATGAGACTGCGTTAATAGTCATCCTCTCTGTAGTTCCTTTAAAAGCCTCATCCAAAATTATTTAATTAAATAATAAGATTTACGAATTTATCAATTCTACTTTAACCACGTACCCGACAATTCAACCATGTCGTGACAACTCAACCATATCCCGTGGTACTCATGAGACTGTGTTTATTAGTCAGCCTCCTTGTGGTTCCTTAGGAATCCCCATTCCATAATTATTTAAATTAAATATTATGATTTAAAAGTGCATCATATGCATCACTGAACATATAATAAGTGAGTATTTTATATTTTACTTCACACATATATGTTTATTAACATAATAAAAGTAAACATCCCATACATCACTGCACATCTCATGCTTCACATATGTACATAATCATGAATAATGATTTATAACAATATATTAAACCATTATATCCAATAATCAACAAATACCAATTTCACTAATATAATCATTGATAAACCATTCTAATGAATATATTTAACACCATTATAACCTTCACATATTTTATGATAGGTTAATAATAGGATCCGAAATCACAATATTATTTATTTAAAATTTAGGGATCCAAAATATCTTTTTAAGAAATATTTGGGGTCAAACTGTAGTTAAAGTGCAGTGCTGGGATCCCACTGTAACTTTAGAAACGTTTTGGGGACTATTATGTAATTTACGTAAATTATAAGGGTCATAATATAATAAGTATAAACATAAGAGGTCAAAATATAATATGTATGGGTTAAACTGTAATTACAGTGACCTTTAGGGATAATAATATAATTTCAGTAAAATTCACATGCCTACGGTGTGCGCATTTACACCGGATCATTTTTCATATAGGTGGATGATTTTGATTGGTCAAAGTTGCTTACTGTGTGCCCAAATACACCAGAATACATCCAATAACTATATTATATTTCAAGGGTAAGGATTAAAGGTTAAACTCATCATATGGTTATAAAAGTGTGTACACCATAGTAATATACAACCGTCTACACTTGATTTAAGTACACATATATTATTAAATCAAGGGCTAGGATTAAAAGTTCTAATAATCCTACAATTCAAGAAGATGAGAGCACCTTAGCAACATACAATCATCCACACTAGATTTCATCATACATATATAATTAAATCAAAGGCTTGGATTGAAAGTTCATATAATCCTATGGTTAGAAAAACAAGTGTACCATAACAATATACAAACAATCATACTAGATTTCCAGAATTATATAATTTCCGAAAAATGCCATTAAAATTCCCTAAAAATTTCTAGAAAATTCAAAAAGCTTATTTAAATAATTATAAATATTATTAAAGCTTCCTAACTAGTAATCGATGATATTTCCATAATAATAGATGTATTTAATAATTAAAATACAATTTAATGATAATATGAAATATATAATAATAATCATTAAACATTCATCTATCCATATATATGTGCATTTATATACATGATAACACTTTTATATTTATTTTTATAGAAATTTAACTATGTATAAATAATATATATCTATTTATACATATTATTTCACAAAGATCTTGAATTTATAAATCCAAAGTGGTAGAATAAAGTTGTAACTTGCCTTAAATTATCCAACTTTAATTTATTATCTTCAAGCCCAAATCCTTCCAAGAGCAACCTCTTCTCTCCAAGAACTCTCTCTATTCTCCTTATCCCAACCCTCTCTCAAAGTCTTTCCCCTCAAAATGAGATCCGTCAATTACCATTGCAAGACACTATTTTATTTTTTTCACTTAATAAAATATATGAGGACACTAGGCCCTTCCCATGAGTGATTGTCTCCAACTTTCCCCATTCACTCATTCTTTACACCTCATACCAACACTTTTATCATTGTTTCCCCTTTCTTTTATATTTTCAATACCATTCTTTATTTCTTTTACACTTATTAAATTTCTTTCATTAAATTAATATAAACATCACACCGATATATACACTTACACATATAATTACACACATCACAATTACTAACTTACACATCAAAATTACTAAATTACACATTAAAATTCTAAATTGCATACTTACCCACATCATAAATACTAAATCAATTAAATGCACAAATTAGGGTTATTACAGTGTACGAACAATTGCTTCCCAAGATAGAATAGATTTTCGCCTTTCGAGAAGTAACACTCCAATCTCTAGAGATCAGCGAACACAATTATGTATTTGTACTCGAACCCTAGAACCCTAATATATATTAATATGTGAATGTGATATATGCAGAGAGAAAAGAAATATAATTGTAAAAATATAAAAACTGTTGCTGAAAAAACGTAGTTATGAACTAGGGGAGTGGAAATTTTATTGACGCGAAAGGTTGCCCAAACTGCCTAACTGTATAGGCACTGGTTCAAACATAAACAACTCTTCACATCCATTACCCAACTGCACACACAATTTTTTGTCCAACAATCACACGGTTAATATCTTATTCAATATTATTTTTTCAACATAATTAACATCGAATTTCAACGTATACCATTCACTGGAAATAAATAAAAAATTGAGCACACAATTTCCAAATCAATCACCAAGTATATTTGACATCCAAGATCCTAAAAGGAAAAACCTGAATTAAGCAAGTAAATGAGATTCATCTATATGGTAAAATAAAATCATCCTAAAAAAAGATAAAGATTCATAATGAAAGAGGTGACATCCATGAAGATAAGTTATCTAGCCATTTCAGTACATGTGTTGGAATCACTTGATTTGATAAAGAACTTTACTAGCTTTGACTATATTGAAAATTAAGGAATATGCCCTTGGTGGAGGGTTCAATGTATATGTTTTCATAGGCTATAATCTAAAGACAATGTACATATGTTGCACCTACACAAAAAACCCTAGCAAGTTCCTATCTTCTGAAGCCTAAATTAGTTCTTAAGCCATGCTCTAGAACTACAACACGTTTGAAAAAAGAAAAATAATACACAAAATTTAGAACTACTAACTAATCCCAACATCGAAGTACTGAAATAACTCATATACGCAAAAAAACTTCAGTTGTAGCAGAGTATCAAAAAAATAAGTTTTTCGATTAGCTAAAAGGACCAAGGTAAAAACCGCGTAAATTGGTTTTTGCTGAGATCATGTGTCTTGCTTGACCCACTTTGTAAGTTGTAAATGATAACAATATATCAGCACCACTAATTTTTATCCCACAAGAGCTGTTTAACATTCTTATCAGTGCTACTGGTGTTAGAATGAAACCAAACTCTCTATATATAAAACCTCGAAGGAAAAAGAGGGATAATTAGTAAATTTGGTGAATTTATTTTTCTTAGTACAATATGGTCCTAAGCTCATTGAATTCCAGAGACCAATCTTCAATAGAACTTCACCATTCTCTAATAAACATAACGACATGTGGCGAACAGGGAGTTCCCATGGGATAACTTCACACTGGATCCTGATAAACTTATTCCAACATGCCTTGGCCCCATAATCCATGCTCAACCACATGTCAAATAAACCTCCATTATTACCATCAACCGACGACAATGCATACAAACATTCTTCAAAAGCCCCAAATTCGTAAATCTCGCCCCGGAAAACCCTCCAAGGACATTTGACTAAACATCTGTTTGGATACATCAAAACAAGATACTTCATTTCCTGATACTAGCCAATGAAAAACTCCATTAAAAAAAAGGCTATAACTACCGCCATAGGGACTCCAACTCGGCAGTGGTCGCGGAAAAGAATTACAACTCACGACATGCATTCTTCTCCAGGAATTAAGCCTAAGACTATACACATCTAATCTGACACTTTTTGACGCTTTCACATCGTCCCCTCTTAACATAATCACCTTATAATCATTATCGGAATCATCGTAAAAAAAACCGAAATGCACATAGAAACCAACACTTTTTGATGGGATTCGCAATATCTTGAAGACTCGGGTGGATGGGTTGTACAAGAAGAGTATGTGAGAATTATGACTCAAATATGTCAGTGATGCATGCAATAATGCATGCAAAAAGCTTCTACAGCAGCCATTGAAGACTTTCTCCATTGGCAGCCATTGAAGACTTGTTTGGCAGCCACCCACCCACTCAGTTGCCATTGTGGACTTTGGCCACCACTTACTCCTTTGCTCGTGTATAAATAGAGCTATACATGTTGTATAGAAACTAAGCTCAATTTGTGTAAAGAGAGCAAGTGTGAGGGTGAGAAAGAATTTCGCAAATATATTGAGCTACCCCTCCGTGGACGTACCCGAATTTGGGGAACTACGTATAAATCATTATGTCTATGTGTTTGTGTTTGTTTGATAGTATTTAAGGTCCAACAATTGGTATCAGAGCCATTTTTGTTCAAAACAGAGCCATTTCTTTTGACTCTATTTCGAAAAAAACCAAGCATCAAACCCAAACACCGAACGTATTTTTAGCTTGCCCATCAAGAGAGGAAGCCATTTTTGTTCAAAATGGGCCGAGAAGACCATCCACGCGCCCTCATGCACCGCCGGACGCTCGGTGTGTAAAGCTTCTCTGCGTCACGCACCTTCTTCCTTCAGCGCATGTGAGGCTCACGCGCGACCACGCGCCATCTCCGGCGACAACTGGTTTTTTCGACGCCGACGACTTTATTCCGGCAATGATGTCACTGCCATGTGTGACCAACCAGTGACTGACACGTGTCACAAGCCAGAGGCTGCCACGTGTCACCTGTTAGATCATGCCACATCATCAACTTTCTAAGAAATTACAATTTTACCCTTCTACACTATTTTGGCCATTTCGAGCTCGTATTAAGTTCGTTTTGAGTAAACGAAAGATCGATCTTAGTTAAATCAACCGTTCCGGATTCAACGGTGGGCTCCATTTTTCAAAATTAGTACTCTAATTTTGGGAAAACCCGGTTTGAAGTTTTATTGCTCCTAGTTGGTGAATTAAATTCATCAAATTTTGATATATGTTATTTCAAGTAATGATTGAAGTACATGATATCGAGCAATCAGAGGCTAGAAATACTGTTGGGAATACTATTGGGACGAGCGGTTCTATGAGGATAACCATGCTGTCAAATGCAATGTTTGAGGTGGAGAGATTCGATGGCACCAATAACTTTGGCATATGGCAATGCGAAGTCCAAGATTTTCTATTTCAAGATAGTTCCCAGATTGCCTTGGATGCTAAGCCCAAGGATATCTCAGATGAAGACTGGAAATTCATCAATAGTCAAGCTTGCGGCATAATCCAATTGTGTTTAGCAAAAGATCAAAAATATTTTGTGATGAAGGAAAATATGGCGACAGATCTATGGAAGAAATTGGAGGACAAATTCATGATGAAAAGTCCAGAAAATCGCCTTTATCTGAAGTCAAAGCTCTTCAGATTCCAGTACAAGAAATGTATTCCTATGATCGAACACTCAAACAATTTTAACAAACTTATTACAAATTTACAGAATTTAGATGTTGAAATTCTTAATAGGGATAAAGCTTTAATTTTACTGAATTTATTGCCTGAGAGCTATGATCATTTATCCACAACTTTAATGTACGGAAAAGATGAGGTTAAATACATAGATGTTGCTAACGTTTTGGTAAACAATGAGGACTGGAAGAAGGATCAACATTATCACCGGGACAATACATCAGAGACGTTGACTGTAGACAGAGGCAGGTCGAACAACAGATCAAAGGGAAAGGGGAGATGACGGTCCAAATCCAGATCATAACCAAACAAATCTGAATCATCCAGAAGACGGAAAGAAAATGATGAATATTTTCAGTGTCACTAGAAATGGCACTAGAAGAGAGACTGTCCAAACAAGGACAAGTCACAGGCCAATATTGCCCGAAATAGGGAAGACGAAGATGAATTAGCCTTTACTGTTTCATCGTCAAACACTGATCAGTCTGATAGATGGATTCTTGATTCAGGTTGTTCTTATCATATGTGTTTGAACATGAACTGGTTCTCTAGCTTTAAGGAGCTGGATGAAGGAGTTGTGCTAATGGGCAACAACAACAACTGTCAAACCAAAGGGATTAGAACAATATGTCTGAAGATGCATGACGGTACAATCAGAAAACTCACCGATGTCAGGTATATTCCAGATCTGAAAAAAAACCTTATTTCATTAGGGGTTTTAGACTCCAACGGTTACAAGGTGACCATGGAAGGTGGAGTTCTGAAAGTTGTTCGAGGTGAATTCGTGGCAATGAGAGGTACTCTGTAGAAAAATCTTTATTACCTAGATGAGCATACAGTAACCGGAAGAGCAGCTGTGGCGAGCAGTTTTGAAGACAAGTCAGCCGATCTTACCCGACTCTGGCACATGCATTTAGGGCATGCGGGTGAGAAGCCGTTGCAAGGCTTGGTGAGGCAAGGCAGACTAAAAGGTGCCAAAACTAGTAAACTTGACTTATGTGAGCACTGTGTACTAAATAAACAAACGAGGGTCAAGTTCAGCATGATGATTCATAGAATGAAGTCAACACTAGACTATATTCACACAAACGTCTGGGGGCCATCCAGAATCGCTTCATTGGGAGGTAAACGTTGGTTTGTAACATTTATTGATGATTTTCTAGATATGTCTGGGTATATACTATTAAACATAAAGATGAAGTGCTAGATATCTTTCTTAAATGGAAGAAAATGATAGAGACCCAGACAGGCAGAAAGCTCAAGGGGCTTAGATCAGACAACGGTGGCGAGTACAAATCAGATCCCTTCCTGGAAATCTGTCAGAATGAAGGGATAATTAGACACTTCACAGTGCCTAAAACGCCACAATAAAATGGAATAGCTGAAAGAATGAATAGTACTTTGGTGGAGAAAGTACGATGTATGCTATCTCAATCCGAGCTGAGCAAGGCATTTTGGGTAGAGGCGTTGGCATACTCTACTCATATTGTCAACCGACTTCCTGCAACTGCGCTAGATGGGAAAACTCCCAAGGAGGTATGGTCCGGATATCCAGTTTCTGATTATGATTATTGTCATATATTTGGGTGTCCAACATACTTTCATGTTGTGGAATCTAAACTGGATCCTAGAGACAAGAAAGCTCTCTTCATGTGATATAGTGAAGGAGTTAAATGATTCTGTTTGTGGTGCACTGAAACAAAGAAGATCGTCTGTAGTAGAGATATTACTTTTGATGAGTCTGTCATGCTGAGATAGACAACTCTAGCTAAAGAAAAAGAGAATCAAAATCTTTAGCAGCAGGTGGAGTTTGAAATTCATGAAGATACTGAGCCACCAATTGATAGTTCTGAAGATGATTCTGATAGTCAGGACGATGACTTAGTTGAGGTGGAGGCTCCATCTCCAGTACAGGTGATTAGCCAGCAGCCAGACTCTATCACCACCAGCATACCTAGAAGGGTCATTCAGAAGCTAGCCCGATTCATTAACATGGTATCATTTTCCCTTCCAGCGACAAAAGATGATGTCCCTAACACTTACAGAGAAGCAGTGCACATTACTGATAGTAAGAATTGGAAGGAAGCAATGGATGAAGAGATGAAGTCTCTACATCAAAATCAGACTTGGAAGCTAGCTCAACTTCCAAAGGGCAAGAAGGCTATAGGCTGCAAATGGGTTTATGCTCAGAAAAAAGGTACTCCCGACATAAACCAGATCAGATATAAAGCCAGACTCATAGTGAAAGGCTACGCTCAGAGGGAAGGAATCGACTACAATGAGGTATTTTCGCTTGTTATTAAACATTCCTATATTCAGATACTTTTGGCTTTAGTAGCACAATTTGATCTCGAGTTAGCTCAACTTGATGTCAAAACTGCATTTCTCCATGGCACTTTGAACGAAGAGATCTACATGTCTCATCCAGATGGGTTCAAAGTTCCAGGATGTGAGAACTAGGCATGTAAATTGAGTAAGTCACTGTATGGCTTAAAACAGTCCCCAAGACAATGGTACAAGAGGTTTGACTACTTCATGAAGAATCAAAAGTATACCAAAAGCCATTTTGATCATTGTGTATACATTCGAAAACTCCTAGATGGTACATTTGTATATTTGCTCTTATATGTAGATGATATGTTGATAGCATCTAAGAGCAAGGTAGAGATTGATAGACTAAAGGCTCAATTGAGCTAAGAGTTTGAGATGAAAGATCTTGGCAAAGCTAAGAAGATACTCGGGATGGAGATCAAGCGGGACAGACAGAAAAACATAGTGTGTTTAACTCAGATGAAGTATTTAAAAAAAGTACTTCAGACATTTGTTATTGATAGCAACACAAAATTAGTAAACACACCGTTGGCCTCACACTTCAAACTGAGTGCAAAGATGTCACCAACCACAGATGATCATAAAAGGCAAATGGAACATGTTCCATATGCAAATGGAGTTGGTGCTCTTATGTATGCAATGGTATGTACCAGACCCAACATTTCACATGTTGTAAGTATGGTGAGTCGATACATGCACAATCCTGGTAAAGGCCATTGAAAAGCAGTGAAGTGGATTCTATGGTACATTCATGGTACCGTAGATATCGGTTTAAATTTTGAGAGAGAGAAGACAGTGGGTAAGCATTTAGTTGGATATGTTGATTCCGACTATGCTGACGATCTTGATAAACGGCGATCTACCACTGGATATGTCTGCACTATGGCAGACGGACCAGTATGCTGAAGGTCAATATTACAGTTAACGATGGCTTTGTCTACTACAGAGGCAGAGTATATGGCTGTAACTGAAGCTTTCAAGGAAGCTATTTGGCTTCAAGGACTGACTGAAGACTTGGGTGTTTTTCAAGAAACTGTGAAGGTTTTTTATGATAGTCAGAGTGCCATTTATTTTGCAAAGAACCAGGTTCATCATAGTCGTACCAAACATATTGATGTTCGGTTCCACTTTGTTCGAGACATAGTAGATGATGGGAACATTCTACTACAGAAGATAGGGACTGCAGATAATCCTGCAGACATGCTCACCAAAGTGGTTACATGGATCAAGTTTCAATACTGTTTGAACTTGATCAATATCTCTCGGACTGAAAATGCCTAAAAACGCAATGGGGGGTAACTCAATCAGAATCGTCAATCAGAAGACTCATACAATTGACTCTTTCATCATGGTAGAGATTTGTGAGAATTATGACTTAAATATGTCAAGTGATGCATGCAAAAAGCTTCTACAATAGCCATTGAAGACTTTTTCCATTGGTAGCCATTGAAGACTTGTTTGGCAGCCACCCACCCACTCAGTTGCCATTGCAAACTTTGTCACCACCTACTCCGTTGCTCATGTATAAATAGAGCTATACATGTTGTATAGAAACTCAACACAATCTGTGTAAAGAGAGTAAGTGTGAGGGTGAGAAAGAATTCCACAAATATATTGAGCTACCCCTCTGTGGACGTACCCAAATTTGGGGAACTACGTATAAATCATTGTGTCTATGTGTTTGTCTGTGTTTGATTGCATTTAAGGTCCAACAGAGTATGTATAAACTAACACGTATAAGAATTAAGCCATTACTAGATCCTACTAAGTGAGGTTTATCCAACTCTTGATCCTTTTCCGCAACATCAATGTCCACGCCGTTAAGAAATGATGTATACAAATTGAATGTTGCCTTTGTTTCGACAACATCAATATCAACATCAATGCCATCATGTAGTGATATTGAGTACATTGACCGAGTAGAGGAACTTGCACAGAAGATTTTGCGGCGCTTTCGGGATCGATTGAGATGCAAGTTCACGAAATAGGGGTCGGAAATTAGCGCGCAAAATTGTTTAGAAACGCATCTAAATCTGAGTAGAGATTCAACTGGAAGTCTTGAAAGTATTTCCATCTCCAATTTTGGAGGTAGTTTTTTCGAAGCCAATTGCTTCTTCCTCAACATAATTTGGTTAACTTAAATGAAGTTGTTGTTTGCTTCATGGGTGACTTATGAGCAGGTAGGGCTTTGGGGTGAGAGAGATGGTTTTTAGGGTTTACTGAAATACTCAAAACAATAAAAAGGTTGCATTTATCGATACCTATACTATATTATAAGCTTTTATATTCTATTTGTAAATTTTAAATATGTTTTAACTTCAATAATACTTGTACACACTTCACGAGTCTTTATTAGTATTTGAGTGTTCGAATAAATTGTTAGTATTTATTTATACTATTACTGAAATTGTAAAAGGATTTTAACATTTCAGTATTTATAGATCATACATGTTTTTAAATATTAAATTATGTTGTAAGTTCAAATCCTGAAAAATTAGTATTATAGTGTTTAAATAAACTGTTATTTAATGTCATATTTTAAATTCAAATCTAATTACTTAAACTCTTTAAGAGTTTTAGGGTTTATTTGATAATACTTATTTACCACTTAAATTCGAATAGATTCGGCACTTATTCAATTAAGTGTATTTGATAACAAATTTGAACATCACTCAAAATATTAAGTGACACTTAAAACGAGTGATATAGTCATAACTTAACATAGAAGTCTAAAGACTGAAAATTTACTAAAATATAAGAAAATATAATTTTTATTAAGTACCACTTAAAACATTCCATACTTAAAATTTAGATCTTAAAAATTTTAGTACTTAATTTTTCAGTTTTATCAAATAACACTTTACTAAATTAGTGTGCCAGTATTTTAATAAATTGTTATCTATAATGTTTAAGTATGTAACTAATTTAATTAATAAATAAATCTAAACCTAATTGGGTGAATGACGAAAAACGCCCTTATAGTATGAAAAAGATGCAGATAATACCCTTAAAATTCAAAATGTGTATATATGAACAAGTAGTATTGAAAAAATGTGCACTTCGACCCCCTTAACCAAGATTTTGTTAAAAAATTTTGCCTGAATTTAGGCACGTGACTTTCACATGCAATACTTTATCCCCAAATGTTAAAAATGCCCTTAGTCGCTTACAAAAATACTCTCATTTGTTATTAAATACCAAAATTGAAAACTTATACGCCTTTAAGGGTAAGATGGTAGTTCGACATCTCAAGCATTAAAAAATGAAATGGAGGGGGCTATTTACACAAAATGTAAATGATAGGGGTAATTAAAAACCACGAGGGGGGCATATATGCACTATATTCATACTACTTGGGGGGGGGGGGGCATATAAATAAATAAACAATGTTTCGGTATTTGTGTTATTATTTTTTATATTTTGTTTTTCGGCATTTATGTTTAGAGTTCTTATATTTTATTTTTAATTTATATATTATCATTAAATTCAAAAAAACAATTCTGGAAAATTAAGGAATTTTTATAGATAGATAAATTTACAGAAGGGCCTAGAGACTAAAAAAATAAGAGCTCAAAGAGCACACAACAAGGACCAATACACAAGTCTAACATAGATAGAAACCCCCCCCCAAGAAAAATCATTAACTGTTGTCTAACAGTTAGCTCCATGGTGATTAAGCTTCTCCTCATATTCAAAGCTTCATTGAAGCAAGCTAATGGAAAGCCTTAACTTGACTTGCCAGAAATTACTCATCTGGTGGTCGTGGAGGTGGTCGAATAAAAGAAGAAGGTAAATTCCAAACAGAATGGGCACATCAAGCTGTCACACCGTCCTTGGTAAAAAGAGGGATGAGTATTTCTCTTACTGAAGATGTGATTCTTTGAAGTACTGAGTTTTGTGAATTTTGGATTCCTTTGAAGACTCTGAAGTTTCTTTCGGCCCAAATTTGGTACACAATAGCCGATATGACCAATTTGTTGATTGCATTATAAATGCATTTTGAGGACCAATGGTGAGATGTCTAAATGACGAAATCATGCCATGAAGAAGAAGTATAAAAACTACACATGTTCTATATATGAGACCAAATTGGAGAGGTGAAAGGGCATGAGAAGAACATGTGGTTAACAGATTCCATTGATGATAAACATAATGAGTAATGATTAGGAATTTGCTTATAAGCCATTACTTTTTTGTCAAATGTTGATAACTTATTGAGAACGGCTAACCAAAGGATGATCTTGTTTCTTAGTATAGAAAATGAATTCCAAATTATTGAAAATTGATGCATTATTCTAGAAATTTCTTAGTATATATGTTTTTTTCGAATTTTATATGATTTTTTCGAATTATATATATATATATATATATATATATATATATATATATTGTATGGCTTTTTAGGCCCCTTTCTCTATAACATGCTTTCTATTCAAATAAATAAATAAAATAAAAAATAAACTCCCTATAAAACACAAAATGACAACTTGAGTTCCATGAAAATAAATTATCCTACCATAATGCAAATCAAAAGGACAGAGGGCATGTTTACTAACAGGAAATATTTTCTGTTTCCGTTTCCTGAAGAAGTAGAATTATATTTTTAATTCCTTAAGAAAAACAGAAAGTAAAATCTTGTTTACTAAATTTTGATTTTTTTCAGAAACAAAAATAAAAAACAGAAATTATGTTTACTAAAATTTTTTTGTTCTTACATTTTATTCATTTATTATATGTATTTCTTATTATTTTTTATTTATATTTATTATTTATCATAAGTTTTATTTATTTATTATTAATTTTGTATATTATTTAATTGTTTTTATTTAATTTATAAATATATTTAATATATTTATTATTTTTATTATTATTAATTCATTATTTTTATTTAATTTATAAATATATTTTGTTTAATTTATAAAAATATTTAATTTATTTCTTATTTGTATTTCTTATTATTTTTTATTTATATTTATTATTTATCATAAGTTTTATTTATTTATTATTAATTTTGTATATTATTAATTCATTATTTTTATTTAATTTATAAATATATTTTGTTTAATTTATTATTTATTATATTTTTATTTAATTTATAAAAATATATAATTTATTTATTATTTGTATTTCTTATTATTTTTATTTTTTATTTATCATAATTATTATTTATTTATTATTATTATTATGTATTATTTAATCTATTATTTATTATTTATTCATTTACTTTTATTTTATTTATAAATATTTTTTATTTATTAAATATTTTTTAATTTATAAAAATATTTAATTTATTTATTATTTATATATAATATTTAAATTTATTAGTGCAAAAGACATGAAAGTCCTAATTTTACAACTTTGAAATTTGGTCATTTTGAAGGCGAGAGGAAACAAAAAGAGGAAGTACCATTTTTCTTGTTTCGTCCTTCCTTTACAATTAGAGGAAACGTTTCTTGAAGGACAAAAGTAAAAATAAATTGATAAACAAGATTTTATTTTTACTTCTTAATTTCAAAAAGTAAAAACAGGAAAGAAGAAATATTTTCTGTTAGTAACATCACCATGGAGATAGTGTTTCTTGACCTGATTTTAGACAATTCTAATACTCGATCCACAAATGGTAGCATGCTAGCATATTATTTATTTTATTTATATTGAAAGGTAAGTTAGATTAATAGAAAAGGCAAAAGCCAACAAGTACAATGGAGTAGGATTACCCAGATCCAATGGATATTAAAGCCCCAAACCCACCAGAGGCAAAGCACCCAGTCACCCCAATTGCAAAAGAAACAACAGAAAGGAACAACATCAAGCAACCACAATACAAGCACATATAAACAAAGCCAACATCATTTTCATCTTCAGATATAACACAGCATGCCTCCCCCTGCCAGTCAAGGAAAGATACCAAAGCAAAGCTTCTTCTAGCCCCAGCAAAGCTACAAGCAACAAAATCTGGAAGATCCAAGCATAGGCTACCAACCCAGCAGATATGCAACACAAACCAGAAGCAAACCACACCAGAAGCCAAACTAAAGCAGATAATTGGAAAATAGATTCCGGAAGGGGCCAGACTTGTTGAAGTCTCAAAGCAGTACTAGATAAATGGAACTTAGAGATGGGGAACAAAGCAAGTCTAATATTACTAGTGGGGGTTGATTGCACAAACAATGTCATAGAAGAATTTTAGTTTTAATTTTCAATTTCATGATTATGGAGAGTAATTTTAATTTTTTTTTTTGAAGTAAGACCGACTGTAGCAGATTGGAAATTTCATGATTATGGAGAGTAATTACAGCAACCCCTCTAAGCACAAAGAAATTGTCAAACAATTTAATTGCCTATATCAAATTTTCAATATATAATTACCATAGAATTTCAACATACCATTCACCACCGCGAAAGGAAAAACGTGAAGCTGCTTAACATTCTCATTGGTGCTACCGCTGTCGAGTGAAACCAAACTCTCCACATATAAAACCTCAAAGGAAAAAGAGGGATAATCAGCAAATTTGGTGAACGTGTTTTGCTTAGTACAGTACGATCCCACTCTCGCTGCATCCCAGGGACAAATCTTCAATAGAAGATCACCATTCTCCAAGAAACATAACGGGCCGTGGCAAAGAGAGAGTTCACCTGGGATGCTCATAAACTTACTCCAACATGCCTTGGCCCCATAATCCTTGCTCAACCAAATCTCATAAAAACTTCCGTTAGCACCACGAACCGACGACATTGCATACAAACCTTCTACAAAAGCCCCAAATCCGAGAATCTCGCCCCGAATACAATCCAAGGACATCTCACTAAACACCTGTTTCGATATATCAAAAGAAAGTATCACCCGTTCCGACATTTTCCAATGAAAAGCTCCATTGTACAAGTAGCTATCATCGGGTTCCGAACTCGGCAGTAGCAGAACAGAATTACAACTCACGTCCTGCATTCTTGTCCACGAATCGAGCCTAAGACTATACACATCTAATTTCATACCTTTTGGGGCTTTACTATCGTCGGCTCTTAACATAATCACCTTATAATCATTGTCGGAATCGTCGTAAAAAAAGCCCGTACCAGCAACAGCAACAGTCTTCATTGGTGGTGGGTTTGGCAATTCCTTGGAGACTCGAGTTGATGGATTGTACAAGAATAATACGGATCGATAAAAACGTATAAGAATTAATCCATTAATAGATCCAATTAATTCAGTTTCATATTTTCCAATCGTTTTGACAACATTCACATCAATATCAAAGCCATCAAGTGTTGATAAGCCTTGTATTGCTCCAGGAGAGAAAGTTGTACAAAAGATTTTCCGGCGGTTTTGGGATCGATTGAGATGCAAGTTCACGAAATAAGGGTGGGAAATTAGCGCGCGAAATCGTTTCGAAACGCACCTGAATCTGAGAAGAGATTTGACTGGAAGTCTTGAGAGTATTTCCATCTCCAATTCTGGAGGTAGTTTTTTCGGAGATGATTCTTCTTCCGTAGACATGATTACTCAGAACGAAAAGCAGCAGATGGGATCTTCTACAATGGAGTCGTTGTTCCCTTCACAGATGAGTTATGGTAGGTAAGGCTTTCAGCTTTGGGGTTGAGAAAACGAGAGAGTTGATTTCCAGCGCTTACTGAGACTTTGGGCACTGAGACTGTGGGCTTTCAGAGAGTAAAGAAATGCTAATGTCATAAAATAAAAAAAGGGTTAATTTCACTTACACCCCTGAACTATGCCAAAACATCATTTTGACCCCTCCTTTTGCATAAATCCAGTCAAACCCCTAATTAAGAAAAAGACACTCATTTGCACCCCCTTATGTACTTTTGATAACTTTTCATACCTGACACGTTGTTAAATACCTAAATTACCCTTGGTCCTATCCCTACTTTAATATATCAATTTGACCCCCTTAATTTAAAAAATGGCTATATTGTTCAAATTTCAGGAGGTATAAATGAAATTAAAAAAAAAAAAAAAATTTATTTACATATTTGACTAATACAATTATTTACATCTAAAATATTTATATTTATATTCATCAAACTTGCAAGCTAACACAAGTTTTCATTACTTATATTTACATTTATTTTTTTCTTTAAAATATTTATATTTACATTTATTTTTTTCTTTAAAATATTTATATTTACATTTATCAAACTTGTAAACTAACTCAAATTTTTATTATTTATATTTATATTTAATTTTTTCTTTAAAATGTTTATATTTACATTTATCAAATTGATATATTTTCTAATATTTGACTTTACTAATACATATTTGACTTTATATTTCTTGAAACATATTTGACTTTACTAATACATATTTTTAATAATATTAGACACACTTTAGAAAATAAAATAAAATAAAAATAAATTTATTTTAATTAAAATAAAAATACAAAATATTTGAATTCGGAAAAAAAACAATACTAAATTACACACATAAATAACAATTTTTAGTCATACAATAAACTTAGTCAAATTAATAAACCAAAATTGTCGATTACTTTTTTTTTTATTTATAATTGTGATGTTTGGGCCAACTTTAAAATTGTTGATTACTACCAATAATCAAACCAAAATTGTCCATTTACAATGATAGAATAATATTTTTTTTTGAAAGGTCAATGACCGAATAATTGTTAAAACAAATGTAAAAAAAATCAAAATCATTACTACCGCTTCATCACCATTACTACCAATAATCAAACCTCAATTTCTACCCGATACTCATTCAATTGTCCATTTTCAAATAGTATAAAAATAAAACCACCATCAAAATCATACACATAAATTCTTGAATAATAATAATATAAAAAATATTTAATAGTGAAAATATAATACCTTAATATTCAAACATATACATTTATATTGGGTTAATTTCATTTACACCCCTTAACTTTGGTCAAAATGCATTTTGACCCCCTCAACTTTGCATAATTGTATTTAGACCCCCTAATTAGGCAAACTTTCATCAATTTGACCCCCTGACCACATTTGGGCGTTGACTGGGTAGGAAAAGACAAATTTGTCTTATGTCAAACAACTGTATTTTAAATATAAACCTATCCATTTCCAGGAATAAGGATATCCTTATTCCGGGTTTAGGTAAAATCCATCCCCAAACACCTTAATACTATATATATCCACACTTGAGATATTTTTTAAAACAAACCCAAACCCTACCCGTCTTCTTCTCTCACCTCTCAAATCCTATGGACGTGCTTCGTTCTCTCTCTCTCAAACCCTGACCATATCTGAAACCACCTCCATATCTCTTTCGTTTACATCTGAAACCAAGCTTCGTTCTCTCACCTCTCAAACCCTAAATCAATATCATCTCTCAAACACTAACTCTACCCGTTTCTTCTCTCACCTCTCAAACCCCATGGACATGCTTCGTTATCTCTCTCTCAAACCCTAACCACATCTGAAACCACCTCCATCTCTCTCTCGTTTACATCTGAAACCAATTGTTTTCGTTTACTCCAGTTTGACGTCTTCTCTCACGCGATTTCGAGCTATCTTCTGGTCAGATCTGAGACGAATAGTAGATTTGTTGCAAGAGAAATATTGTTCAAGTGTTTTGGCTTCAAAATCTTAAAGAGGTAACACATATAACCTTTCATTTACGTTCCTTCTCTCCTTTCAAACATGATCTCAGTTAGAAAGTGTTGAATGCAAGTGAAAAAATTATGTGGCTAAAAATCATTTTAGAATATCTAAAGGTTGCGTGGGAAGAACCTATGAAGCTTTATTATGATAACAAGTCAGCAATCAACATTGCACACAATCCTGTGCAACATGATCATACCAAACACATCGAGGTTGACAGACATTTCATAAAAGAGAAGCTGGACAGTGGATTGATTTGCACGCCATTTGTACCTACTGGCAGCCAAATTGTTGATGTGTTAACCAAAGGGTTAAATGGCTCAGCCTTTCGGTCTATTGTCGGCAAGCTGGGAATGGATAATATCCACTCGCCAGCTTGAGGGGGAGTGTCAAAGATAACAGGCTGGAACCTTGCAACTGTAGTTAATTAGTCAAGGGTGGTTGTTCTTGCCTTTAGAGATTTCTTGTTGTTGTATTTTATGACTTTTGAGATTACTAGCTGTTTGTTATTTATTGTACAGATTCTGTAATCTCTCGGATAGATTTACTTGTCTTTCTTTTCTCTTTTAGTTAGCCTATATATTCCCAAGTGTACATTGCTAAGAGATATAAAATAAATTCCCATCTTTCTCAGAAAGGTCTGAATCTAAACTAGATAACAACCGCACAATTATAAACTCTTCGCGGCAATGTTTTTGTTGCTTTGTAAAAGGCCACTATTGAACTGAAGTCACTATTTTTGTAGAGTGTTGTAGTATCTAGAAAATGTTATTTGAAACTACTTAGTAGTAAAACCTTTTCTTAGATGAGTTGCAGAATTGAGCTGTAGTATTCGGTTCCATACCATGCCAGCGCCATCCCATAAGAGTTGAATCCTCACACATCCTCTTATATTTTGGATCTGTCTGCTAGGTGCATTATCGGTCAACTATTTTATTTGCGTTTCCCATAGAAAGTTTCCACAGCATGTGCACGATCTAGGTAATTCTGCGCATTCAACATTATCACGTGATGTATTAGGCATTTCTTTGTATGCACGGCGGTGTGGGGTTAGATCTTTACAACGGGTAACCTTTGGCGAAGAAATTTGATTGTAATTAACTGATGCTTCATCTTCCTGAGGGATGATGAGTCTGTTGATCGTCACCTTTTACACTGTCCCATCACTTGATTGTTTAAGTATGCTTTTGGTCTTTTGGGGGTGCAGTAGGTCATGCCTCCGTCTATAAGAGGTATTGGAAGGTTGATATGTTGGCTCCCACACCCGTGTTTTTTGGAGGGTGGCTTCCTCTCTGCCTTTGTGGGGTCTTTGGAAGGAACGTAACAGGCGGTGCCTCGATGGGGTTGAGTCTTCTATTTGTTACATCAATGATGTCTTTATTGCTTTGCTTTTTTGTTGGGGTATGGTAGATATTGTATATGTATAGATAAAATTAATATTTTGGGTTCGCTCTTAGTCCATAGGATTGACCATTCTTGTATCTTTTGGGTTCTTTTCCTTTTGATAACTCTCTGTAGGTACATCTTATTTATCAACAGAAAAAAATTATTCAGCCATTTTATCCAATAACGAGGGTTAGATTTTTCTATCAGACATGGCAAACCAGAGGACCCATCCAGACTTATTAGGCAACGATTGGTAGGATTTGTTTTTGACATGCAAATCATGAAGGAGATGAAAATCAAGCACATGATCAGTGAATCACCCTACGAGCAATAGAATTGCCTTGTTTGACTATTTTACACGGCGGAATGCATCGAGTGTCTGGTTGTGCTTGCACTCATGATGATTTTGATCTTTCTGACAGCTACAATAATTTGGGTTTCTACATTCTGTGAAACCTCAAACCTCAACCTGAAGAAAATTCTGTTGATTCTGCCAGTCATTTTGACTCATTGAAGTGAAACATATCCGCTGAGGTTCCTTTACATACCAGTCTGTTCTGTGGTTTCCTTTCTGTTCATTTGGTTTTCGCAAAACTTGCATTCTTCCTTTGTCATATTTTTTGGTTGATATGGTGATGAAGTTCTAAATTTGGGTCGTTCGAGCAAGTCGTTGCTATGTTAAAGGAATTTGCTTTTGGTCTAGTCCTTCCTACCCCTGAATACCCAACTAGGAATCAACAGCCTCCAACTCAAACTAACACCCATTCAAATTGCAACAACCATGTTGTCTTGAAGGTCTTATACATAATGGAATCAACAGTCTACAACTTTGACTAGAACGTCTCGTAGATAATGGATCTTGGCTTGAAGTCTGTTTGGTTAATCTATATTGCTAAAGGATTGTATAATGTCATAGGATAAATTGCTAAAAGTATAATTTCAGTTAATGGGTTTCGGTAGAATCTTTATTGTTATGTCTATAAAGTGATAAACCCAATGCTAGCATTGTTCTTACTTCAATTGTAGAGGTGCATGAGTGTTCCTTTTACTTAAGGTTTTGTAGAGGTGCATGAGTGTTCCTTTTACTTCAATTTTTTCATTTGTTCTTGCTTTCCTTTCTTGCATAGGTGACACTGTATGGAAAGTTTCCTCTGTGGTAGAGATTGACACGATTCACATCTTGATTTAGGCTCTTAAACTTTTGAAATGGGAAGTGTCAAAATTCATATAGGTATATTTTTTTTCTTCTTTCCGTTGGCCTATTTGCTTATTTGAAGAAAATGTGGTAAGTAAAGATAAGAGATCGGCCCCTTTCGAAAAAAATAAAATATATTTATATATATATATAAGAGATAGGCTGCTAACGTAGGAAGAAGTAATTTAATAATGATATTTCTAGGAAAAATATCTGAACTGATCTGCTAGATAGTTATACCGTGATATTTGCTTATGAATGAAAATAAAAGATTGGTTGCTAATTTAGGAAGAAGTAGCTTGTTTTAATTGGATCATGTCCTGCATAAGATGTAAACCGTAGTTGCATCTGGTTTGGAAACAGTTTTGATTTAGGGAGCTAGAGGACAGAGATGTCAGGATGGCTCTAAGAACATTAATGTTTGTTTAATAGTTAATTTCACAAAATCCCCTTATAGTATTCAATTTAATCAATTAATTTTCACTGTGTCCATTTTGTTCATTATATTATTCAATTTCATCACTATGCCTCTCACATTTTGAGTCATAATACATAAACTACCCTCAATAGTATAGGAGGGTTTAGTGAAATCAAGCCTTTAAAAAATATATTTTTTGAAAATCAATTATATTTTTCGTAAAAACTATAAATTTCAAAAATATATATATTTCGGAAAAAATTATTTTTTGAAAACAATATATATTTTGGAAAAAATATATATATTGGAAAATGATATATATTTCGGAATATATATATAATTCGTCAAAAATATATATTTTCTGAATTGTTTTAAAAATATATGATTTTTTTCCGAAAAAATATTTTTTTGGAAAGAATATATATTATGTTCTAAAATATGATTTTTTTCGAAAAATAATTTTTTTGAGAAAAATATATATTATTTTCCAAAATATGAATTTTTTCCGAAAAATATTTTTTTTTTGCGAAAAATATATATTATTTTTTCCGAAAATAATATTTATTTTTTATATTTAGGAAAATAATGTATATTTTTCACAAAAATATTATTTTTTAGAAAAAAATCATATTTTTTTAAAACAATTCGGAAAATATATATTTTTGACGAATTATATATATATATTCCGAAATATATATATTTTTTCCAAAGTATATATTGTTTTTGAAAAATATTTTTTTCCGAAATATATATATATATATTTTTTTGAAATTTATAGTTTTTACGAAAAATATAATTGATTTTCGAAAAATAATTTTTTAAAAGGCTTGATTTCACTAAATTCCCCTATACTATTGAAAATAATTTAGGTATTATGACTCAAAATGTGAGAAGGAGAGGGCATAGTAATGAAATTAAATAGTATATGGGACAAAGTGAACATAGTGATAATTAGTTGATTAAATTAAATAGTATACAAAATTTTTGTGAAATTAACCCTTTGATCAATTCATCCAATGTGTGCAGGAATAGTTAGGGGATGACTATTTGGCTTAATCGGTTAAAACTCCAACCATTGTCGCTCGCAATGAAACCAGTATAGGAAACACCTTTTATTTTGTATGAGCAGAATGAAACATAATTTACTGACCTGTCAAGGGTTATGGCCTATGGCTATGGGTGGTTCAGTCAATAACATCTGATGCAAGCGGGAACAATAGTGACTGCAATCGAAGGACACTTGGCTCAACAGTATAACATCTCTTTCCAATCAAAAAAGTCAAAATCAGGATTCTAGATAGTAAAATTATAAGATTTTATCAGGTAGAATCGGGATTCTGATTGCCTTGCTTCCAATAGGGAAGGTGAGGGGTTCAAGTCTCCTTGGAGACAATATAAGTGTGAAAAAAAAATCAAACGAATCCTTATCATTAAAAAAATAATAATAATAAATAAATAAATAAAATAGCGACTGCATTTCATATATTTAACAACTAACTATGCCATCTTGATTGTACACATCTAATTATGTGGGGAGCACAAACAAATTTTACTTATAATAAACATTCCATGAGAAGAAAAATTACGGCAACCATGTAAGCACAATGAAATGGTCAAGCAGTTTATTTGTCTCTGTCAAATTTTCAATATATAAGAAACATAGAATTTCAACACACCGTTCACTGTGAGAAAGGAAAAATTGAGCGCACAATTTGCAAATCGGTCACCAGGTATGTATGACATTCAAGATCCTAAGCATAACAGGAAAAACTTAACAAGTAAACCAGGGACAACAATATCAGCACCACTACTTTTTATCCCACAAGAGCTGCTTAACATTCTCATCAGTGCTATCGCTGTCGAGTGAATCCAATCTCTCCACACAATTTGCATGAGTGGATTTATAATCAGTTAAGGAATGTATGCACAACCAATGGACTTTGAAGACATAAATCTGTCTATAAATCTACGCGTGCACGCACACACACACATATAGATATATATTAATATATATATTCTCACCTTCTGATCCGAGACACTTGCATGTATAACAACAAAAATGGCTATCATTGAGATGTGTCATGCCCTAGGTCTAGAGCATCAGAAGTGAAATCAATTATGTGAAGACACTAGTCTATTTAACACAAAAGGAAGAAACTGTTAAAAAGGGCATTACAATCGATGTCAAAAATCTCCAAGCAAATTCAAGTTCTTTCACATTTTAAATAACAATTCTACTTCACCCAAATGTGCCCCTCACCCTCATTTTCCAAAATCTTCTGTAACTGTGCTTGATAAGCTGCAGATCATTGTTTCTCTTATGAATCATGAGATCGATCCTTCTTATCCTGCACGAGTAGGAAAATCATCACAACCTGTCAGAATTGTATTAGCAGATAAAACACTCATAAAAGCTTCACATTAGGTACATAAGCATCATATGGACATGAATTAACAAAGGGTTATGGTAGAAATTTAGTTGTCAATGCATGAAAGTTTTCCACTTAAAACTGATGTACTCTTGTTGGCATTTAAATCTCAAGAGTAGACTGTAAATTTGGGGAATGTTTGTATTCATCCCCCGTTAGGAGGTCCTCGAGTCAAACTGTATCCTTATCCCGTGTCCGTGTCAACCTGTTTATGCTTCATAGTCCAGTCGTCATCGTAACAACATATGCAAGAAGTAATTCCCTAGAGTCTAAACCCCTTTTAAATCTTCAGAACATGGTTATAGCTAATGTCCGGCAAAATGGCTGAAAAAGTCTCAAGGCAAAACACAAAATGACACATCTCGAGTTCCATGAAAATATATTATCCTACTATAATGCAAATCAAAAGGACAGCTTATCGAGAGTGTGTCTTGCCCTGATTTTAGAAAATTCTAATACTCAGATCCAAAATGGTAGCATGCTAGGATGTTAATTTTTATTTTTACGAAATGTAAGTTAGACTAATAGAAAAGGCAAAAGCCAACAAGCACAATGGAGTAGGATTACTCAGATACAATGGATATTAAAGCGCCAAACCCACCAGAGGCAAAGCACCCAGTCACCCCAATTGCAAAAGAAACAATACAAAATGAACAACATCAAGCTCAATGTTGTTAAAGGCGCGCCTATGCTCCAGGCTCCTTGAGGCACAAGATTTGCGCCTGAAGTGTGGGTAATAGCGCATTTGACAACACTTACGCCTTTATTATAGAGTATAAATGTTTTAGTAATAATTTTACATTTGTATTGTATTTTCCATGGTGCGCCTCACTTCATTTAGGCACGGGCTATAAATGTTTTAGTACTAATTTTATATTTTTATTGTATTTTCTATTGTGCGCCTCACTTTGTTCAGGCACGCGCCTCACCTAGCGCCCAGGCTCCAGAGGACTTCTAGTGCCTTAGTGCTCCTTACACCTTTAATAACTATGATCAAGCTCCCACAATACAAACACTCATAAGGAAAGCCAACATAATTTTCATCTTCAAATATAACACTCATAAGGAAAGCCAACATAATTTTCATCTTCAGATATAACACTCATAAGGAAAGCCAACATAATTTTCATCTTCAGATATAACACAGCATGCCTCCCCCTGACAGTCAAGAAAATAAACCAAAGCAAAGCTTCTTCTAGCACCAGCAAAGTTGCAAGCAACAGCATCTGGAAGAGCCAACCATAGGCTAACAACCCAGCAGATATGCAACACAAACCAGAAGCAAACCACACCAGAAGCTAAACCAAAGCAGATAACTGGAAAATAGATTCCGGAAGGGACCAGACTCATTGAAGTCTCAAAGCAGTACTAGATAAATAGAACTTAGAGAGAGGGAACAAAGCAGGTCTAATATTACTAGATAAATGCTAGGATATTATTTCACTTAACAATAACAAAACTAAAGGAGAAAATGACAAACTATCAGTTTCTTACAATAATAGGTGATGGTTACTCGATTTTTCGAATAAATTTACTAGTAGGGGTTGATTGCACAAACAATGTCATCGAAGAATTGTAGTTTTAATTTTCAATTTCCAATTTCATGAATTTGCCTCTGTTAGCAGCTAGAAGAAGCGATAATAAACCCATATTAAATTATTAACTACACAAAACACATGATCATGAAGCCATTATCACAAGCAGGGGCAGAGCCAAGGTCCAAATTTAGAGGGGCGAATGTTATATTATAATAGGAGAAAAAAACGAAGAAGAAGAAGTATAGTGTAGAGAAGGAAAAAATTTGAAAAGAAGAATAGAATATATAAAGGAAAAAAGAAAAAGTAAATCAAATAAATTGAAAAAAAGAATCAATTAGAATATCATTTCGGATGGAAGGTTGGATTTTCTTAAACAAAATTAACAAAATCTTATGCCTAAATATGGATACAACTTATCTAATTCTTTTTTTTTTTTGGGGGGGGGGGGGGGGGGGATTACAATTGATAACAGCGTGTATTAATCAATTCATTTAGTATATTACATTGTCATTTAAATGTAACACAATTGATTGGCACACACCACAAAAAACATTCCTTGGTGTCAAGCCACTATGCAACTTAGTTCCAAACAAAAAAAAAAATTCACTTTTGTCGAATAGAAAACCCAATCCTATGGTTAGTTTAGTCAATGACACCTAATGTGTGTGGGAACAATAGTGACTGCACTTCATTTAACAAGTAACTATGCCATCTTGATTGTGCACATCTAATTATGTGGCTTGAGCACAAGCACTTTTACTTACAATAAACAACAAAATGAAAATTTACACCCAAAAAAATGACTAGAAACAGATGCACAAATTCTCTCAGAAAAGTTACAGCAAGCCCTCTAAGCACAAACAAATGGTCAAACAATTTAATTGCCTCTATGAAATTTTGAATATATAATTAACGTAGAATTTCAACATACCATTGACCAGCGCGAAAGGAAAAACCTGAAGCTGCTTACATTCTCATCAGTGCTACCGAGTGAAACCAAACTCTCCACATAAAAAACCTCAAGGGGATAAGCGGGATAATCAGCAAATTTGGTGAAAGCATTTTGCTTAGTACAGTACGATCCTACTCTCGATGCATCCGGGAGACCAACCTTCAATAGAACCTCACCATTCTCCAATAAACATAACGGCGAGTCGCAAATACGGATTTCCCGTGGGATGACTTCAGGCGGGATGCTGATAAACTTACTCCAACATGCCTTGGCCCCATAATCCTTGCTCAACCAAATCTCATATAATCGTCCATTAGCACCCTGAACCTCCGTCATCGCATACAAACATTCTTCAAAAACCCCAAACTCGAAAATATCGCCCCGAATACAATCCAAGGACATCTCACTAAACACCTTTTTCGATATATCAAAAGAAGTTATTACCCGTTCCCACACTTGCCAATGAAAAGCTCCATTGCACCAGCAGCCATCAATAACTCCATGATCGGGATCCCAACCCGGCAGTATCAGATCAGAATTACAACTCACGTCCTCCATTCTTCTCCAGGAATTGAGCCTAAGACTATACACATCTAATCTGACACTTTTTGAGGTTTTAATATCGTCAGCTCTTAACAAAATCACCTTATAATCATGGTCAGAATCGTCATAAAAAAAGCCCGTACCCGCAACAGCAACAGTGTGCATTGGTGGTGGGATGGGCAATTCTTTGGAGACTCGAGTTGATGGATTGTACAAGAATAATACGGATAGATCGAAACGTAGAAGAATTAATCCATTACTAGATCCAATTAATTCAGTTTCATACCCTCCAATCGTTTTGACAACATTCAAATCAATATCAAAGCCATCGAATGTTGATACGCTTTGGAATTCTTGAAGAGGGAAACTAACACAAAAGATTTTGCGGCGGTTTCGGGATCGATTGAGATGCAAGTTCACGAAATGGGGATCGGAAATTAGCGCGCGAAATGGTTTAGAAACGCACCTGAATCTGAGAAGGGATTTGACTGGAAGTCTTGAGAGTATTTCCATCTCCAAATCTGGAGATAGTTTTTTCGGAGATGATTGTTGTTCCGTAGACATGATTACTCAGAACGAAAACCACCAGATGAGATCTTCCACAATGGAGTTCTTGTTCCCTTCACAGATGAGTTGTGTTATTAGGGTTTTCAGATTTGGGGTTGAGAAAACGAGAGAGCTGAGTTCTAGGGTTTAGTGAAGACTCTGGGCTTGAGAGAGTAAGGAATGAAATTTGATAAAACGGTAAAGTTTTGTAATGTTTGAATTTTAATTCTAAAATAATTTCAAGATAGTACCATCAATTTTATTATTATTATTTATATAGTGTCATGAATTAAAAAAAAAATGGTAAAATTAGATATTAATTAGTTTTTATTTCAATTTTAATATCAATTCAAAAAAAAATTTAAAGACATCACTTCAATCTTTACCTACTAAAAAATATTCATTTTTTTCACAATTTTTTTATTTAATTGAAGAATACGTGTCAGCTCATGTATGAATCACATCATTCAAGATTATATTACAAAAAAATTATTATAACGTTTCTTTTTAACATCAGTTCAATATTTAATACTAAAAAGACACTCATTATTTTTACTTTCTTTTTTGCTTACTTATTTGTTTAGCATTTTTCTTAGTGAATTACTAATATATTACACTTGGAATTACATAAAATTTGAAGTCTAAGACATTACAAGAAATCTTACGGGTGCGTTTGGAAAGCCTGTTTTTTGTATTTGTTTTCTGTCTTCAAATATAAAAACTGTTTTTGTATTTGTTTTTGTTTTTTCAGGAAAAAATTAAAAACAAAAAAGCGTTTGGATGAAAGTGTTTTCACCACTTTTATTTGGTGAAAATTATATTTTATGAATTTAGTGTTTTCATTATTTTTACCATCTAAACAGTGAAAAAACTCAAAAAACAACTAAAAGTTGTATTTGGTGTTTTCATCACTTTTACACACTATTCACAGAAAACAGTTTTCTTGGGGAAAAAACAGTGGACAGTAAACGCGTTTGCCAAACGTATTTTTTTTTTTAGTCTTGTGAACAGTAAAAAAATAAAAACAAAAAACAGGGTATCCAAACGGACCCTATATTTTTTGTCACAATTTATTTTTCACAAAAATAGTTTAAATTATCTTACATAAATAAATGAGCCGAAATTCGCTTAACATGTTATACATTACCCTTTTAAGGATCAACAACATTTTCAATATTTTTTTAGTATAACGAACATGTCCTATTTTATTAAATGGTTTTGTTTGATTATTCATATCTTCTACAATTTTTATTTTATCATTATGATCTGCTAGCTTTATTTTTTTCAATTCATCAGTGAGATTTTTAATTTTTAATTTATTCTAGAATTCCTTTTTAGCTTTGGTAAATCAATAAAACTTTAATTGATTCAATCCAAAAACTCGCAACATATCTTACCAGTAGGATTTCTCATATTTAGAGAATTAACTAATAATATATGTGATGCAAGATTGTTGGTATCGCTAGTTAAGATCGGGACCGTACAATCCAGACACGGCTACCTAGGCGGTCGCCTAAGCCCCGCCTTAGAGAGAATCCCAAATTTTAATTTTTTGTTGAAAAAAATAATAATTCTATAGACCCTAAAAATAATAACTATTTCCATTAAAAAATAATAGTAATTATTATTTTTTCAGCCCAATCTAAAACAATGTCTAATGTAAATACATAATTTAACACCTTAAGTTTTTTATAAAAACATATTGTTTTATTATTAGTCCAAAAAAAATTAATTTGTTTAAGAGTCCAATTTGTACTAAATTTTAATTCAATTTCATAATTTAGGGATCAAAATTTTATATTTCATCACTTACTATTACTATAGACTAAAATAAATTATATTAAATTTTCAACCTAATGAAACTAAAGTATAATTTCAAACCAAACCATTATTCTTATTAGGGCAAGAATATTCTTGTCTCGCATAACGTTTAGAGAGCACACTTAGGGCTCTCGCGACTGCCGCACTTGTACAATGACAAGAATTTTTCACGCGACTATACTTAGAAATCACGTAATTCCGCACTCATACTACAATAATTTTTCACGAAAACTCCAAGATGGAGGTTATTTTCCATTTTTTCAATATTAAGATATTTAATGTATCTTTTTAATAATTTTTTACATTTATAATCTTTATAAGCACGTAAAAATTTACATATAAGGGGTCTCACATTTGATCTTGTCTAGAGTCTCTGTGTATTTTCGGGATTTCAGGGCCGACCTTAGTACAATTGTAAGTGAGATCGTAAGATTATACCACATTATTATAACAAATAGTTCAAATTAACTCATTAACCAATAATATCTCTATAATGTAAGAATTTAGTAGTCCAACAATATTTAATTTAATATTAATTTGTATGTACACCTAAATCAATTTATTGCTCATGTATATATGGAAGGCATGGCACTTGGAGGTGTATTCGTTCAGTTTTATGTGAATGGTTACGTATATAAATAGAGTTATGTTGGTTGGTGAAACTAACACATTTTCAGTTTTTATTTGAAAAGATCCCAATTCCCATATAGAATTATGATAGTAGTTTGGAGACCATCATCCGTTTTCGCAGACCATATCATCATCTATATTATCTTCTAAGGACTTTCCATATCTTAGTATATCTTCTATTAGCATTTATGTATTCGAGTCATGAATCATATTTATTTTAAATTTGCTTACATATAATACAACAAATATATACTTGAAAAATCAAATATAAACAAAAATATAACCCTAAAGTCGAATCAAGGCGCGAATCCTTAAATTCTCTCACATTTGCTTACTTAAAACTTTAAAACTAATTAACAAAATAAAGATAAAATTAAAACACAAATTCAAAAGGTTAAAACAAATATCATTTAACAAAAGTTAATATCAAGTCCCAATTTCCATTAATGTATCATGGTAATCCAAAATAATAAATTAATACAAACTTAACAACATTAGTTCATACCTTAGAAATTTTTAACATCATCATTTCTAGAAATAACATAAATAAAAATAAAATAATAAATCTTTTTTTTAGCTAAATAAAATCATTATCATCGTTAAAATCTTCATTCAAGCCACGAACCCTGACATACTCCTCATTATCATCACCATGGTATTGTGGTCCTGTAGATGGGTGGATAGGCAGTCAAACCAATTGAATTTTCCTATTTTTAAAAAATATATTGGGTTGGGCTTTTTTGTTTCTCTTTATAAACATTTGGCCCTTTTATTGGTTATTGTAAAGGGCGAAATTGTCAAGACCCAAGCCCACTTATTTGTATTTTTAGGCCCATATTTATATGTATAAGGCCCATACAATAAATTCAGCCCATGAAGTATTTAAGAAAGAACCCATTAATTGAGACGGAAGAGGGCCGCGTCCCTAGAAGTTAGGAAAAGTAATTGAGATATGGAGATCGTGCTTGATGAGCCAAAAAACCAGTGAATCTCTTATATAAATAAGGTATCGCTTCAATAAAAGATATTCTGAATGTAAGCAAAAATTAACACTTACAATTATCTCAACCCAAAATTAATTTTTTTCACTTAAAAAATCTAAAAATGCATACAAATAGCAGGATCGTAGGATCCTATGATTCTATAGCGATCCTATGGCGATTCTACATTCATGAGATATTTTTGTGCGATCCTACGACCTAAGATTGCGATCCTAACTACCATGAGAGTTTTTGAACGCACCTCATGAAATGAAACACATAATCCATAGGGTAATGTTTTTATTCTTATGTTATGTTTTGTACGCATGAATGGAATGCAAGTGAGAATGAAATGAGAATGCGAATGGAATGGATTGGAATAATCATTCTCATTTTATTGTTTGGTAGTAAATATGAAGGACTTCAGGAATGGAATGAACTTAAAAGAACATTTCTCAAAAATACCACTCTTAGTGATAAATACATAATTTTAATTAAATAATATTATTTCGTAATTTTTTACCAAAAAATGGTGAAATGTAACGAAAATAGTAATTACGGATAATGGAGGTGGCGGCGGTGGTGAAGGAAGTTGATGGCATGGTGGTGAATGTGGTTTGCTTTTTTGAAATGTGAAAATGATTGTTTTAGTAATTTTTATACTTTAAAAGTATTCCTTAAATAATGGAATAACCATTCCATAGGTTTACTAATGAAATGAAAATCCATTCTTTGGAATGAAATTTCATTATTTGTGAATGATCATTTTTATTCAATGTGTTATACCAAAACAATTATTCAATGCGTCATACCAAAACAAGAAATGGATAGAATGAGCATTCCATTCCATCATACCAAACATGACATTAGAGAATTTGGATGGACATGAGGTACTCCATAAAATCCAAACTAAAATTTAAATAAGTTTACTTCGTCAAACACGATAATTACACACAATAAATTAGAATTATAACTACACACAATATATTAGAATTATATTTAAGATGAACTCGTCATACTAAGTAGCTGGTACGCCTGCTAGTCACAAAACACGATTCACGGTTTAAATAATTAAATTGCTTTTAAATCGTATATTGTCATATGATGGAATACTAGTTACATGATATGATCCGACATCAAAGTTCTAATACAATTTCATGACTTTAGATCCAAAAGTAAAGCTTCTATGAACAATTCCTAGTCTTGGATGGCCCTTCATGAGAGCTAAATTTTTTAGAGATTGTAGGCAAGATAAAATTCAATTTTATCTTCGATATTTAATAAATATAAATAATTTATTAGAACTACGATTACTACGGATATAATCCGTTCCTTAAAGGATTGGGATTGGCCTTGACACATAAAATACACACTCATGTGAAAAAGAAAAAAAATAACACTTAAAAAATCTATCCTATAATTTGACTAACCAACAAATGGTGACCTACTCATGAAATCAATATGGCCATGTCAGAATTTGACTAATCCAAAAAGGATGACATGCTCATCAAATGCAGAAAAGTCTTAGGTTACATTAGATTTAATTATTAGGTTGGTTTGGATTTATTTTTCGGGCCTAAAAATACTTAATCTTAATTTGTTTTAGACTGGGTTTAAGTGTTTTGGGAAGATATAAGTAAATGAGCAAATGACGCTAAACACTATTATAGTTTTAAAAGTGTGCAATTTTTTTTTCTCATGGTTTCTAAGCACCCCTACATTTTGCAAAGAGTGTAAATAGCCCCCTCCAAATCCTTTTTCGATGACTGAGAGGGGGATTTTTTATACATTTATGAAACCATATGCATGTTTTGCACCCGTCACATGACTGAATTCCGGCAAAAAAAATGAACGGAACAGTATTATAAGAGTCAAAGTGCACACTTTTGGAATAGTAGTATGAATTATCTGCACAAAATAAATTAGAGGAGAGTTTTCCGCACATTTTTAAAACTATAGGAGTATTTTGCGTCATTTGCCCATAAGTAAATATATAAACTTGGACCTATAGGTTATAGTAGAACAGATATAAGAAAAACAAAAAAAATTCAGATTTGAGACCCCCTAGGCCGGAGGCCCTAGGCTTAGGGCCGGCCTTGCTCCGAGCTGATTCTTATTAAATTCTTATAGAACTGATTTAAAGTTGCAATGCATTTCAAGTCAAGCCTGTTGTAATGAAAAATCCATTTGTCTCTATTTGTTTAATCAATTCAATGTGTGCAGTTCAGGATAACAATTTGGCCTACTCAGTTAGAACTAACCATATATTTAATTTTGATACCCTTTCTAGTATAATTTTCAGTTGCTATTTTTGTTAAAAAGGTCAATGATATCCAATATATTTGGAATAAATATGTATTGTATTTGCTGTAAATTCTTAGATTCCTATTATACTTAAATTACTTAGAATAGATTAGTATGATTAGAGGAAATCTCTTGTATAAAGCTACACCTTCTGATTCAATAAAATTCATTCAAAGGTAAAATATTTTTTTCCTTATTTTTACATTTTTTTTGTATTATTAAGGGCCATTTTGTTGTTTGTACTATTAAACAATGACTCATTATGTTAAATAAGTTTTTGGTCTTTTTTTTTTTTTGGGTAAATGAGTTTTTGATCTTTTCTTATTCTGTTCCATGCTTTGTGTAGTCTTTGTTGTTTGATGGGATTATATTATACAACTAATAGACTTAATGTAACAGTATGTACACACAAAAATAACAACAAAAAGAAAAGAAGGAAAAAAAAAAAACCAACAATAAAAACAGAGGTAAAAGGGGCGGGTATATACGGTTGTATTTGCTCTTAACCTATATTGGTGTCATCACCAAGTTTTATATGTTTAATTTTTGTCTTAGACACTCAGATACTAACTTCATCATAAATGAAAACCTACTAAAATAATTTATATATATATATATATATATATATGTAAAAAAACAATAAGAAATAGACCAGTAACAGATGCACAAAATTTTAGCAAAATAATCAGAGCAACCTCTTAGAAAGGGGGAAAAAAAAAAGAACCGTATTCTATAGGTAAAACGTCCAAAGCAGTCATTTTCTTCCATTCGAGTTAATACATTCATGGTATAGTGAAATAACGGAGAAGAACAACGAAAATTAAAATCAATGACATTAATATCATCATCACTATTCTTTATTCACATGAATGAAGTTGGCTGCTTTGTTATTTACATCAATGTTGGCGGTGTCCATGAAACTCTTTGCATACAAAACTCCTCTTTCGATTCTAAGGCCTTGATTGCATGGCTATCAACACACACATTCGTCAAGTACCATTTTCTTTTTCGGCGTCAACAAAAGCGGGATTTGCACAAAGAATAATACTTTCCCTGAATAGTCCCTTAGTTGGGGTTGTTTTGACAGGTATGATCAGGGACGGATCCACCTAAGGACCAGTGGGAGCGAAAGTTTTTTTTTAATATTTTTTTTACTCTAAATTTTTGGATATTTAGCATTTAGACTGAAAATTTATTTGAAGCTCCACTAAAATAAATATATATCATTTATATCCCAAAAACTCGTTGTAAATTTTTTTAGCCCTCACTGAGTTGGATCTCTAGATCCATCACTGGATATGACAACAACTATATGTCTTTCCTTAAATACTATCACATATATTACCTTTAAATTCTTTATTAGCTTTACTAATCAACGAAATTTAAGTCAATCGACCCACAAGACAATATTATTGAACCAAAGCGACAACCAAAAACAAGCCTGGCATAGCCAAAAGGACTAAGCAAAGGCAGAGCAAAAAGAAAGAAATACAAGCCTAAAGACGGCCAAAACAAAACCTTGCAAGGCTAGCAAACAACAACAGCTGAGCATAAAATTTATCTTTGTACTTAACGAGCAGACTAGAATTCGGGTGAGCCCACAATACTAAGTAGTTGCAAACGTAGCAAAAATAGTAGTCAATTTGATATTTGATGGACATAGCAATACGAATAATACTTGGGTTCTATCCCGGGAGGAAAAGATGAAATTTGTCCTCCCACTGATTTAGTCCAAAAAAAAATTGATCCGCCACCATTTTTCTAAAAAAGAAGATGGATAATAATCTCATAAAAAGAGAACAAACCTCAATTCATATTTTTTTCAAATTTTTTGGCCGCCACAAACATCATCCTCCCGGATTATGACTCAGAGTGTTGTTAAATCAATACATGGCATGACCACCCCCAAGTTCTTCTATTTCTTACCGACTTTAGGACTAAACATGATTCTTTAAGAACAACTCAACGATTGTTCTTCTTACATTTTAAAATCTAAAACACAAATTCAAGTCCCTTTAAAATATTGCAGTATTCCATCAAAACAATCACGGTTACATTACAAGCAACACATTAGTGAAGTAAATAATTCATTAAAAAAAGATTAAATAATTTAGTTTAATTGATAAAAATCAAGAGTACAAAATAAAATTATATTCAATAATTATGGAACTCGAAGGATACAACTTCATGCATCATATTATATCGAAAGGCAACATTACAACATCATTAAATCGAGAAGACAATGTTTTACATCACTTCATAGTACAAGTTCAATTGCTATTTATTGTTGCTATACATTCATTAATATTTTATAAAGTGAATGTCCCTGCAAATTGAAAACCCAATCCTATGGGTGGTTCAGTCAACAACATCTAATGTGATCTTGATAGCACACATCTAATAATGTGGCTAGGGCACAAACAACTTTTAAACAAGAAAATAATTTTTTTTTTGTATGGTAAGAAACACATACCCACACACTCACACACGAGTCCTATGGGACTCGAACCCTAACCTGCTTCCCTTTGGGGAGGGAAGGTCTAAAATACCTTGGGTAAGAAAATAAAAATTTGCACACATGAATATCACAAGAAACTTAACAGATGCACAAATCCCACCAGAAAAATTACAGCAACCCCTTTAAGCACAAAGAAATGGTCAAACAATTTAATTGCGTGTATATATGAAATCCAAGATCTTAAGCAGAAAAGGGAAAACCCGAAGCAAGTAAATGAGGGACCACAATATCAGCACCGCTACTTTCTATCCCTCAAGATCTGCTTAAATTTCTCATCAGTGCTATTGATGTCGAGTGAAACCGAACTCTCCACATAAAAAACCTCGAAAGAAAAAGACGGATAATCAGCAAATTTGGTGAATGTATTTTGCTTAGTACAGTACGATCCCACTCTCATTGAATGCGAGGGACCAATCTTCAATAGAACTTCACCATTCTCCAAGACACATAACGGCTTGTGGCAAATAGGGACTTCACCTGGGATGTCTTCACACGGGATGCTGATAAACTTACTCCAACATGCCTTGGTCCCATAACCCTTGCTCAACCATATCTCATATAAACGTCCATTAGCACCATTAACCGACGACAATGCATACAAACATTCTTCAAAATTCCCAAATCTGGAAACCTCGCCCGGAATACGATCCAAGGACATCTCACTAAATACCTGTTTGGATATATCAAAAGAAAGTACTACCCTATTTGACACTTTCCAATGAAAAGCTCCATTACACAAGTAGCTATTAATATAGCTACCTCCATTATCGGGATCCCATCCCGGCAGTGGCAGATCAGAATTACAACTCACGTCCTGCATTCTTGTCCACGAATTGAGCCTAAGACTATACACATCTAATCTGACACTTTTTGAGGCTTTAATATCATCACCTCTTAGCATAATCACCTTATAATCATTCTCAGAATCATCATAAAAAAAGCCGGTACCGGCAACAGTAACATTCTGCATTGGTGGTGGGATTGGCAATTCCTTGAAGTCTGAAGTGGATGGATTGTATAAAAATAATACGGATAGATAGAAACGTAAAAGAATTAATCCATTACTAGATCCTACTAATTCATTGTTAACGTTACCCCTCGTTACGAAAACATCAACATCAACATCAAAACCATCGAGTGTTGATACGCCATCTATTGCTCGATGAGAGAAACTTGTACAAAAGATTTTGTGGCGCTTTTGGAATCGATTGAGACGCAAGTTTATAAAATAGGGGTCGGAAATTAGCGCGCGGAATCGTTTGGAAACGCATCCGAATATGACAACAGATTTAATTGGAAGTCTTGAGAGGATTTCCATCTCCAATTCGGGAGGTAGTTTTTTCGGAGACGATTGTTTTTTCGTAAACATAATTACTCGACAATGGAGTTGTTTATTTCCCTTCACAGATAAGTTATGGAAGGTAGTGTTTTAGGGTTGAGAAAACGAGGGAGTTAGGGTTTGGTGAAATAGACTTTGGGTTGAGAGAGCGGAGAGAGATGATTTTAGGGTTTAGTAACAGAAATTTTACGCTGTATATGGAGTTATATATGATTTTAGGATTGCAAACTTAAGTTTAAAAGGAGGGGCATGGCCGGGCCTCGCCTGAAATCCCCCAAAATAATTGGAGCGCGCTTGAGAAATTGATAGTGTAAAAAAATATTAAAAATATATTAAATATATTAATATTAAAAAAATTGAAAACAACATCCTTCTTGGCGATATCGGAAAAAATTATTGTTGTTGGGTAGAGTCTTAAGTGTACTGGCCAAACATTATGTGAGTTTATAACTCCCTTTCTCTTGTTCTTGGTTAGGCTTTTGCCTGATTGTTAAAAAAAATATATATTATGTGGTTGTGATAAAAATCTGCTAACTTTAATTAAAATAATGGTTTGATTTGGATTAGATTTTAGTTACGGTAAGTTAAAAAAATTGAGAATTTTTCGTTTTGAGTCTATAGTAATAATAACTGAAATATAAAATTTTGAGCCCCCAAAATTGTAAAATTAGATTTGAATTTAGTATGAACTAAGCTGTTAAATAAATTAATTTTTTTTGAACATATGGTAAAATAATTTTTATTTTTACAAGAATGAGGCCCTTGAATTGGGCTACGAAACTACTTATTATTAATATTTTTTTAGAAAAAAATTAAATATATAAAAAAATGTCCCCGGGCTCAAAGACCCTAGGGATCATTGAATAGCCTGCAATATAAGTTCCATCCCAGTTATTACATGGCCATAATTATACTAATGCCCTATTTGGTAGGTGGTCTGATTTCAGGTGGTCTGGTCTGGTCTTGCGTTTTATGGGACCAAACCGTATTTGGTAGCATTAGTCTCAAATTTTTGGTTAGACCAAATAAGACCAAAATGACCTCATTTCAGACAAAAAAAAAAAGGTGGTTCCTAGTGGTCCGGTCTGGTCTTATTAATAAAATATATTTATAAATAATTAAAAATGAATAAATAATAATAATAAATTAAATAAAACATATTTTAAAAATAAAATATAAATAATAAATAATAAACAAAATGAAATAAATAATACCTAATAATAATAAAAAATGAATATAATAATAATAATAATAAATAAATAAATAATAAAATATATTTATAAATAATTAAAAATGAATAATTCATAATATAAATAATAAATTAAATAAAACATAATAATAAAAAAAAATGAATACAATAATAATAAATAAATATAATAATAATAATAAATGGACTAAATAATAAATAATAATAATAAATTACATAAAACATATTTAAAAATATAATAAATAATAAACAAAATGAAATAAATACTAATAATAAATAAATATAATAAAAAATAATAAATAGATATAAGAATAAATAAATATAATAAGAAATAATAAGTAAATATAATAATGAATAAATAATTCATAATAATAATAAAAAATATGTATAATAATAATAAATTAATAAAATATATTTTTAAATAATTAAAAATGAATAAATAATTTATAAATAAAATGAATTAAATAATGAAATAATAATAAATAAATAGAATATATTTATAAATTAATATATAAATTAATAAATAATAATTTAATAATATAAATAATAAAATAATAAAATATATTATAAAGTGAAGAAATAATAAATAAAGAAATAAATAATACATAAATAAATATTATAATAAATAATAAATAAATAGTAAGACCAGATCATTTACCAAACAAACTTTTCCATATTAGATTAGACCAGACCAGACCAGACCGGACCGGACCAGACCAGACCAGATCAGATCAGAAAGACCGCCTACCAAACATGGAGTAAGGATCATTAACATTGCCAATGCAATAGAAAATTTAGAACCCAATCGAGAAGGCAAAGATATATTATCATAGCCGAGTCCCATAATTCCACTTTGAAATTACCCAGGAGACGGTAAACTATGCCTAGAGGGGGGGGGGGGGGGGGGGGGATAGGCTTTTATAGATTTAATGACAAATTTTAATTTTAATTGCAAAATAGTCAATGTTAATCAAATTCTTTAACGAGATAATCTAATCAATAATAAATATAAGTGTAGAAAATAAAGCAGAGATGACACAAATATTTTTACGTGAAAAACCTTGGAAAAACTCCAAGTAAAAAACCACGGATACACTCTAGTGTCGATGCACGATGAATCAAAGAATTCGTACAGACTCTATGAAGTTAGGATATACAATAACTCTTCTTTGCCATTTTTCACTCGATATTTGAAAGTCCTTATTCACTCGTGCTACTATGAAGCTCTCGCTTCGATTTCTATACTCTGACAGCTCCGCTTCTCAACTAATCAAAAGAACCATGAAGCTTCTCACTCTGATCTGCGCACTCTGACGGCTCCGCTTCTCAAAGAATTGATGCAACCAAGTTGCACAAGGTGAAGTGATGATCTTTCAATAACTAGATCATTCAATTGTGCATAAAGATTTCAAATGTTGAAGCACAATTATATAACCTTAAAAAACACAACAGAATCCTGATATAAGATGATCAAACAATCTCTTTCTCTCACTCTTTGCAAACGAATCTGATCTGTAAAATAATTGCAGAGCTCTTAAAAATATAATTCACAATCCACTATATATTAACCACACCTCTTCTCTTAAGTTTCACTCCTATATATAGAAAAAGGAGACTCATATTAGAGTTTGGATTTTTTTTCCTCCAAGTCTTTGTTTCTTGGCCATTAAGTCTCCAAAATATTGTCCAACATACCAATAATAACCCTTAGACACGTCCAAAAGTATTTTGGAGACTTTAACTAATAAAATTCATGCATATTAAAAGACTGATGTTGGCCAACTCGAGAACTCGAGAATTAGGTCGAGATCTTGAAATTTTAAAATTGTCGAGTTCTCGGTAAAAAGATGCCGAGATCTCGGGAATGCTAATGGTGGCCAATGACGGACTAATATCTCTAGAATGAAATTCACACTTGGGCCATCAGTCCTAGTGGCGGGCTAATAAACTGAGATCTCGGGACCCTTGAAAAATGTTCACTTTTTGTACTTTGTCTCCGTTCGTCATTTTCTTCAATCAGTATTTTGTATCTTCATCACTTTATACTTGAAACATAAACTCTCAACACTCAATATGGTTATTGATCAGAATATGCTATTACAAATAAATGTTCTTACACACTTATTTTCAGATGTCACATACAAGTTTTTCAGAGGCAATGTTGCCTTTTGAGCTACTTCTGTCCATGTCCTATGTGTTATAATTGTAACGAAATAGAGATACGCCACATTATAACGAATGGAGCAAATCACTAGTAGAACTACACCATATGTTTGTTGATGTTTAGTATCATAAACCACATTCTTTTCCTCTAATTTGCATATTCAGATGTCGAAACATTCTTTTATTTTTCCCACAGGATACAATAGCCTACGTACCCACTTCTTTTTTTTTTGCAACTATTCCGATGGTTGCGCAATTTTTGCTCCAATGTTAAATATTGTCACATATTTAAAGATATGTTATGGGTAGAAGACATCCGTGGAGATTATTCAATATTGACTTTTATCATTGAAATTTTCTTGTGGAATTGTACCAATAAATATCATTGGACGAATTCTAGTGGTATTTTCCATTCCATGATTACAAAAAGTTAATTCAGTTCCTAAATAAAGTCCTAGCAACACTAAGGCCATGTTTGGTAGGCGGTCTTTCTGGTTTGGTCTGGTCCGGTCTGATCTGGTCTAATCTGATCTGGAAAAGTCTGTTTGGTAAGCGGTCTTGTGTTATTATTTATTTATTATTTATTATAATATTTATTTATGTATTATTTATTTATTATTTATTCACTTTATAATATATTTTATTATTTATATTATTAAATTATTATTTATTAATTTATATATTAATTTATAAATATATTCTATTTATTTCTTATTATTTCATTATTTAATTCATTTTATTTATAAATTATTTATTCATTTTTAATTATTTAAAAATATATTTTCTTAATTTAATATTAATTTATTATTATTATACTCATTTTTTATTATTATTATGAAGTATTTATTCATTATTATATTTACTTATTATTTATTATTATATCTATTTATTATTTTTTATTATATTTATTTATTATTATTATTTATTTCATTTTTTTTATTATTTTTATTATATTTTTAAATATGTTTTATGTAATTTATTATTTATTTTATTAATTTATTATTATTATATATTATTTAGTCCATTTTGTATTATTGTTATTATATTTATTTATTATTACTGTATTCATTTATTTATTATTATTATGTTTTATTTAATTTATTATTTATATTATTAATTATTCATTTTTAATTATTTATAAATATATTTTATTATTTATTCATTTATTTATTATTATTATATTCATTTATTATTATTATTAGGTATTATTTATTTCATTTTTTTTTATTTATTATTTATATTTTATTTTTAAAATATGTTTTATTTAATTTATTATTATTATTATTATTAATTTATTATTATAATTTATTCATTTTTAATTATTTATAAATATATTTTATTAATAAGACCAGACCGGACCACCAGGAACCACCTTTTTTTTTTTTGTCTGAAATGAGGCCATTTTGGTCTGATTTGGTCTAACAAAAAATTTGGGACCAATGCTACCAAACACGGTCTGGTCCCATAAAACGTAAGACCACACCAGACCACTCATACCCTTCGACTATGTTATCACATCCACTAGAAGAAGACGACATGAAACCAATTTGAACTCTCAAACACCACAAAAGGACTGTTAATAAATGTAAAACGAACTAAATTTATTTGAGAGAGTATGACCATAATAAAGTATAAATCAAATTAAGGCTGAATCACGTTAAATACTGTGTATTGTTTATATTATCATGTTGCTTGTCATTGGGATCTACATAGATTTCTTCTATCTTGTTTCCGATATTGGACAAAGGGAAATCAATTTCTAGTCAAAGGGATTAATATCTAACTTCTAATTATGCTTCTATGCAGTAGATAATTAAAAAAGCACCAATATTACATATTGTGCGATACATGAGAATAAGATTTTACCCTAGATTATAGATAATTAACAAAAGTACATAATCACATTATCATAGTTGAACAATATCTTTGTCATTAAATTTCATGGTTAGAAAAATTTCACACCTAGACATCTCTATGCAAAAGTAATTTGCAAATAATATGCAAGAGAATGAGAGATGTAGTTTGTAGACATGCATTAGTCCGGACACTATTTAATATCCAAAATATTAAATATGTGGCTTGAGCACAAACAACTTTATCTTATAATAAATAAGAAATGAAAATTTGCACCCAAAAAATTGACAAGAAACAGATTCACAAATTCCATCAAAAAAAGTTGAAGCAACCCTTCTAAGCACAAACGAATGGTCAAACAGTTTAATTGTCTCTATCAAAATTTCAATATAATTAACATAAATTTCAACATAATTAACATAAATTTCAACATACCATTCTCAGAATCGTTGTAAAAAACACCCAAATACACGTACGTATCGGTATCAGCATCCCACATTGATGGTGCAGATGGGATTGGCAATCTCTTAGATTCTCGAGTGGATGGATTGTATAAGAATAATATGTATCGACCAACACGCATAAGAATTAAGCCATTACTAGATCCTATTACATCTGGTCTATTCTTCAATGCTTCATTCTTCTCCTCATCAAGAAGTGATATATCCAAGTTAAATGCTGCATTTGTCTTGACATCATCAACATCAATGGCGTCAAGTAATGATAGGCAGTCTATTGTTCCACAAGTGGAACCTGCACAAAAGATTTTGCGGCGGTTTTGGGATCGATTGAGGTGCAAGTTCACGAAATAGGGGTCGGAAATTAGCGCGCGAAATTGTTTAGAAACAGATGAATAATTACTAGAAGAATCTAGTAATTGAGTAAGAAGTGTATAATAAGAAAATTCTTGCAAGTAAGAGCTAATTTGCAGAATAATAATTTTAAAAAACTTTGAAAATTACTGTCATCAACTAACTTATTATATATTAAGCAATAGTTTCATTCAAATTGAAGAAAGAAGCTGTAATTTTTTTTTATACCGTGAATAAGAATTTATCAAAACGTCAAATTAATTTGGAGCCAATAAATCTTTACTTGCAATAATTATAGATTACTTTGGATGAACATTCCTATGTTGGTAATCATATTTACTTAAATTTTCACCAAAATGGAACTTTTAATTGCGAATGCATAGGATTTATGCAAAATAACAAAACTCTTAATGACTCGAAAAAGGATGAAGCAATTTGGGATGATACAACAAGAATATTGTGTTTTCTGTGGGGATCCTAATGAGGACAGAAACCATCTAGTATTTTTTTATTGTCAATTCACTGCTAAAGTATGGGAGTTTATTAAAGCCAGGGTTGAATTCAATGTCCTAATATGAATTGGAATGGGATGGTGCAATGGTATAATGATTTGAAAGGTAATAGTCTCCATGGTCCCATAAACCAAATGGTGTGTTACAATTACTGATATGTTTGTTGATATGCTAGAAGTGTTCTGGTTTCAATTTCGGTTGCAGCTTCTTCAGCAGATGGGAGGAACTGATTGTATTAGAATATATATATATATATATTTTAGTGGCATGTGTTGAACCCTAGATCCAAAACATGCGAAAAGGATACTCATTCTAGTCAACTTCTGAATCTTCTTGCTCTTCATATTCAAGTTCTTTGACATTGCTTGGTACTTATTTTATTTTGACGGATAGTTGCTTAGTGTGTTCCTCAACACATTTCAAAATATTCTGTAACTGTGCTAGATAGCAGCAGACATTTTTTCTCTCGATGGATATCAGTGGATACGCCTGCAACTTGGGTCAGCCCAACCCGGCCCAACCCGAACCCAAGTGGACCCGGTGCCGGGTTGAGTCGGGTCGGGCCACCACCTACTCCGGGTTCGGGTTGAGCCCAACCCATCTTTTACTGGGTTTGGTCGGGTTGACCCATGTTTTTTCCTCTTTTAGTTTTTTCTTGTGTGTGTTTTTGTCAAATTTGGGTTTGGGGTGCCAAGTCGGGCCACCATGGGATGGAACCTAATTCTTTTAATAAGAGTTCATACTTTTCCATAATAAAATTGGAATTAGATTTTAATAAAAGCAACTTATGAACAAATTAAATACCCATCAAATCAACATTAAAGAAAGAAAATAACAAAAAATAAGGATACACCCAAAATAATTCACCGATTCATTTAAACTTCAGACTTGATTGGAAGGAAGCCACAACAAAACCACAAAGCATCAGCAGGATCATCAACAAATATAAGGATTGCCAAACCCATACAAAGAGTCAAATACAAAGCCTAAACATACACATACATATATATATATATATAGAGAGTGAGAGATCTGAAATATATATATAGAGAGATTTTGTCTGTATATATATATAGAGAGGGATCTGATACATATATAGAGAAATATCTGTGAAAATATATGACTCAAGATATGAGAGTCATGCATGCATGCATGCACATGAGGTAAGCAATGATGAAATGATAGAAGGTGATGTATAGGATGACGTCCAAAGAAGCTTCCACAACCATGCCACCTTTCACATGCATGAACCAAAGTCTTCATCAAGACATGCGTGAAGAATTTTGCCATTCTTTCCTCTGCCAACACATGATTATTATCATTTTGATTTCCTCTCTCAAACCCTATATATATGGGACAAATACATGTTGTATATGGTGTGGTTGATAAGCTCCAATTCTGTAACAGTATTGGAAGAGGTGGAGAGAAAAGAAATCCCCATATATATTTGAGCTACCCCTCCGTGGACGTACCCGATTTTGGGGAACCACGTAAATATCCTTGTGTCTTTGTGTGTGTGTTTGATTTGAATTAAGGTCCAACAATTGGTATAAGAGCCATTTTTACAAGCATTAAACTCACAAACTACACATACTGGAGGCTTGCCCATCACACGTAGAATCCATTCCCGTTGAAAACAGGCCAAGAACATATGCCACGCGCCCTCACGCGCCACTAGACGCTCGGCGCGTCAATCTTCTTGATGTCACGCGCTCCACGCGCCTTCTTCCTCCAGAGCGCGTGAAGCCCACGCGCCTTCTCCGGCGACCCTGGTTTTTCCGGCGACGTTCCGGCGACTGGTTTTTTCCCCGGCAATGACGTCAACATCCACGTGTGCCAGTAATATGCTGACACGTGTCACCAACCAGTGATTGACATGTGTCACCATCTGGAAGCTGCCACGTGTGCCCAATAAGGGGCTGCCACGTGTCACTTTGTCAGCTGCCACGTCATCAAATTTATGATATTTACAGTTTTGCCCTTCTACACTGTTTTGGTCATTCCGAGCTCGTTTTAAGTCCGTTTTGAGTGAACGAAAGGTCGATCCTAGCTAAATCGATCGTTCCGGATTCAACGGTGGACTCCGTTTTTCAAAATTAGTACTCTAATTTTGGGAAAACCTGGTTTGAAGTTTTATTGCTGCTAGTTGGTGCGTTAATTTTATCAATTTTTGATATCTGTTATTTCAAGTCATGACTGAAGTACAGAATACCGAGCAATCAGAGACCAGAGATACTGGAGGGAATACTGTTGGGACGAGCGGTTCTATGAGGAGAACCATGCTATCAAATGCAAAGTTTGAGGTGGAGAAATTCGACGGCACCAATAACTTTGGCATGTGGCAATGCGAAGTCCAGGATCTTCTATTTCGAGATGGTTCCCAAATTGCCTTGGATACTAAGCCTAAGGATATCTCGGATGAAGATTGGACATTCGTTAATCGTCAAGCTTGCGGCACAATCCGATTGTGTTTAGCGAAAGATCAGAAGTACTTTGTGATGAAAGAAAATATGGCGGCAGATCTGTGGAAGAAACTGGAGGACAAATTCATGACGAAAAGTCCAGAAAATCGCCTTTATCTGAAGTCAAAGCTCTTCAGATTCCAGTACAAGAAAGGTACCCCTATGATCGAACACTCATACAATTTCAACAAACTAATTGCAGATTTACAGAATTTAGATGTTGAAATTCTTGATGAAGATAAAGCTTTGATTTTATTAAATTCCTTGCCTGAGAGCTATGATCATTTATCCACAACTTTAATGTACGGAAAAGATGAGGTTAAATACATAGATGTTGCTAACGCTTTGGTAAACAATGAGTACCGGAAGAAGGATCAACATGATCACCGGGACAATACATCAGAGGCATTGACTGTAGACAGAGGCAGGACGAATAACAGATCAAAAGGAAAGGGGAGATGGCGGTCCAAATCCAGATCACAACCAAACAGATCGGAATCATCCAGAAGACGACAAGAGAAGGATGAGTGTTTCCAGTGTCACCAGAAAGGGCACTGGAAGAGAGACTGTCCAAACAAGGACAAACCACATGCCAATATTTCCAGAAAGAAGGAAGACGAAGATGAATCAGCCTTTACTGTTTCATCGTCAGACACTGATCAGTCTGATAGATGGATTCTTGATTCAGGTTGTTCTTATCATATGTGTCCAAATAGGAATTGGTTCTCTAGCTTCGAGGAGCTGGATGGAGGAATTGTGCTAATGGGCAACAACAACACCTGTCAGACCAAAGGGATCGGAACAATACGTCTGAAGATGCACGACGGTACAATCAGAAACTCTCCGATGTCAGGTATATTCCAGACCTGAAGAAAAACTTCATTTCATTAGGGGTTTTAGATTCCAGTGGTTACAAGGTGACCATGGAAGGTGGAGTTCTGAAAGTAGTTCGAGGTACATTCGTGGCAATGAGAGGTATTTTGAAGAAAAATCTATATTACCTAGATGGGTATACAGTAACAGGAAGAGTAGTTGTGATAAGCAGTTCTGAAAACAAGTCAGCCGATCTTACCCGACTCTGGCACATGCGTTTAGGGCATGCGGGTGAGAAGGCGTTGCAAGGATTGGTGAAGCAAGGCAGACTAAAAGGTGCCAAAACTGGCAAACTTGATTTCTGTGAGCATTGTGTGCTAAGTAAACAGACGAGGGTCAAGTTTGGCATGGCGATTCATCGAACGAAGGCAACACTGGACTATGTTCACACAGACGTCTGGGGGCCATCCAGAATCACTTCATTGGGAGGTAAACGTTGGTTTGTAACGTTTATTGATGATTTTTCTAGATATGTCTAGGTTTATACTATAAAACATAAAGATGAAGTGCTAGATATCTTTCTTAAATGGAAAAAAATGATAGAGACCCAGACAGGCAGAAAGCTCAAGAGGCTCATATCAGACAACGGTGGCGAGTACAAATCAGATCCCTTCATGAAAATCTGTCATAATGAATGGATAATTAGACACTTCACAGTGCCTAGAACGCCACAGCAAAATGGAGTAGCAGAAAGAATGAATCGCACTTTGGTGAAAAAAGTACGATGTATGCTATCTCAATCTGAGCTCAGCAAATCATTTTGGGCAGAGGCATTGGCATACTCCACTCATATTGTCAACCGACTTCCTGCAACTGCACTAGATGGGAAAATTCCCAAGGAGGTATGATCCGGATATCCAGTTTCTGATTATGATTCTTTTCATATATTTGGATGTCCAGCATACTTTCATGTTGTAGAATCTAAACTGGATCCTAGAGCCAAGAAAGCTCTCTTCATGGGACATAGTGAAGGTGTGAAAGGATTTCGATTGTGGTGCACAGAAACAAAGAAGATCATCTGTAGCAGAGATGTTACTTTTGATGAGTCTGTCATGCTGAGACAGACAACTCCAACTAAAGAAGAAGTGAATCCAAATATTCAGCAACAGGTGGAGTTTGAAAGTCACGAAGATACTGAGCCACCAGTTGATAGTTCTGAAGATGATTCTGATAGTCAGGACGAGGACTCAGTTGAGGTGGAGACTCCATCTCCAGTACAAATGATTCATCAGCAGCCAGACTATATTGCAGCCAGCAGACCTAGAAGGGTCATTCAGAAGCCAGCCCGATTTATTGACATGGTGTCATTTGCACTTCCAGTGACAGAATATGATGTCCCTGACACTTACAGAGAATCAGTACACAGTACTGATAGTAAGAAATGTAAGGTAGCTATGGATGAAGAGATGAAGTCTCTACATCAAAATCAGACTTGGAAACTAGGTCAATTTCCAAAGGGCAAGAAGGCTATTGGCTGTAAATGGGTTTATGCTCAGAAAGAAGGTGATCCCGGCATAAACCAGATCAGATACAAAGCCAGACTAGTAGCGAAAGGCTACGCTCAAAGGGAAGGAATCGACTACAACGAGGTATTTTCGCCTGTTGTTAAACATTCCTCTATTCAGATACTTTTGGCTTTAGTAGCACAGTTTGATCTCGAGTTAGCTTAACTTGATGTCAAAACTGCATTTCTCCATGACACTTTGAACGAAGAGATCTACATGACTCAGCCCGATGGGTTCAAAGTTTCAGGACGTGAGAACTGAACATGTAAATTGAGCAAATCACTGTATGGCTTGAAACAGTCCCCGAGACAATGGTACAAAAGGTTTGACTACTTTATGAAGCAACAAAAGTATACCAGAAGACATTTTGATCATTGTGTATACCTTCGAAAACTCCCAGATGGTACATTTGTATATTTGCTCTTATATGTAGATGATATGTTGATAACATCTAAGAGCAAGGTGGAGATTGATAGACTGAAGACTCAATTGAGCTCAGAGTTCGAGATGAAGGATCTTGGCGAAGCTAAGAAGATACTCGGGATGGAGATCAAGCGGGACAGACAGAAAGACACAGTGTGTTTAACTCAGACGAAGTATTTGAAAAAAGTGCTTCAGACATTTGCCATTGATGGCAACACCAAATCCGTAAGCACATCGCTGGCCTCACACTTCAAACTGAGTGCAAAGATGTCACCAACCACAGATGATCAGAAAAGGCAAATGGAACATATTCCATATGCAAATGCAGTTGGTGCCCTTATGTATGCAATGGTATGTACCAGACCTGACATTTCATATGCTGTAAGTATTGTGAGTCGATACATGCACAATCCTGGTAAAGGCCATTGGCAAGCAGTGAAGTGGATTCTACGGTACATTCATGGTACTGTGGATATCGGGTTAAAGTTTGAGAGAGAGAAGACAGTGGGTAAGCATCTAGTTGGATATGTTGATTCCGACTATGCTGGAGATCTTGATAAAAGAAGATCTACTACTGGTTATGTATTCACTATGGCAGGTGGACCAGTATGCTGGAGGTCTACATTACAGTCAAGGGTGGCTTTGTCTACTACAGAGGCAGAGTATATGGCTGTAACCGAAGCTTTCAAGGAAGCTATTTGGCTTCAAGGGTTGACTACAGACTTGGGTATTTTTCAAGAAACTGTGAAGATTTTTTGTGATAGTCAGAGTGCGATTTGTTTGGCAAAGAACCAGGTCCATCACAGTTGTACCAAACATATTGATGTTCGGTTCCACTTTGTTAGAGACATAGTAGATGATGGGAACATTCTACTACAGAAGATTGGTACTGCAGATAATCCTGCAGACATGCTCACCAAAGTGGTTACAGGGATCAAGTTTCAATATTGTTTGAACTTGATCAATATCTCTCGTACTCAGAGCGCTTAAATGCGCATTGGGGGGTAGCTCAATCAGAAGACTTAATCAGTGAACTCTTTCGTCATGGTGGAGATTTGTGAAAATATATGACTCAAGATATGAGAGTCATGCATGCATGCATGCACATGAGGTAAACAATGATGAAATGATAGAAGGTGATGTATAAGATGACATCCAAAGAAGCTTCCACAACCATGCCACCTTTCACATGCATGAACCAAAGTCTTCATCAAGACATGCGTAAAGAATTTTGCCATTCTTTCCTCTGCCAACACATGATTATTATCATTTTGATTTCCTCTCTCAAACCCTATATTTATGGGACAGATACATGTTGTATATGGTGTGGTTGATAAGCTCCAATTCTGTAAGAGTATTGGAAGAGGTGGAGAGAAAAGAAATCCCCATATATATTTGAGCTACCCCTCTGTGGACATACCCGATTTTGGGGAACCACATAAATATCCTCGTGTCTTTGTGTGTGTGTTTGATTTGAATTAAGGTCCAATAATATCTGATATATAGTGAGAAATCTAAAATATATATACAAAGAGATTTTGTATGTATATATATTGAGGGATATCTGATATATATATATATACATATAGAGTGAGTAATCTGAAAGATATATATATATATATATATATATATATATATATATATATATATATATATAGAGAGAGAGAGAGAGATTTTGTATGTATATAAATATAGAGAGATAAAGAGCACTTCCTGATTTGTAGAGAACGACACTAGCTGTGTGAGAGAGAGGAGTCTAGGGTTTTTTCACATTTGAAGGGTTAGTAATTGTGGATGGTTTAATCTCAGCCATTAGATTGATTATTAAAGGGTTCATATTAGTTCCAGAACATTCTTTCTTAACAAAATCGGGTTTCAGGTTGGGTTTGGGTTCAACCCGAACCCAACCCAATTTAAATAATGGCTCGATAAAACCCAACATGTGCTAGCCCAAATTGAGCCCGAACCCAACCCAACCCCGAAATTTTTAGGCTGGGCCAGCCCACCAAAGTTGCACCCCTATCAGTGGACAGTTCATTAATCTTCATATCTTTTTGTCAGACAAAAGTACGATAATCATCATAACCACTGTCACGCCCCACCATTCGTAGACTCAAGCCGAGTCCCCAAATGGCGGCACGCGATGCTGAGATTAAACTAAGTCCGAAAATATCTCTTCTTAGACCACCTTTAGGGAAAAACAAGTTTATGAATTCATACTAGGGTTAAAATAGTCATTTTAAACTTTAGGAAGTCACAAAAGTCATCGGAAAACGACAAGGAAGTGAAATGAATTAAACGGCTCATGATATGGCTCAATTCGAGGTCACATAATCATTCAAGGGTAAAATGATAATTTCAGGGGTAATTTAATAATTTTAAAGTAAAAGGGTCTAAATCATACATAGGATGAACAATAGAAACAAACGGAACCAAAATAAGAGCAAAGAGGCACCAGTTATGAAATTTTGAAAAGTTGGACATCGCTTGAAAAATCCCAATTAAGGCAAACACCCCATGTTCACCCAAGGGTAAAAGAGTCATTTAAAGGGTAAAACAATAATTTCAAAGTGTAAATGTCTAAACCCGACATAGGAGAAGCCATAGGAGCAAACGGAACTCAATTTAAATCAACGACGTGAGAGATATGAATTTTTGAAGTTCGGGAAAAATTTTCCAAACGAAAGGGGAATAGTGAAAAATAGGGCGCGGACATCCCCTTTTTGGGCACTGCAGCCCTCTGTCCGCGCCCAAGGGCTGCCAATGTGCAGTTTTTCGGGTGGTTTTCAAGGCTCGGTTTGAGGCGGTTCGAACTCGAATAAATTTCCAACCTTTAACATACTAGATTATCAGATCAAAACTCATATTTCCAAGTAAAAAAATGAGGAGAATAGATAGAAAGAAGTGACATTAAAATTGGTCCGAAACAAGAAACTTTTACAAGAGCGATTCCTCTAACACCTCATATTATTTTCCCAATTTTTTGGAATTATTTTCGATTTGTTTTCGGTTGTGACGTCACTTGTTCATGACGTTATGGTTATTCTTATGTTTCACGTGTAAATTTTTTGCGTTTAACGTTTGGAGCTGAATGGGCGGCTGGATGATTATCTCGTTGAGGACTTCGTGGATTGTCAATGGCGATTACGAGAATTGACGGTGAGTTTAATGTTTCGAACGGGTGAAACGTTGAGGTGAGTTTTGGCTTCGACATCACGACTTTGCGATTTCTCTTCGTCGACTTCGTGGACTTCTGTGGTTATTACGTGACTTGATGTGACGGTAGTATTTCGAACTTAGTGAAACGTTTAAGTCGACTCTTATTATTGACTCACTGGGTTTGTTTTAATGCTTGACGTTTAGTGCTTCGACTGGTTGACGATACGATTTATTTATCCGACGTTAAATGTTTTGACTCAGTTGTTCGAGTCCGATAGTTAGTGTTTCGGACTTGATGAATCATTGACGTGAGTCTTTCTTATCAATTACGCGATTTCGTTTTGACGATTCACGGCTAGTGCTTTGACTGGGTGGCGACACACTTAGTATGTCCTACATTTGAGGCTTTGACTCTGTCTTTCGGGTTAGGTATTTAGTGTTGTAAGGGTCCGACGTTCTTGTTTTCCCTTGTAATGGGATTAGTACCTACTTTGTTTATCGTGTTTCTACGTGCCCTATGTGTTGATGTGAATTTATGTGCCTTAGTTGTTTGACTTACGTGCTTATGTGTATTTGTGTTAATGTTTTCGTTCTTCATGTTTATATGTACGTGATAAGTGTAATGTGATTTTGTTTAAACCTGTAGCATTTAATACTTCGACTCGACGGCACATTTGGTTTGTTCGGCATTTATGGTTTTGATTCGATTGGGTTAGTGACGACTCCGGTGAACGGGTAGTTGAGTCTCGTACCCGGAGTGTTATTTTGACTTGCATTATTTTTTTGACTATCTGTAGAGTTTACGGGGGGCGCAAGATATATATTGTGAGTCGATTCGTGATTTATTTTAGTTTATATCCGACTATATAGCCGAATTATTTATTCCGGATTTTATTAGTTATTTGGAGTACCATGGGGTTTTCGGGGATTTAATTGGTGGATAGATTTTGTGCCCCAGAGTTTTATTTGGGCCTATATTATTTATTTGGAGTCCGGTGAATTTTATGGGCTCACGTGGAATTATTTGAGTGTCCCCGGTGTATTTTACGAGACTTATTTTATTTATGCGAATTTAATTGCGATTATATATATATATGGGTTTCATACCCTAGATTATTTATTTCAGTTATATTTTCTATTTGGGAGTTCCATTTATTTTTCGGGCAAGTGTTATATTATTTTTGGGTTTCCGGTACATTTTGGGGATTTATTATATATATATATTATTAATTGAAAATATATATAGATATATGTATTATTCGTGAGGATTCCCGAAGCTTCTCAAAAGCTCTTCATCTGCTCTAAACTCAATGTACATACCACTCTCTACCTGCTTCTCCCTCACGCACAGACTTTCATTCACCATCATCTTCTTTTCACCATGGATCGGTTAGAGAGAGAAAGAGAGCTTGGATTAGACGAGAGAGCAGCACACAGAGGCGCCGACTGGTCTGGACCAACGACAATGGCATCTCGAGCGAGAGGCGATGACTAGGCTGGTCGTGACGGCAGCGTGGTGGCGACGGTCGCAACAGCTGGTCGCGCACTGTAGCAGTTCGCGCTATAGGCCATTTTCGGCCAGGAACTTTAGCTAATTATTTGGCTGCCTTCCCAAGCTTTGATTGAGCTGATTTTTGGAGGGTCGATGCGTCTTGGTGTCAGGTACGACATGTAAAACTTTTGTAATTTTCCGTTGAGCGGTTTCTCAGGAAATTCGATTTGAAGTTTCGAATTTTCGTTTGGATCATATTAGATTTATTCAAAATTATTAACCAATTACTAATGAGCTTCGTATATATCGTATAGGTCGTCAAGACGGACGTTTCGGACGACTTTTGTCGGCGGGCTCGGGCACCGACACTGTTCACGACTGACAGTTCTGGACTGGTTGTAAGCAATTAAATTAGGTGGGAATTATATATATATATTCTTATATATATGCATATCTGACACTCACTAATAGTGCGTAGAAAACGTTAATTAATCCCCGTTGTATATTTATGGGTAAATAAAAATATTTAATTAAATTCCTAGTGATAGACGGGAATTTAGGAATTTTATAAAATTTCTTAAATACCCATAAATAGATTAAAGGATGTTGGAGTTAGAAATTCCTTTGGAGAAAATTAAATAAATTATTTCTCGGATTAAAAATAATTATAAACCTATTTAAATTAAATCGATATAAGCGGTTTAGTACCCCTTGAGCTCGGAATATGTTTATGGAAAGTGTATGTGGATGTATATCCGGTAAATAAATTTTCTCCTATAATTTATATTTTATAAAAATTAAAAATAAGTTAGGGGGATTCACGAGAATGAGGGACGTTATAACTTAGATTTGATTTTAGTTCCCTGGTCGATTTTCTCGTAGATTACAAAGAAATTAAATTGCGAATTTAATTGTCTAATTTTCCCTGAGGCAGATTAATTTGAAAAAAATTATTGGGAATTAAATTAAAAGCATGCTGGCATATAAAATCTATAAATATTGGGTAATTGAGAACCCGAATATTTTTGTAATAAATGGAAATTGATTTACTGTCTAATTTAAATTGTGAAGCATGCTTTGTATGAAATTGCTTGGCTTGTATGCCGTTTTATTTGGTATGTTAAATGCATGTGGAGGCATTTTGCATTCATATAGCACGGTAGTATATATATATTGTTTCGGTGCTAGTTGCATGCCTCCGTTATATCACGTGCATGTCTGGATCGTTTATAATGTTGCAACAACTAGCCAGGGGGTGGTCTAGCACCCTGGGAGCTAGTAACTCTCAATTCTCTAGACATTTGGGGGTGAGGGCTTGGGCCTCACTTGCCGGTTCCGGGCGGGCTTGTGGTCTCCGCATTCTATTTGGCGACGCCCACCCTTTCTGTTGTGGGTTTGTTGCCCCAACTGTGAATGGTTTGGGATTCCTGAATATTTGTTTCACCCTCATGCAGATAGGGTTGCATTGGCATTGCATTATATTCACATTGAGCATTCATTCGTTTATATGATCGTTTATGGATATTTTATATTGTCGATATTTGCTGTTGTTGAACTGGTGGTAATTGTGTATTCATTAGAAATGATGGAGATTAACTCAATGTGAATAAAAGTTAAAGATTTTAAAATTTAAAAGAAAGGAAATGTAGAAATGTTAAAACTTGGATTAGTGGAGCCATGATTGACATGTGTTCCAGGTGGTTACGTGGATGTAAATGTGAAGAGGTTTTGGTAACTAACTGTCTTTCCCCGAGTTGGGTGTCTAGTTGCGTTGATTAACGCTTTACAGGGACTTAGTTGAGTCTGTGATGTTCGGCCATATAGGCCTTCGTAGTTGGTGAGTGGTACTACTACGGGTTGATTGTTAGACTACTTCGGTGGTGTGAGGAGTTTAGAAATTTAAAGGTTGCCCTAGGCTTATAAATTTTGCCGTCTCTCTATTTCAAACTGTCGTTATTTATGGGTTGTGATTCTTTCCTCCCATTTGTGGAAGTATTTTTGAGTATTAAACCGTGGTTATTCCGGTACCTTGAAATTATGGTCATGGTTTGGATCTTTGGGATCAAACCAGAGTTTTCTCAAAGTTTTGAAAACTTAGAGTTTTTGAATTTTTATAAATCGGGTTCTTTTATTACCCCGGGTGCCCGTTGACTATTTTTGAAAGTCATAAATCAAAAACTTGTTTCGTAAAATATGTTTAAATTATTGGGACCAGGAGTACCGAATGCAAATTCGCTTTTGAAAGAAATTTTCGAAAATATTATTTGAAATTGTTTTATAAAAATCGGTGAATTAGGGCACGGGTTGCCTCTATTCTAGAAATTTCAAGGTTATTTTCGAGATCTTAGCATCGTAAAGGTCGAGAAATCCAAGTTTCTCCTAGCTTGTCGTCTATGATTCGTTCCTGTGCCCGATTTTGTTTGGGCATTCTTTCAGGATTATGTTTATGTTTTTAAATAAATGTTAAAGGTCTTAGGACCAGATTTGAAAGGAGTTTAAAAGTGAATTTAAAATGGTTATCGGTTTGAACTCTAGTAGTTCTTCCTTCTCGTATAGTTATTCCTTGGGTTTGCGCCCGGACTTGTGATGTAGCGTTGTGATGTAGAGTTACGCACACATAGTGCGGTTCCTGTTGTTTCGGTTGGGTTTGGAGACGTTGGAACCAAATAAGATTTGACCGGGTCCTAACTTTTTCTTAAAAACCGGTTGAATCCTTCGGGGTGCAACATTTTTCTTTAAAACCCGAGGACCATGTCATCTGTTTGGGACTAAACGACTCCAATACCCCATTGTAGTTCCTGGATAGGCAGTGTGAGTTAGAGATAGTTCGGTTGGTTATTGAATTTGGTGTGGCGATAATACTTCCCTTTTTTGTGTTTCTTCGAGTGAACGGGTTGGTTCACTGGTTGTTGTACGTAGAAGAATGGTTATTCCCTTTCGGTAGTCCTAAAGAGTGACCTATTTACCTCCTAGGAGCCTTGAGTAGCGTGCTAGGTGCACGGTATGGTGGATAGCTAGTCTTGTTGTATCTCTAGATGAGAGCGGAGTTCAAATTGTTTGTCTATAGGCCTATATATATATGTAACACCCCGTTTCATTTTCCCTTTTTTCTGAATTATGTCTGATTTATTTTCAGTGATGACGTCACTTGTTCATGACGTCATGGTTACTCTGTGTATTTTATGAGTAAATTTTTCGCGTTTATGTCTTGATACGACGGGATGACGCGACTATTGACTTGTTGACTACTTCGTGGATTGTCGTTGGCGATTACGAGAATTGACGGCGAGTTTAATGTTTCGAACTGGTGAAACGTTAACGTGAGTTCTGGATTCGATGACACGACTCTGCAACTGTCTATTCGATGACTTCGTGGGGTTTCTTTGTGGTTATGTTGCTTGAGCTGATGTTTTGTATTTCGGACGTGGCTAGAGGTTTACGTGGGCCTTAGTGTCGATTATATGGATTCGCTTAGACGCTCGACGTTTAGTGCTTCGACTGGATGACGGCACGTTTAGTTGACCGACATTTAGGGCTTCGACTCAGTGATTCGAGTTCGGTAGTTAGTGCTTTAGGGGTTAATACGTGCCTTGTTTAACTGGCGTGGTTAGGAGTATTGATAGTCCTTTCGCTTGTTTTATTTATGTTAGTAGATACGTGCTATGTTTGTATCTATGTGCTCTGTGTATTGATGTGGCATTATGTGCCCTAGATGTTTGACTTACGTGTTTATGTGTATTTGTATTACCTTGTTCGTTTTTCGTGCTTATATGTATGTGATACGTGTTAGTGGATTAATTTGGGATAAAGTGGTTTTATTTGATTACTGTTCGGATAAGTTACGTGCCTTAGTTGTTTGGATTAGGGATGACTCCGATGATTCGATAGTTGAGACTCGTACCGAAATATTTAATTTGACTGTTATTATTGATTACCTATCCGTAGAATTTATGGGGAGCGCATGATATAAACCGCTAGGTGATTAGTGATTTAATTTGGTTTATATCAATATTTATACTCGATTTTGTAGCCGAATTATTTATTTCAGACTTTATTAGTTATTCGGAGTACCGTGGGGTTTTTGGTGATTTAATTGATGGATGATTTTCGTGCCCCGGAGTTTTTATTTGGGCCTATATTATTTATTCGGAGTCCGGTGAATTTAATGGGCTCACGTGGAATTATTTGAGTGTCCCCGGTATATTTTACGGGACTTATTTTATTTATTCGAATTTAATTATGATTATATATATATATATATATATATATATATTTATGGGTTTCATACCCTAGATTATTTATTACAGTTATGATATTTATTGGGCATCCCGTCTATATTTACGGACTCGCGTGATTTTAATTGGGGATTCCCGGTATATTTTCGGTATATATTGTACACATACATACATTTGATTTGGGTATTATATATGTTTATTTTATTTAAAATATATGTGTGATAAATAGATATATATATATATATATATATATATATATACCCGTGTGAATCTAGAAGTGTCCAGATCAATCACTTGCCCTCCTTGCTCTTGGACGAACACCAACTGGATCATCCCTCTACAATCAAAATCTGTTTCTCTTGTCTTCATCATGGCCGATTGAGAGTGAGAGAGAGATGGGGTGTCGAAGAGAGAGGGATACCGAGAGGTCGTGTACCAGGCACGACCTGGTTTGATGTTCTGGTCGCCGAACATGGCGACCCAGGTGGTGGGTAGCTCGCCGGAGTGACGGCGAGCTGGAGGTCGACGACGGCCAGCGTGGTTCACGGCGGAGCTGTAGACCGCAATTGGGAGAGAGAGTTTGGGTTGCGATTGAGCGGTATGGAGCAGGGTAGTCGAATTGTAGGGGCGGCCATGGCTGAGATTGAGGCTGGTGGTCGTGCGACGGTGCTGGTGGTTGCGCGATGGCGCTGTGGTGACGAGGGTGGTTCGTGCCGCGGTGGCGCGATGACCAATGACGGCCAGTGGTGGAGCAGGGACGATGAACAGTAGCGAGTCGGACTGAGTCAGGCTGACTCAGTGCCGAGTCGAGCTGTGTTTGGCACGAAACTTTTAGGGTAGCTCGGCCTCGGTACCGTGTACGATATATCTGAAATTGGAGCGAAACCGTTGAGCGGTTTGCCGGGAATTTCAGAATTTCAGTATGAATTTCTGTTTCGTTTTCTGTAGATTTATCCCGAATTAAATTATCGATTGCTAATGAATTTTAATTATATTGAATAGGGCGTTACGGCGGTCATTTCGACATATTAAAAATAATTTTCGAACGACGTTGAGCGGCGAGCTCTATTCACGGCACAACGGGACTGTCAGTAAGCGTATTTAAATTAGGTGGGGATTTATATATATATATATATATATATATATATATATATATATATATTTATCTAGCACTCACTAATAGTGCGTAGAAAATGCTAAGTAGTCCCGGTTGTATGTTTATAAATAATAAAAGTATGAAATTAAATTCCTAGTGGTAGACGAATATCTAGAAATTTTATAGAATTTACGGAGTATCCATAAATAGATAAATGAAGTCGGGAATCGGAATTCCCTTGATAAATTAAGTAAATTAATTCCCTGAAAAGTTATAATAAATTAAATCCTACCAAATTTGGATTAAATTAGGTGGTTTAGTACCCCCGAACTTAAAGTGGGATTTTATAGAATTTTGTGGAAAAATTAGAACTTGTAATTAGCTCCCGGATTTTATATAACTGTTATTAAAATACAGTGGGAGCGGGGCCGATTTGATATTAAGGGACGTAGGGCCGTTTAATAAATATTTCATCTTTTATTTATATTTTATTGTAAATTTGAATTAAGATATGGGGTATTCACAAGGATGAGGGATGTATAGACGTGATTTTAGTTCCCTAGTTGGTTTTCTCGGAAATCATTAATAAATTAAATTGTAAGTTAAATTGTCTAATTTTTCCCTTGAGGCTGATTAGTTTGAAAACAATCATTGGGAATTAAAATTTAAAAGCATGCTGGTATATAAAATCTATAAGGACTGGGTAACAGAGAACCCGATTATTTCTGTGATAAAATGAAAATTTATTTACTGTATATTTGAAATTGTGAAGCATGCGTGGTATGAGATTGATTGGCTTTGATGCCGTGTTATTGAGCACATTTGATTCATATGGAGGCATTTGACATTCATACAGCACCATGTTATATATATATTGTTTCGGTGCATGTTGCATGCCTCATTTATATCACGTGCATGTTTGGATCGTTTGGAATGTCGCAACAACTGGCCAGGGGTGGTCTAGCACCAGGGAGCTAGTAACTCTCAATTCTCTAGACATTTGGGGGTGAGGGCTTGGGCCTCACTTGCCGGTTTCCGCGCGGTCGTGGTATCCGCACTTTCTTTGGCGACGCCCACCCTTCCTGTTGTGGGTTTGTTGCCCCAGCAGTGAACGGTTTGGGATTCCTGGATATTAGTGGCTAGGGTTGCATTGGAGTTGCATTGTCATGACATTTACATTCATATTGGACATTTATTTGATATGTACTTGCCTGTTATTATTGATTATCGATATTGAGTATGTGATGTCTGAGTTGTAATTAAATATCTGTATTATTCTCTTGGGCGCTAAGGCGCAGCGTTTGTAATTAATATTTTAACTGTGGTTAAATTATAATGATTATTTAAAGATTTAAAATTGTAAAGAAAGAAAGAAAGTTCGACGATAATAAAAACCTGGATTAGTGGAGCCACGATTGGCATGTGTTCTAGGTGGTTACGTGGATATATATATATGAAAAGGTTTTGATAATTAATTGTCTCCCCCTTGAGTTGGAGTTGAGTTGAGTTGGCTAATCGTATATTGAGACTTGGTTGTGGTTGTGCCTTTGGCCACATAGGCCTTTGTGATTTGTGATTAGTGTTATCACTGGATGACTATTAGACCACTACGGTAGTGGGGAGAGTTGTTCAGGTTAAAGGTCGGGTAAGACTCGTAGTCTGACCTTGTTTCTCTTGGCTTGTGTATTTTGAGCTTGTCGCTCACCCTTCCACTTTAAAAGTGTTTCGAGTAGTAAATGGTTTTTAGCCGTGTGCCTTGAAAATCTCCTTTCCTATATGTTCTGGTAAAGTTAGTGAACTCTGGACATGGTTTGTCTCGTTCTTGAGACTCGAGGTCAGTTCTGAGATCTAGATATGTTTTTAGAGCTTGATTATTTAAGTTTTCCTCCTAGTTGTTCCGAGGAACACTTGAATCCCGGTGTTGGTTTGGTAACCTTTGAGGATTTGTTTATAAGCTCCTATATTAAGTTGAAGGTCTTAGAACCTGTTTCGAAATAAGTTTGATTGTGACTTTGAGGTGATATTGAGAAGTGAGATTAAGTTAATCGCACATAGTGCGATTCCTAGTGTTTGGTTGGGTTAGGAGGCATTGGAACCAAATATGATTTGACCGGGCCCTAACTTTTTCTTAAAAACCGGTTGAATCCTTCGGGGTTCAACATTTTTCTTTAAAAACCCGAGGGCCATGGCATCTGTTTGGGACTAAATGACTCCAGTAACCCTTTCTTGCGCCTCGATAGGCGGTATGAGTTAGAGGTGACCTTGTTGATCTGTACTTTTTTTAGTGCCTCGATAGGCAGTGTGAGTTAGAGATAGTTCGGTTGGTTACCGAATCCAGTGTGGTGATAATATATTTCCTTGTGTATTTCTTTGGGGTGAATGGATTAGTTCACGAATTATTGTAAACAAAAAGGACTGTATTGAGGATACCATTGGACTATATTGAGGATAGAAATTGTGAGAGTGAGACTCTCCAGATATGATTTGATAGATGTGATGTGTAAGAGTTATAAATTAATTGTGGACATGATTATGGTTTTTCTCTTCTAGTAGTCTTAGTGAGGGATCTTACCTCCTAGAAATCTTGAGTGGCGTGCTCGGTGCACGGTATAATAGATAGTTAGTTCTGGTTGTATCCCTAGACGAGAGTGTGTATTCGACTTGGTGCCTTTATACACCAGGTGTTAGGATTAGCTGTTTACGGGACTTTGTGTATATGTATATATGTGTATATATATATGTTGATTCGACATGCGTACATACGAATGGTAGATATATCTTATGAGTTGTGCTGTTTTACGACTTCTGAGTAGTTTCGAGATTAGTTGTGAGGTTATTGTTGGGTGTCTTGGATTGGCGGGGGTGCCATGGTAGACGATAGCTTGACCTAGGATAGATGCATGCACACGGGATGGTTAGCATTTTCTAGACGGCTATGAGTGTGATGTTTTGATATTATGGTGAGCGCGTGATTTTTTGCTCACCCCCCACACACAACATTTTCAGGTTTGCAGGTGGAAGCAGCACGGCGCGTACGGCGGCGATGGTACGGGGGATTTGGGACGGTAGATTCATTCCTCATTCCGTAATCATATTTATTATTCTTTTATTCTCTTGGGAGCCAGGTTGTTGGCAAATTCCCTTATGTTGTATTTTCAGTTCATGTATTTATTATTTTGGGGTGCCATTGTATTTGTTCGGCACTACCATTTAATTTTATGTATTCTTATTTGAGCTTGGTGGCTCAGTCAGTACTTGTTGTTTTGGGGTGCCTTTATATCTTTTCGGCATCGCCATATGTTTTTCTTTCTATTTTCATTTAAGCATTTGGGGCTCTATTGATTTTAGAGGGGTCTGGAGAGGTGTTGGTGTTCTTTTCCACTACCTCGGCCCTACTAGGTTTCTAGAATGTTGGGCTACGTGCCACTATTTCTATTCTTGTTATTCTGGGCAGGTTGTGCTATTGTGTTGAATTTGAGTGGTCCGGATGTTCCAATTACAAATGGGATTCTGCCGGATTTTCGTTAGAATTCTTTATTGAGTTTCTTTCACTCAGGTGACATGGAATACTTCATTTTCATTCCTATTCCATGTATTTCGAGGTCATTGTTGATTTTGGTAGTCGTTTTGTGTGACGTCATCCCCCGGGATTCGCTGATTCTCCTTATTGGAGTCTCAGGAATAACGGGGCGTGACAATATATATGTACGTAGTTATATGTGTTGTTTATGTTTTCGTTGTTATTTAGTTCTTATGATTTTCGTAGTGTACTCGAGGTTAGTGATAAGGTTATTGATGGGATCTCGGATTGGCGGGGTGCCATAGGAGACGATTGACTGACCTAGGATAGATGCATGCACACGGGATGGTTAAAGTTTTCTAGACGACTATGAGTGTGAAGTTGTGATATTATGGTGAGCCCCCGAGGTTGTGCTCACCCCCACACGGGTTGCAGGTGGATGCAGCATGGCTTGTGCTCGGCAGCGACGATACGGGTGATTTGGGACGGTAGTTTATTCCTCCTTCTGTAATCATATTCATGTATCCTTTTATTCTTTTGGGAGCCAGGTTGTTGGCAGATTCCCTTGTGTTGTATCTCTATTCTGTGTATTTATTATTTGTGGGGTGCCATTGTATCTGTTCGGTAGTACCATAAAGTTTTATGTGTTCTTATTTGAGCTTGGTGGCTCAGTCGGTACTTGTTGTTTTGGGGTGTCATTATATCTTTTTGGCATCATCGTATGATTTTCTTTATAATTTCATTTGAGCATTTGGGGCTCTATTGATTTTAGAAGGGTTTTGGAGAGGTATTGGTGTTCTTTATCATTACCTCGGCCCTAGTAGGTTTCTGGAATGTTGGGCTGCATGCCATTGCTTTTATTCTTGTTATTATGGGCAGGTTGTTCTGTTGTATTGAATTTGGGATGTCCGGATGTTCCATTTACAAATAGAATTTTGCCGGATTTTCGTTAGAATTCTTTACTGAGTTTCTATCACTCAGGTGACATGGAATACTTAATTTTCATTCATATTCCATGTATTTCGATGTTATCGTTGATTTTGGTTGTCGTTTTCTGTGACGTCATACCCCGGTATTCACTGATTCTCTTGATTGGAGTCTCAAGAATAACGGGGCATGACATACCATTGAGCAATTCGCAAATAATCACCTAGCATGACATCAACAGAGCAGTTAAGAGAAAACTGAAGGAATTAATTGAGGGAAAGCATTATCACCACCACTATTATTTGTTTTCCTCACATGAGTGGAGTGAGTCTGCAAGCTGCTTGCCATTCTCATCAAAGCTACCGAGTGAAACCAGACTCTCCACATATAAAACCTGTTGGTAAGAAAAGGGAAGATCAACAAATTTCGTGAATGTATTTCTCTTAGTACAATACGATCCTAATCTTAATTTTGTCATATGACAAATCCTCAATAGAACTTCACCATTTTCCAAGAAACAGTACGGCCTGACGCAAATAGCCACCACACACGGGATGCTGATAAACTTACTCCAACATGCCTTAGCCCCGTAATCCTTGCTCAACCATATCTCACATAAATCCTGATTAGCACCATCAACAAAAGTGATTGCATACAAACATTCTTCAAAAGCCCCAAATCCGGAAAGGTCGCCCGGAATACCATCCATTGGCATCTCACTAAACACCTGTTTGGATATATCAAAAGAAAGAACTCCCCTTTGCGATACTCTCCAATGAAAAGCTCCATTACAAAAGTAGTTGTCACTACCTCCATAATAGGGATCGCAACTCGGTTGCAGATGAGAATTACCACTCACGTCCCGCATCCTTCTCCAGGAATTGAGCCTAAGACTATACACATCTAATCTGACACTTTTTTAGACTTTAAATTCGTTAGCTGTTAACATCATGACCTTATAATCATGGTCAGACTCGTCATAAACAAATCCGAAATAGTCATTAACATTATACCTGCCTTTCAATCTAGCAGCAGCCCACTCGGGTGGGATTGGCAATGCCTTGGAGACTCGAGTTGAAGGGTTGTATAAGAAAAGTGACAATGGACTATCATATATAAGAATCAAGCCGTTACTATGTCCTACTACATTACACCATTGATCAACGTCCAGCGCATTCTTTTCGACAACATCAATGCCTTGATCAAATAGTGATACGTAGTCAATTGAATGAGGAGATAGATGTAAGCAAAATATTTTTCGGCGCTTTTTGGATCGAATCGATTGATTGAGATGCAAGTTCACGAAATAGGGGTCGGAAAAAAGAGCGCGAAATCGTTTTGAAACGCATCTGAATCTGACAAGAGATTTAACCAGAAGTCTTGAGAGTATATCCATCTCCAAATCAGGAGGTAGTTGTTTCGGAGACGATTGATTCTTCCTCAACATAATTGTATGTACGATTAGCTGAGTCGACTCGGTAATTCTTCAAATACTCATATCTTCAGCAATGGCGGTGGTGTTCCCTGCAGAAATAAATACCAACGATTTTTAGGGTTTATGGATTTGGAATGGATATTGTAAGTTGGAAGTCTCAGCACGACTTGGAAACCTAAAAGGATGGGTTTAAGATACGTTGAGTATTAGTACGTAATAGATACCATGTCATTATCTTATTCAAGTCGTAATAGTTAAAAGGGAAAAAATATCACTAACCTCCCCAGAGGTTTAGTGATATTGCACCCGGTATCCCTATTATTTCTAAATCGAGCATATACCTCCCTCGAAATTAGCTTCGGTATCACTTTTACCTCCTCCGTCCAAAGTTAAGTCGGTCAACTCTGATAACAATTGTAATTTTACCTAATTGTCCTTCATATTATATTACAATTTTATGGTTAATTTCAATAAAACCCCTTGAACTATTGAATTTCATATTGCCCTACCCTAATGGGTAAATTACAGTTTCACCCCCTAAAATTCGAAAAAAAATATTTAAAATTTAAAAATATATATAATTTGAAATATATATATAATTCGGAAATATATATATAAAATTTCAAAAAATATATAAAATTTTGAAAATATATATAAATTTTGAAAAAAATATAAAAATTGAAAAAAAATATAAAATTTGAAATATATATATAAAATTGGAAATAAATATATAAAATTATAAATAAATATATAAAATTTTGAAAATATATAAAAATTGAAAAAAATAATATAAATTTTGAAAAACATATATAAATTTCAAAAAATATATATATAATTTGAAATAAATATATAAAATTAAAAAACAAATATAAAATTCCAAAAAAAATGTATAAATTTCGAAAAAAATTTAAATTTTTTGAAATATATATATCTAATTAGAAGAAAATATATAAAGTTCAAAAAAATATATAAAATTTCAATATATATATATAATTCGAAAAAAATATATAAAATTAAAAAATATATAAAAACAATTCGGAAAAAATATTTAAATTCAAAATGGGTTTCTTCTTTTCTTCATAATCTCAATTCGGAAATGTACATACTCACTTTGAAGATAAAAAATAAATTTGATTTTGCAAGTTCAAACATGCATATATTTGTAGAGGCTACATTAGTACATTACAGGAATGTATTAATTTATACTTTATTCAAATTCCAATGTTTGTTGTGCAGAGGGTGAGAAGTCTATTAAATCCTAAGTACTTCTTTTTCTAATATATTTTTTGTAATTTTATATATTTATTTCAATTTTTATATATTTTTAAAATTTATATATTTTTTCTAAATTTTATATATATTTTTGAAATTTTATATATATATTTTTGAATTATATATATATATATTTTAAAATTTTAAATATTTTTTTCGAATTCGAGGGGTGAAACTGTAATTTACCCATTAGGGTGGGGGCAATATGAAATTCAATAGTTTAGGGAGGTTTCTTCTTTTCGTCATAATCTCAAATGGGTTTTTTCTTTTCTTCATAATCTCAATTCGGAAATGTACTTACTCACTTTGAAGATAAAAAAATAATATTGATTTTGCAAGTTCAAACATGCATATTGTAACACCCCGTGTTAATTTCTTTTTACTGAAATTAATTCTGATTTAATTTCGGTAATGACGTCACTTGTTCATGACATATTATTTATTCTTGGTATTTGATACCTGTAAATTTTTCGCGTTTAGTTTTATAGTCGACTGGACGACATTCCGGTTTCTCCTTGATGACTACGCGAGTTCTTATTCTCGACTACGCGGTATCGTTTCGGCATTTAACGTTTAGTACTTCGAGTAGGCGACTACACGTTTTAATTAATCGGTCTTGTTTGGTGTTCCGACGTTTGGGTTCCTAACCCGGTGTATTTCTTTCGGACTAATTTGGTTATTTGGCGTCCTGTGGACTTACGGGTTGACGCAATATTATTTGGAGGATTGCGGTAATTGTTGGGATTTATTATATATATATATTTAATTATATATATATATATATATTAAAGTGGGGTCATTTTGCAATTATGGAAGTTTTGAGGGTTAGTTGTGTAATTATAGCATATATATGTATATGTTTACACGCATCAACCTGCTACACACGGATCTCCTTTTTTTCTCTCTGCACGACTACACTCTTCCATCTCTTCTCTTCACGCTACTGAAGCTGCAGTCTCCTTCTCCATTATCATCTTGCCGAGAGAGAGAGAGAGAGAATCGGCTGAGAGAGAGGGACGTCTAGGGCTGGTTCGCCGCAGCTGTAGCAGCGGCGATGGCGAGCTAGGGTGCAGCTGGAGTCGACGACGGCTGGAGGCGTCGTCGGTGGCGCAGGGTGGCGTCGGTGGTGGCACAAGGAGCCGGCAACTACAGCAGAGGCGACGCGCACTGTAGTAGTTCGCGCAACAGTGCAGTCTAGCCGAAACTTCGACCATTTGTTCGGTCGAATTCCCGACCTCGGTTTGGGCTGATTTTTGGAGGGTAGCTTCGTCTCGATGTCAGGTACGACGTGTAAATATTTCGTAATTGTTCGTTGAACGGTTTGGCCGGAAATCGTATTTATAAGTTATAGTTTTCGTTTGGGTTAATTTTATATTTACTCAAATTAATTAACCTATTACTAATGGGCTTCGTATATATCGTATAGGTTGTCGAGGCGGACGTTTCGATATATTCGAAATAGTTTTCGGACGATTTTGGTCGGCGGGCTTCATATTCAGGTGCCGACACTGTGCTGTTTCGGACTGTTCGGTAAACGTAAATTAGGTGGGAAATTATATTTCTCACTCTGCATTATTGAAGTAGTTTAGGGGTGCAAACCCTTATTTCATTTAATATAGATATATTAAATTATTAATTTAAATATCTATAATTGTCTTAGAAGCGATGTAGGACTTAGAAATAAATTTACGAAACTAATTAAATTTATTTACTACGAGATTAATTAAACTCCTATTTGAATTGAAAATGAATAGGTGGTTTAGAAATTTCCTGGAGAATTAAATGGACTAAGGGATTTTGTAAACGTTGGACGTGAGAAACTTAGACGCTATGCTAGGTTCCTCTTATTATTATACGTGGATTATCTATTTAAATTATTTTAAAGGCATGACAAGGGAAATTGAAATATTTTCTAAAGAATTAAAGAAAATATATTTTTTGAAAACATGAATGGTATATGAAATTGTTTTCATATGATTTACTTGCTTTATTGTATTTTAAAGCATGAACAGAGATTTTGAGATTTATATTGATATTACCATGTGGGTATTTTCATAAATATGATGCATGATATATTTATGTGAGACACGATTTTATTGCATACACCATGTATTGTGAGACATGGGTGTTGGTGCATATAGTGCATGTGTTCACCATTTGCAGAGATTCATTTGGTGTGGTCTACATCCGTTTGCGTGCGGGTAGACGTTTGTGTTTGGATCGTCGTAACAACTGGCCAAGGGGTGCTTCTTGCTCCCACGGGACTAATAATCCGAGAAACGCAGATGTGATAGGGGGATGACTCATCGTCCAAAGCCTATGTGCTCGACTGGGGTCGTGGTGACGTCTTTCTGATTAAAAGTGTAAAGCACTTGAGAAGGATGGTACGATAAGTCTACATTCCCTAGTGAGCTTGTATCCTCAGGGGAATTGTGGAGAAGGATCCGTTACCCTTGGGAAGGGTGTGTTTTCGTGTGTGTATCACGTGGGGTGTTGAATCACATTACACTGCATACCATTTATGTGAACCCAATTGACATGTATATGTGCTATATTATATATGATGTTGGAGCATGATTAATTATGAATATTGTAAAATAAATTCATATTTTATAAAATGCTCAGTTGAAAGTGATTAATGTGAAACACGAAGTAAATGTGGTAAATTAAAAAGGTATAATGAATTATAATCTTTATACCTGTTGTTATATGCTTTTATGCCCTTAGGGGAGGTTAGGCATATTGACGTTGTGACCTCCGTGGTTAGTTGAGGTTAGAGATGTAATGTTGAGTTGATGTTGAGTTGATGTGGAGTGATGCCTTAGAGAATGTGGTTAATGGTTTAGTGATTGTGGTTAGTTTTGTGACCTCTTTGGAGATTTGAGGTTAGGGATTGATTTTAGTATCAATTGAGAATTGAGGCCCTAGAGAAGGCAGGTGATGAAATTGTATTTGAGATTTTGATTGGGTGAGAAGAGGTTATGGTTAAGGGATTTCATTAAGTACTTGGGGTACTGTAGTGTTGTTTCTCATGCTTAGTTCATCCCCCTAAGCATTTCCCTTACTGTACTTTGTATACTAGTACATGTCTTTGACTTACATGTCATCCCTTGAATTGTCGATTACAGCGTGGTGCCGAACCTTTTCCAGGTGTTGTCATTTGATTTCGCGGGGTTGGAAACAGATGGTTGTGGTCCGTGAGTCCAACGTATTGTTCTTCCTTTACTGTCCTCTTGGATATTATAGGAATCCGTAGAGTTGTGTTTTCTCTTATTTGACTGTCATTTCGAAAATGGTGTTTTTTAAGTTTTGAAATAAAACTCTTTATATTTAAAAGGAAAAACCCGTTTTCGCCTACCCCCGTAAAATGAAAAGTTTTAACACTTATAAACTGATCTTAGGATCTTCTTTGAAAATATTTTCAACTTTTAAAAGCCGGTGATGGCAACTGACGGAGACCGGGGGCAAGACGGTCATTTTTAATGTGTGATTTCCTAAAAGAAAACTATTTTATTACTTGTCTCGAGATCCTGAGATTTTGAGAATTCTTTCTCAAAATCTCAACCTGTAGTGTTTTGAAAGGTGGTTCCTTGTTTCACCTTTTCTTCGGTTCATTCTAAGTCTCGGGTATGAGGCTTGGTGTTGTTCAGTGCACACATATAGTGTTGCCTTTCACTTCTTCTTGGTTGTTGATGTCACCACCTAGGTGATATGAGTTTTTCTTACGTTAGGGGCATGGATACCAAATGGATTGGTTCGAGTTTGAAAACTTTTTTCTTAAAAACTATTGAATCTCTGGGATTCACCTTTTTATTACTTCCACTCTCGGCCATTCGTTTTTGGTTTCCTTGTTCACTTTTGGTGTTCTTTCCTTGTTCACTTGTGGTGTTCTTCCTTGTTCGGGTATTCTTAACTTTGACGTTGTTGTCTTGGTTATCTGTTGGTTAGCATTGGGAATTTCTTTCCTTTGCTTTGTTTTGGTGACCCTTAGGTGGTCGTTCTTGTGAGATGAGTTAGTGTACTATTAGTGATTTGATTGACCCTGTTGGTGATTTATTGACATTGTTGGAGATATCAATTGAGTTGTTTATGTGATGATATGATTGAGGTGACCTAGCCCTTGAGAGGTAGACTTTCTCTAGGAATGAGATGAGGTTTGTTATATATATATATTGCAAATATATATATATTGATGATGGTTGTGTTAGTACGCAAGGATGTGGGTGTTTTCCTTCCTGTGTTATCGGGGTGTGGGATTTGAGCTTTCCTTGGTACTAGTGGTTGATTTTGATTCCTGTGGATATTAGAGGTGAGTGTGATTCCCTTTGTTTGGAGTTTCTTGTTAGCGTCGTGAACGCTGGATGATTTGTTAGGATTGGACCTAGGTGTTGTGTACCTAGTGTACGTTGGTGAGAGTAGTGTAGACTACCGCTGTTGGTACTTGGAGTACGAGTCTTAGTTGTACATTACAGACTCATGTTGTGTATTTATATATATATATGTATCCCCGTTATATATATACTTATGTACGGTAGCATGTGAGTACGTGCCTTGGGTTTGCGTGGATGGGATTAGTTGGGTTATATATATATCTTGATAGATAGTTAGCATTACCTAAACTGCCAGAGGATGTGGTAGTTAGAGTATCTTTTCCCACTGAGCTTATTTGCTCACAGGGGAATTTCATTTGCCCCCTGGTATTCCACGCCAGGTTGCAGGAAACATACGGCTATGAGCAGGATGCAGTGCAACGGCAGTTTTCCTTGGTTTCCTTGTTACAGGTTTTGGAGTTGCGTTGGGTGATGCGGTTACGGATGCAGCACGACTGGTTTTGGGGACGGTAGTTGTCTTCTGTTAGTTTCTCTACCCATTTGTTATGGGATTGTCATGTATTTCTTTTGGGAGCCAGTCTGTTGGCATATCTCTGTTGATGTATCTTTTATTTCCTGTATTTATTCTTTCAGGAGATTATTGTATTTATTCTGCACAGTTAGGTGCATTTCTGTATTCCTTTCTAGCATTTGTGGCTCTGTTGATTATAGAGGGTTTGAAGGGGTTTTGGTTTCTTTCCACTACCTCGGCCCTAGTAGGATTGATGAATGTGGGGCTTGGAAGCCGTTGTTGTTATTGAATTGCTATTGGCAGGTTATTGTGTTGTGATTGGTTGTCCGGATGTTCCATTTATAAACGGAACTCTGCCGGATTTTTGTTAGATTCCGCTGCTTTGTTTATTATTCATTTGGGTATGAAATATACCATTTTCTATTGTTATTCCATAAGTTTTTCGTGGATAATGATATCTGAGTTGGTCATTTGACTTACGTCACCCTTTGGAGATTCGCTGATTCTCTAGATTAGAGATTCGGGAATTTTAGGGGCGTGATAGTAGGGTATCAGAGTGTGTCAGTCTTACCCTTTTATGGGTGTTTGATGACTGTATGTTGTTGGTTCTCATTTCTTTTTACTTCCGTTCACCTCCTTAGCTCTTAGGCTCGGGTTTCTGAGTTCTAGGAAATTTGGGGCGTGACACATATATTTGTAGATGTTACATTACAGGAAGGTGTTAATTTATACTTTATTCAAATTCCAATGTTTGTTGTGCAGAGGGTGAGAAGTCTATCAAATCCTATGCACTTCTTTTCTAATATATTTTTCGTAATTTTATATATTTATTTCAAATTTTATATATATTTTCAAAATTTTATATATATTTTTGAAATTATATATATATATTTTTGAATTATATATATATTTCAAATTTTATATATATTTTCAAAATTTTATATATATTTTTGAAATTATATATATATATTTTTGAATTATATATATATTTCAAATTTTATATATATTTTTAAACTTTATATATTTTTTCGAATTTTAGGGGGTGAAATTGTATTTTACCCATTAGGGTGGGGGCAATATGAAATTCAACAGTTTAGGGGGGTTTATTGAAATTAATCATAAAATTATAATATAATATGAAGGGAAATTAGGAAAAAACACACATGAAATCAGAGTTGACCGGCTTAACTTTGGATGAAGGGGGTGAAAGTGATACCGAAGCTAACCTAGAGGGAGGTATCTGCTCGATTTGGAAACAGTAAGGATACTGCGTATAATATCACTAAACCTCAGGGGAGGTTAGTGATATTTTTCCTAGTTAATATATACGTATAAAAAAAATAAAAAAATAAAAAAGGTAAGCTAGTATAGAAAAAACCAAGGCCTAAGTCATATACAAGATGAGAAGTGAAAAGGGAATGGGTGGATCTTAGCCCTATCCACCAACTTAAATTTTTGAGTTGAATTGTGAAGCATCCATCTATTATACTTAGGGCATACCCTAACGGTGAAATTGTGTGACACTCCCAAATTTCCATGCATAGGTTGGCCAAACCTATACACAGAAACTATGAGCATCTTCAATTGACAAAAATAAGCATAGATGATAAGACATAAAATAGATATAGGATAATAAGAGTCGATGATAACACTTATACATGAAAGATCCCACACCCAATACATCATCGGAATAACTTAAGTTTTCAAATTGATACAACTTGGGAATCCTATAATATGGACCCCTAGACCACAAATTACATTAACTACAATAAGACTGAATTCCTACCCTGTAATGGAAGGAAACTGCTGGACCGAGAAGACAGGAGAAACAAATCCTTAACCATGCGGATGAAATTATCGAGGACCTGAAATATCAACAAAGGTGGGTCAAACCCACGAACAAGTACATCTTTACATGATCCCAAACAGAGTACTAAAAACCATCCCCTTTTCCAGTGACACCTATCCCAAAAATATTAATAAATATTAATATACCTTACTATATTTTATATTCACTAGAATACCACAATGAAGATATAATTAATTTCATAACTTTCATTTATATTTACTAGGATACCACCGTGAAGATATAAAACAAATACCATAAATTCCTTCCATAAGTCCAATTCTCATCACCTCCATGTCAAACCATAACCACTTACCCAACAACTCAGTCATGCCGTGACAATTCATCCATGTCACGTGGTACTAGTGAGACTGCGTTTATTAGTCAGCCTCCTTGTGGTTCCTTTTAGATCTCCCGACCATAGTCATTTTAATTAAATCTTATGATTTTACGAAATTATTAATTCATTTATATTCTTTACTCGGGAACGTATAACAATTTATAACGTCAAGCCTGGTGGGTTCAGAAAATACAGTATACTTATACGGTCAAAACTGTTCATTTATACGGTCGAATATACGTATTTTAGTATAATTCGTGGTGAATCATAATAACATATAAATCAATGAACAAAGAAAATAGAGAAAAACAATTACATAACATAAGCAGTGTTTCTTTAATGACATTGTTTAAATTCATTGTCAACATTGAAACCTAAAATATTTCTATATTCAGATTTCTATATGTACCTCAACATAAATCATAATAACAAGACATATATGTATACTCACAGATCTATACATTTACACATAAATCCATACACGTCTATCTACACAGAATATAATAAACATCATATATATTCATGGACATGAACATGGTAAAACAGATTTGTACATAGAACTACAAATAAATGTATATACGTATAAACATAATATATACTATCATATGTAATCATGAATCAAAACATACGATAACCGATCTATACATGAGTGGTTATATATATCACAAATCTATCCATATACACATGATCTATACATATACTCTCGGATCTATACATATATGTATATCATAATATATATCATCACATATATACATAAATACAAACATATTATAACAGATATATACATATGTTTTCACATAATTACGGATCTATACATACATGCCTATATAGCTACTGATCTATACATATAACCATATAGCTACAGATCTATACATACATGCTCATATACTACATATCTACACATATAGCTACAGATCTACACATATAGCTACAGATCTACACATACATGCTCATATAACTTCATATCAATACATATAACTACGGATCTACCCATACATGTTCATATAACTACATATCTACACATATAGCTACGGATCTACACATACATGTTCATATAACTACATATCAATACATATTTGAACATGCTAATACTCATAAGTATACATATACGAAATTAATGTATAACAGTTTATAGGAGCACCAAACAAATGTTACGAATTTTAGTACAAAGAGAAAGAGTAAAACATATGTCTTGCCTTATTTGGAGAGCTTACTACACCACGGATCCAGATCCGAACCAAGTACTTTCTCTCTCTAGATCTCTCTCTCTCTCTATATATATATATATACACGTATATAGGTGAGTGAATAAGAAGAGAAAGAACAAGGGAGAAGTCTGAAATTCTACTTGGTTTTGAGAAAGAATGAGCTGAATATCATTATGCTTATATAAGGGAAGCTATTTTACGGTGAATGACCATAATGCCCCTAGATCTGCCACAACAACCAACATGCCACTCGTCTTAAAGACTAATATACCCTTATCAGATCCCATAATAACAAAAATTACCTAGTAGTCATAAAATGACTAGAGTACCCTTACTCAATAATTTAAATACCCACCATGTCATCCAAAATAAATAAGACAATAAAATAATTATTTAAATACGGGGTATTACAAATTGTTACAAGAATAATTATAATGAAACCCCATAAACACCAAAGTGAAGGGGACCAGTCCTTTAAAAAACCAAAAACATAAACATACACTTGGGGAAAACAAAAAGAGGCCTCATAACAGCTAAGTTTGAAATTTAAGTTCCTAGGTGTCACATGGGTCAATATTCACAACAAAATTTTGGCCCTATGATGGCACCAAATCAGTCTCAATGTCACACCACTTTGACTTGGTTCAGCCAATTCCCACACTTGGTGTATTTCGATTCCCACACTTGTGCCTTCGAAATACACCACACACACACACTGTATATATGAATGCAATATAAATGAACACCCACAAATTTACAGAAACCACAATTAATGGATTTCAACCTTTTACTAAAACACAAATAGTACAAAAGTTTCTCTTTCAGGCCACACTACAACATTCACAAGCACTAACTCTCTGAAATTCGCGACTTTCCTATACAATGCTATACATGTCCCTATATAGGAATAAACATACAAAACTGCCTATATATGATGTGGATGACAACCTCATCCACTTAGGCTGTGTTGGCACCAATCAGAGGTTGTCAACACTCATCACACAGTTGCACTCTTAACTGATGATCTGTTGTGGCATTCTCCTGCAATGTCACCTTGCCTTTTGATGGTTAGAGTCAGTTGTGTGTCACCAAACTGCTCAAACTGCCTGTCTGAGTCACATCTTGGCCTTGACCAGCCCTGTCTTGCCCAAGTCTGAGTCTTGTTGCACCATCATGAGCCATTTCAATGTCAAACATATGCCAACAGTGCATAATGCTTGCATTTGTCGAGCCATCATCAATGTCTCAGCCTTCCCATACTTTCGTGCACATGAGAACACATAAACTTGTCAAGCTTGACCTAAGTGCCTTCACCAGCTAGCATGCACCGCGCCATGCCATGTCTTGGTCTTGTCAATGCCTTGACACATAGGCATGCCGCGCTATCGCTTGCCTCGTGTCATAGCCTTGCACCAAGGGCAAGTTGGCCTAGCCAAAGCTTGGTGTTCACATGGCTGGCAGAGCCAAATTGCATGCACATCAATGCATGTCAAGCTGAGGCATCACCCCCACCGTGTTTGCACCGAGCCATCTTTACCAACCGTGCCAACAAACCATATCAAAACATGCCAACAAACTTCCTTATACGTGCTTTAGCCAAGGCATGCCATGGCCTTGCTAAGTGATTAAATGCTCAGTTGGGTCAGGAACATCCCCTCTATAAATGCAGAAAACACAATTACAGCTGTGACCAGAACCAATATCAACCCTGCTCGATGAGTCATAATGGCCATATTTAATCTTCCTGACCTCAAAATCCAAATCTTCTTTGACAAATCATCTTCTTAGGTCACAAGGATGCTATAATTAAATTCCTGCATTTTTCCAACACTCTTAACCCCGACTTCCAAAGTTTGACTTATTTACCAAAATTGTCATTGTGCCATCCTCCCATGTCACACTAGCATGCCACAACACACCTTAGGACTTCACCGGGTAACACTAGGCCACTGGTTAGCAAGGAAGAAGATCTTCCCTTTTTAACTATATTATACCCACCGTAACTTTTTATAGCCAAAAAACTCAATTAATTATAATTTATAGCAATTAAATGGAATAACAATAATATAAATAAATAAAATAAAATAAAATAAACTGTATTATCGTAGAATAAAAATGTATAGATTATTTTGCTTTCATACATATATATATATATATATATATATATAAAAGACATAATTTTGTGTTAAACAAGAAAAATTCTTGAAATATTTTAATAATTTTTTTAACTTAATTTCTCTTATCAATTTTCTCAAACATTTTTACCATTGTACCAATATATTTATTTATATATGAATGACCAACAATTATATGAGACACAAACCAATAAATTTTATTCCGATAATATTTATTAACCGATAGTTATTTTTTTACGTATCATATATAAATGTGTATTTTATCTGGATCTTTTTTTTTTCTCTTTGTTTCTTATATTGTATATTTATTTTAATATCACTTATGTAGTTATATATTAAGAATTGTTTAGGGAATTATTTTTAAAAATAATTAAAATCTGGTATAAAATTATATATAGTGTTGGAGAACTACGTAAGACAAATAGCTTAAAAGATGATTACTTCATCGATTATATAAAATGTTTTTGAGTAACTAGTTTTTTCTTATGTTTTTTTTGTTACTTTTATTGTTATTATTTTTAATTCTTACAAAAATATATTTAATCTCCTTTTGGGGCTCTAAAAATATTTCTATGGTACATTTGGTATAATATGGTTTGTAATGGTGGGTATCGAATTAGACAATACTTGGATCCAGTCCCATGAGGACCAAATTCGTTCTCTCAGATGATATAGTCCAATACAACTTGGAGATGTTGCTAAAATCTTTTCAAAAATGAAGTTGGACATAAAATCCATAAATACACAAATCAAGGTTGATTCCTTTTGAAAAAGATTTTGGTCACGTGTCCAACTTATATTGGATCACATCATCGAGGAGGACGAACTTGGTTCTCATGGGGAATGACCTAAGTATGTCCTTTCGACATGTATATTTGATGCGTGAGGGACCAATGTGTTCAGCTTTTTAAGTAGCTGATTTTTTCAATTTTATTGTTGAGGGTAGAGATGGCAATGGGGCAGGGTACGAAACAGGTTCACCTATATCCATCTCCGTCCCGTTTAATTTTTTAAAATGCTATACCCTTCATGAGTTTATCGCAGATTATCTTTTCATAAAGCACGCCCGCCTCATTAAAAATTTATTATACTCGTGCCAGCCCCGCCCCGCACTCATTAACACTTAACTCCCAGTGTTCATCATCGACAAAAAGAGCTTTGTTCATAAAAAATTCAAAAATAAAATATAACACTATAAATGTACATAATTTTTACTTTCAAACCGTCCAACAATCGAACTCTCTCTTTATTTATCTTTCATTTGTATATATTAGGTGACTCATTTTTTATTGGTCTTAGATATCGAACCCCGTGAAAAAAGAGAGACTAATAACTAATAAAGTCTTAAAGATTCATACAAAATATTATATATAATAAGTAAAAAATAAGATAAAATTAATATAAATGGGGCGGGGCAGGTCATAGCAGGTATTTAACGAAATTCGTATCCGCACCATAACCTTTGATAGGTTCAATTTCTTTTAGCGAACCGCCCCTACGAAACAAAAGGTGTTACCAAACCCTTAAATAACAGGGCGGATATTCGGTGGGCGGTACAAATTGCCATCCCTAGTTGAGGGCACTAGGGTAGGGATGTCAATGGGGCGGGTACGAAACGGGTTCGCCAATATCCATCCCTGCCCCATTTAATTTTTTACAATACCATACCCTTCACGGATTTTTCACGGATTGGCTTTTCATAAACCATACCTTCCCCATTAATAGTTTACTATACCCTTGTCCGCCCCAATAGTACTTTATTATCAGTGTTGTTAGTCACTAATTAACACTAGAGGGAGGGTGAATAGGGTTATAAAAAATTCTTAATCATTTTTTGTATTTAATTTGATTTCAACTATACAACTTAACAAAGTGCATACACTAAATACTTAAACAATTGAATGATAATAGATTATCTATCTATTGAAACAATAATCAAGCAACAATATAAATGTTTAAGGTAAATAAAGCATGCAAAAAATCAAATGAAAGAGTAAGAGAGAGAGAGATGACACTGCAATTTTTACGAGGTTCGGTAACTTTTACTCATCGGCTTAAGGATCCCCCCTTAAGACTTTCTCAATCTCACACTATGTTTTTTCCTCGCAGGTGGATTAACAAACCTTTACACACGAGCTAACGAGCCCGTCGCACAAACAAGAGGACAAATCCCTCTTGAAGATCAATGAGCTTCACTCACTTAAAGATCATCATCCTTTTATAAAGAAAGGAAACACTCAATAAACACTCAAAAACCCCTAGGGTTTATGAAAGATACACAAAGTATAAGCTCAAGTGTTTTTAGTGATGTGTTTAGTTTTCTCAAGATCTTGGAATCTCTTGATAATAAATGCGAGTTGTACTTAAGAGAATGAATAAAAGATCTTTTCTATCTAGTTTCTCACAATGATTAGAATTGAATGAGAGGATGTTAGATTTCAATACTCAAGCTTTTTCTTACACAAGATGAAAGATGATTGAGAGTTGAGAGCTTTGAATGCAAGAGTAATGGATGTTGTTTTATTCTCTATCTCTATCACATCATATATATAGCTAGGTTAAAAAGCAATAGAGTGAGACTTACTTTTGGAGAGTGAGCTGAGAGTGCTAGTAGTTGAGAGCTAGTTGAGTGCCATTAATGCTATGTACTGGCCGTTTTAAACATTTTTGGTTGACTGAAGTGATTTCATCAGTCGTTTGATGGCTTATTGTCGGTCGACTGAAATTTCTCCATGAGTCGACTGACAAATAGCATGAAAAAGGTTCAAAACTCTCTGAAGGGTTCGGTCGACTAACATTAAAGGGTCGACTGACAAATAGGTTGGTAAACTCTCTGGGGGTTTTGGTCGACTGACAATTGGATGTCTGTCGACTGAGAAATACTCACAAAAAGTTCTGTTTTGTTCGGTCGTCTGACTCTTGAAGGTCGGTCGACTAACCAAGTAATGAGTCGACTAATTTTCCAAATCAATTGACTGACAGTTCAGTCCATTTTTCAATTTTAGTTCTTGAGCTTATAAAATATGAAAACTTAGCATAAACCCTTTGATACAAGTCACTCATCGTCCTATCTATCCCAAGTTTTGATTCTTCAATCTTTGAAGCACTTCATTTGTGAAATGACATTTTTGTCCTTCCTTTAAGCTTTTCGCTTTAACTTTTGACATTGTGCCATGTTGCTCTATAATACTTAACTGAATAATATCATTAGTACTAAGCACGTGCTAAACGTTTTGTTATCATCAAAACGTATAATTGTTCTTTGATTGACCATTAGGCTAACAAGTGTTATCTTCATCGTGGACAAAAACACTTGACAAAAAAAAAAACCTAACATATGAACTTCTTTCAAATCAACCTAGAATCGAACTCTATTTAATTTTTATTATATTATATTATATTATATATATATATGGCTACTCCTATTTTCTTGGTCTAGATGTCGAGCCCCATGAAAAAATAATAAGTACTAACTAATAAAGTATTTAGGATTCATAAAAATATTCATACGCATAAAATATAAAAAATAGAATAAAAGGAAGTGATTTTTGCGAAAACCCCCTCTGGTTTGTAAATATGTGCACTTAAACCCCAAAAATTTAATTGTATGTATAAGTCCAGCCATTTTTAAAAATGTTGCATTTAGACCCCTACTAGTCACCAGATAGTCACATTTGGCCGGAAAAATATCATGTGACTTGCACATGACGTATAAAAAATGTGAAAACTCCAAAATACCCTTATTATATTACCAAAATACCCCTCATTCCTCTTCCATTTTCCTTCTCTCTCTCACTACATGCATATATATAGATATATTTACAGATATATATATACATACTTACATATATTTATATAGATGCGTACAAGGTAGGGCTGTAAACGAACAGAGCGCTCGATGAGCTACTAGAGGCTTGGCTCGTGTTCGTTTGATTATTAAACGAGCCGAGTTCAAACATCTATGAGCTCGGATCCTTCGTTCGTGAACATGTTCACGAATATACTCGCAAACATGCTCGTAATCAAGGTTTGCGATCATGTTTGCGAACAGGCTCATAATTATTAATTTATTAGATAAAAAAATGTTTTAAAAAAATAAAATTAGACTTCACATTATTCCAAAAATTCATAAAATACTTTTCCTTCTTTTAAATATTGGTTCTTGGAATTATGCTTATTTTCCCTCTTTTGAGATTTTGGCTTTTTTTTGTACTCCATCACCAAGTTAAGCTCAAAGTTATACATCTAAAATTCCTCTCATACAATCATAATATCTTACTTTACAGTAAATAATTATCAAACTAAATCATACTATTGGGAATTTTATCAATTCCACTCAATTGAACTCAATTAGACTAATTTGAATTGGGGATTTATCCAATTACGCTCAATTGAAGTCAATTTCACTACTTTAAATTATGAATTTTATCAATTGAACTTAATTTCACTCAATTTTATTATTTTGAATTGAGAATTTTATCAATTTCACTCAATTTTAATTTAATTAAACTATTTTAAATTTGAGATTTACTCAATTGAACTCTATTTCACTACATTGAAATGGGGATTTTTATCAATTCCACTTAATTGAACTCAATTAAACTACTTCTTTGAATTAGGGATTTACTCAATTTCAGTCAATTAAAACCAATTTCAATACTTTGAATTGGGGTTTTACTCAATTAAACTTAATTTCAATCAATTTCACTACTTTGAATTGAAAATTTTATCAATTCCACTCAATTAAACTACTTTGAATTGGCGATCTGCTGAATTCACTCATTGAAGTCAATTTCACTACTTTGAATTGTTGATTTACTCAATTTCACTCAATTGAAGTCAATTCCAATACTTTGACTTGGAGATTTACTTAATTACACTCAATTGAAGTCAATTTCACTACTTTAAATTGGGAATTTTGTCAATTGAATTTAATTTCACTATTTTTAATCAAGAATTTTATCAATTTCACTCAATTTAATTCAATTAAACTACTTTAAATTTGGGATTTACTCAATTGAACTCAACTAAACGACTTTGAATTGGAAATTTACTCAATTTCACTTAATTGAAGTTAATTTCATTACTTTGAATTCGGGATTTTGTCAATTGAACTTAATTTCACTCAATTAAACTACTTTGAATTAGGAATTTACTAAATTTCATTAATTGAAGTCAATCTCATTACTTTGAATTGAGAATTTACTCAATTTCACTCAATAGAAGCCAATTTCAATACTTTGAATTGAGAATTTACTCAATTGAACTTAATTTAATCAATTAGAGTACTTTTATTGAAGCCAATTTCAATACTTTGAATTGAGGATTTACTCAATTGAACTTAATTTAATGAATTAGACTACTTTGAATTGAGGATTTTATCAATTCCACTCAATTGAACTCATTTGATGCATTCTATTTTTTAAATCAAAGTATGAATATTTATATATATATATATATATTTGAATAACCCATCTTCAAGGCCCAACCCATTTATTTAAAATACCATATGTTTCTCAAACTTCATGTCTTATTAAAAATACAATCAAGCCCAGCCCAATAAAACTTTAGCCCATTAAACTTCAGCATATGCATTGAAGTAAATTAAAACCCTACGTTTCACTTTAGAGAATCATGATCTTTCCACGGAGCAGCACCAATGGGCCTTCCAGAATCATCAAACCCTGACCACGTTGATGAGTTTGGCGCAGTGCCCCGAGCATCATAAGGCTCCACCTTACCCCCTTGATAGGCATACACACCATCATTATACCCAAATCCATCATCAACCCAAGATGTCTCACTATCCGATCGCTTCCCGTACAACTCTGACCCTAAATCAGACCTGCTACGACCATGCCCACCGGAATTTTCATCAAAATAACCCCAACCCTGATCAAATTTGGCACTAGCCTCATAAGAACTTGTTAGTCACTAATTAACCCTAGAGGGGGGGGGGGGGGGGTGAATAGGGTATTCAAAAATAAGTCTAACTATTTTCGAACATGGAACACAATATAATCAAAAATCAATTTCTCAATATGCAAGTGGATGATTCAACTTAAACTTTTATAATAATTAATTTCAAGACAAATTAGCATACAAGATATTCAAGCAAATATAGCATGCAAAATACTTATGTAAAGAGAAAGAGATAGAGAGATTGACACCGTGATTTTTTCGAGGTTCGGTAACTCCTACTCCTCGGCTCAAGAACCCCTTCTTGAGACTTTTCCCGATCATTTCACTATGGCCCTTCCTTCACAGGTGGAATGACAAACCTTTACAACACAAGCCTCTCGAGCTTGTCTCTCAATCAAGAGAACAACCCTCTCTTGAACAATCGGTGGACTTCACTTGTCCGAGATTACAAATTCGTATGTAATCAATAAAATCACTCAAGAACAAAAACACTCAAAACCCAAAGGTTTTTATGGAAGATAAATCAATATAAGCTCAAGTGTTTTTGGTGATTTTACAATAGCTCTAGAAATGTATTCTCAAAGGATATAATCAATGAATGATATTTGTAGAATAAGAAGAGATTCTAGAGGTTTTGATTTTCAAAGAAACTTGGAGAAAATCAGATTTTCAAAGCTTGGTTTCAATGGCTTTTGTAGAGAAAATTTATGCAGAATTTTGAGAGCTTTTCTTTCTTTTCTTTCTCTTTTGTTTTTCAATCTCTTGGTCTACAATGAACACATATCATTCTATATATATCAGTACATTAGGGTTTTGTAGAATGAATATTGTAATTGAAAGACAAGAGCCGTTTGAATACCATTAAACACGATCCACAAAACATGGGAATTGTTTTCTGAAAATCTGCAGATTTTAAGCAATCTTCTAGTCGACTACTTCTTCATTGTAGTCGACTACAATGGTCCATCTAGTCGACTAGATTGAGTTCTAGTCGACTACTTTGGACCATCTAGTCGACTAGAATGAGTTCTAGTCGACTACAATGAGTAGTCTAGTCGACTCAAGCTTGTTTCAGTCGACTCTTTTGATGTGGATGAAAAACCAATAGCTACTGGTTGAAATAGTCGACTACTAGAAAATACACAGGGTGATTCTAGTCGACTATAACAAGAAAAACATTTAATAAAAATATTTTTCTTTCCGTTTAAGTTTGGTAAAGCGTTTTTCATTTCATTTGAGTTCGGTTCATTTTATACTTGAGCTTATACGATAAAATCGACACATAAAATTACCTTGTTACAATGATCGCTCCCCGACCTATCTACCCCGAGTCTTGAGTCTTCGACTTTCGCTTTTGCTGTTTAATTGATTTTCCTTTTTCGCTTCAATTTCTTTCACAGCTTTTCGCTTTAAATCAAACTTTCTATCCGAGCTTGTTTTTCGAGTAGTTTCCTTTTCGAGTTTGATTTCTGAGTCGTTCACCTGTCTTTTGCTGAAAATATAAACTCGATAATTCATTAGTATCAAACACTCTTCAATGGTTTGTTATCATCAATTTTGGAATTGTTTGCCCAAAGTAAATTTCAAAGCCAACAGAACTGTCACGCACCGGTGGAACCGAAGACCCTATAGGACCGTAAACGGAAGTGTGTAGGGTTGAATAGGGCGGATTGGAGTTGGTGCTAGAGTTAGGGTTCGCGGGAATTGAAGAGTAATTAGGGGCATAATGTATCAGATTGATGGGTGAATGATAAGAAGAGTGTTGTTGTTGGTGTGGTGGTGGTGGCTAGTAAGATTAGGGTAGGAAATTAGGGTTAGGGTTTATGGGGGCATATGAAGGAGCGGTGGGAGAGGGAGGGAGAGGAAGATCTGGGGTTTCGAGCTTTGGCAAAAAAAAAAAAAAAATTTGACGAGTTTCGAGCCGAGCTCTAGCGGGTTCGAACAAAAGATTGGGATCTCAAGCCGAGCTCAAATAAACCTCTCATCTAGCCGAGCCGAGCCCGAACAAGTCACTACTCGGCTCGTTTACAGTCCTTAGTACAGGGTTAAAGAGTGAAGAGGACGAAGAGGGCTTGTTTGTACTAATTAGGAATTTGATTTCAATTTGTGTGGATGTAATTAGGGATTTAGATTTGGAACGTCATGTAGTAGGTTAGAGGGGTTTTACCTTCCTAACCTTCTTGTTCTCATTCTCTTTGACATTAACTCTGCCCATTTCTTTGTAATCATTTTAATTATCGAAAATATATATATATGTGTGTAGGTGAAGGAATTCGTTGATGAAGGCGAATAAGTTGGGGGAGGGGGTGAAGGTTAGGGTGAGGAGGGTGAAGGGTGGTTTACGGTGACGGAGAATAGGGAGTGGAGGATTAGGTGGTGGAGAAACTATACAAATTTATATATATATACACACACGCATTTATATATGCAGATTTAGAGAGTTATCAAAATCCAAACTAATTGGGTGAAATCAAATTCGAAATCAATGGATGAAATCAAAAAATGGGTTAAATCAAAATCTAATTCAAATAGTTATAAAAGAGATGGGCTTATGTTTAGAGATATAAATTAGGGTTAGGGTTTCTAAATTGGGGAAGAAGAAGATGGCCTTATGGTCATTTCACAATTTTAATTTTTTTTCTTTTTCTAAAAAAATTATATTAAGGGTATTTTGGATATTTCCCAACTCCGATCACTGGAAAATATCAAATAGGGTCAATATGCACTTTATTTAAACTATTGGGGTCCTAGAGAACAAGGAGGGTGTTATACACACTATATCGATACTGCAGGGGGTTAAACACTCCCAACCCTAAAAGTAATGTAAATGGGGCGGAGCGGTTCATTGCGCGCATTTAACAAAACTCGCACCCGCCCCATAACCCGTGACGGGTTCAATGTTTTTTACTAAACCCGTCCCTATGAAACAAAAAGCGTTCCCAAATTCTTAAATAAAGGGGCAGATTGGTACAAATTGCCAGATGGGAGTATTTTGTTCTCTTTGTAATAATTGAGGTGAGATTTATTGCACTTTTGACTATTGTCAATTTGAAATTTATTTTCTAATTTTCTTTAACTTTAGTGAATCATTGAAATTTGAATCAATTCACTACCAAAACTAGCACCTCTTTTTGTGGTGATAGAGAGACTAGTGTGTGTTTTGTGGTGATAGAGAGATCTAGACTAGAGACCACCTCTTTTTCCTCTGCTCTTTTACTGCTAGAGGATGGTCTCACATCAACTCTATAAGGCAACCTTCATTGCCCCTTCTTCTCTTGGGATAAAATTCTTTCTTGGAGCTCTGGTCTTAGGGGAAAAGGGCTTGCTTCTCTTCTGGGGAAATGGTGTTTTGCTGCTTCAGTCTACATTGTGTGAAAGGAGTAGGAGATATTACACTGGAGTGGCAAGAACTGAGGTTCAGCTTCAAAATGAGATTTTGGACCTGTTAGATTCAGAGCCATTCTCTCTCAAATTGAACAGGTCCTCTTAGCAGAATCAATCCTCGGCCCAGGTCCGGAACTTTCCATGTCAAGTTTATTGTAAATGGTCTTATTCTCTTAAGGGGAAAAGCTTGCTTACAACCCTCTCCAAATGGAGCCTTGCTGCCTCTACATACATATTTTGGTGTGAAAGAAGTAGGAGGTTCTACACTGGTGTTGCTAGATCTGAGCTGCAATGTGAGATTATGGGCACTGTTAAGTTTAGGGATTTCTCCCTCATTAAAATTAAACAAACTTCTCAAAATGTTCAGCTTGCTAGTATCTGGAATCTGCCTGAGTGCATTTTTGGTTCCGATGAAGTTCAAAGCTTTCAAGTTCATTAGTTCCAGATGGTCTGGAAGGCTTCTTGCTTTCTTCTGCAAGACAGTTGCTATGGTTAGTTCAGTGGGGGCATTAGGGAATTTTTTAAAAATTTCAATGGGGACATAAACATATTTATTATATATCTAAGAATAAATAGTATAAATAAAAAACTTTTCAGTGGGAGCCACCGCCCCCCACTGGCTCCATGCAGGTCCGTCACTGGTCATATATATACCTATATAGAGGATCATTTTAGTTTTTGTAGTATTTAACCGTCAACATTAGTGTTTCTTTCGAAAAAATATATGTACTCATTTTGTTAGATGTTTTTTCTTGTATTTCGTTATGCTCTTTTCTTGTCCTGTTCCATGCAATACGCAGTCTTTGTTGTTTGATGGGATTATATTATGCAACTTATGGACTTATGTACCCATCAGTACACACAAACACAAAAAGGGAAAGAGGGAAAAACATAAATTAACCAACAGAGAAATAAAAGTGGTCAAAGGGATGAATACGGTCGCTTTGATCTAACTGAAAGAGGATGAATTATGCTAATGCAAATTATCACAGATATGGAGTTCAGAATACTCAAAGAAAGCGTGTACTTCATCTTCTACACGATCTATATTTTGTCATCCCCAGGAACAATGATGCATCTGGGACAGCATTGATTCTAATATATAATTATGTCATCATTAACTCAAAATATGTTTAATTCGTGGCTTGGGCACACAAATCCTCTAACTTAATCACAAACGGAAACCCACAAAAAAAAAAAAAAAAAAAAAAAAAAGACAAGCAATATATGCAAAAAAAAAAAAAAAAAAAAATCCAGCAAGCCCTTGAGCAACCAAAAAAAAGAAGAAGAGAAGCAACGCACTCATTTTACATATAAAACCGAGCACACAATTTGCAAATCAATCACCAAGTATGAAATGCAAGATCCTAAACTGAAAAAGGAAAAACCTGAAGCAAGTAAATCAGGGACAACAATATCAGCACCACTACTTTTTTTTTTCTCACAAGAGTGGAGTCAGTTTGCAAGTTGCTTTCCATTCTCATCAACGCTACTGCTATCGGAGTGAAACCAAACTCTCCACATATAAAACCTCTTGGGGAAAAGGGGTACAATCTGCAAATGTGGTGAATCTATAATCAGCCAATTTGGTGAGTCTATTTTGCTTCGTACAGTATGATCCTAATCTTATTGAATTCCATTCATCATGAATCCTCAATAGAGCTTCACCATTCTCCAAGAAACATAATGGCACGAGGCATCTGCCCACCTGACGTTCCGGGATGGTGACAAACTTACTCCAACATGCCTTGGACCCATAATCCTTGCTCAACCAAATCTCATGTAAACCTCCATTAGCACTTTCAACCCACGACATTGCATACAAACATTCTTCGAAGACCCCAAATCCGGATAGCCAGCCCCGAATACCGTCTAGGGACATCTGACTAAACACCTGTTTGGATATATCAAAAGAAAGTACTCTCCTGTCTGATACTCTCCAATGAAAAGATCCATTACAAAAGCAGCTTCCCTTATATACGAATAGTGGATCTGATTTATGGAGTAAAAAATCAGATCCCGCATATGTGATTGGTGGATCCCGACTCGGCCGTAGCAGATGAGAATTACAACTCATGTCCTGCGTTCTTTTCCAGGAACTGAGCCTAAGACTATACACATCTAATCTGGCGCCTTTTGAGGATTTAACACCGTCAGCTGTTAGCATAAACACCTTATAATCATTGTCAGAATTGTCGTACATAATCCCCAAATACACATACGAATGAGAACCAGAACCAGAACCATCAGCCCGCATTGGAGGCTTTGGCAATATCTTAAACTCTCGAGTGGATGGATTATATAAGAATAGTACGGGTGAACTAACACGTATGAGAATTAAGCCATTACTAGTTCCCATTACGTCAGGATTATTCAAGTTTAGTGCCCAATTCCTTTCCACAACATCAACACTATTATTGCCATCAAGTAATGATACGCAGTCTATTGTTCGAGGAGAGGGACTTGGACAAAAGATTTTGCGGCGCTTTTCGGATTGTTTGAGATGCAGGTCCACGAAATAGGGGTCGGAAATTAGCGAGCGAAATCGTTTGGAAACGCATCTGAATCTGATGAGGGATTTAACGGGAAGTCTTGAGAGTATTTTCATCTCCAACTCTGTTGGGAGTTTTTCCGGAGACGATTGCTTCTTCTTCTTGCTCAACATAGTTGTATGATTAGCTGAGTCGACTCGGCAATGGAGTTGTTGTTCCCTAAATCGCAGATTAGTTATGGCAGATAGGGCTTTGCAGTGAGAGAGAGACGATTTTTAGGGTTCAGTGGAAACCCTAAAAGGATGGGTTTAAGCAACGTGATATCATATCACAATTGGTCCATGATTTCTAACTCCAACTTACCTAAATTATACGAATTCAAATTTTCTTTACTGTTTCACAAAGGGTAAGTTTCCTCTTTAAGGATTAATAACTTTTCATTTTTAAGTAGAATTACCATGTTTTATTTATTAATATTTCAATCCGTTCTTCATATAGTTTAGATTTGCAATTTTAATATCATGATTTCTCTTCTAAATTTTTATTTTTATCATTATGATTTCAATTATGACAAAGTGAACAAAATGCCCCCTCTTCATTAAAAGGAAATAAGTCACACCACAAGAAATAAGGCTTTTAGTGATGAACATGTCCGCCACTAAAAGGGCTAAAAACTATAATCTATACTGACAGCTTAGCTCGCCTAAAGTCCCGTTACTAAAAGTTTTTGGACTATAGTGGGGGATTTTTTTGCCAGGTCAAATTTTTTACATGAAAAAGGCACATTTTTTTTTTTACCTATAACAGCAATTTAGCTCAATTTTTTATTTTTTTATTTTTTTACAGTTTCATTGGTGGGCTTCTTTAGCTAGTGACTATAAAAACTTATACTTCGATATTGCACCCCATAAAACTTATTCAACATTAATCTAATTCATTACAAGAAAATAATATTTCTTTACAATAAATGTATTCGTATAATTCACTATTACAAAAATTAATAAGAAAATAGATGCCCAAATCAAAACCTACAAAAAAAATAACAATAGAAAAAATTATTATCATAATTATGCTCACCCTAGACAAACAAAGTGGGCAATAACCACTGATGCATGAATAAACCAGAGTCAATTTCTGAGTATTTTACTAGAACATTGACTATTGTGAATCAAATCAGAAAATATGGTGACAAGATCGAGGATGTTCGGGTGCTCAAAAAAATCATGCGCTCCCTCAATTTAAAATTCGAGCATGTAGTTATTGCTATTGAAGAATCGAAGGAGCTCGACGCAATTATAGTGGACGAGCTGTTGGCCACGCTAGAAATCCACGAACAAAGAATCAACAAGAAGAACTCCTTAGGTACTCTAGAGCAAGCTCTCCAGTCAAATCTAAAATTTAAAGCAAGGTCGTGGCTATCAAGGACGAGGTGTTGGATCCAGAGGCGGCGGTGGAAGAAACAACTTCAATACAGAAAGAAATAATGAAGGCGGAAGAAATCAATATTTTAGAGGAAGAGGCCGAGGTCGAGAAAGCAGCTCCAACAATCACCAAAGTTATGACAAAAGTAATGTGCAATGTTATAACTGCAACACGTATGGCCATTACAGCAACAAATGCAAAGGAAAACAAGCAGCTGAAGTCGGAGGACAAGTCTCATTCGGTGATTTCACAAAAATCCAGGTAAAATGAAAGGGCAATATCCTAATAAAGCTTAAGAATGGATACCACGACTTCATATCCAATGTCTACTATGTTCCGAATATGAAGAACAATATTTTGAGTCTAGGACAACTCCTGGAGAAAGGCTACAATATCATCATGAAGGATTTGTATCTAACAATTAGAGATACAAATGAAAATCGCATTGCCCAGATAAATATGTCAAATAATAAGATGTTTCCTATTCACATACAACACGATTCAGCAAAGCATTTAAGTCTTATTGTTGAAGACAAGGATTGGCTATGACATTTGAGATACGAATATCTCAATTTTGAGGGCCTGAAGCTGCTTGCAAGCAAGAAAATGGTAAAAGGTCTGCCATACATCAACCATCCTAATGAAGTATGTGAAAGTTGTGTACTTGGGAAACATCACAGACTAAGCTTTGCTAAAGAAGTCAAATGGCAAGCAACAAAGCCGCTAGAGCTAGTTCACACAGACGTGTGTGGTCCATTGAAGCTAATGTCATATGGACAAAACATGTATTCTCTTACCTTCATTGATGATTTTAGCAGAAAGACATGGGTGTATTTCTTGAAGAAGAAATCAGAAGTATTTGACAAATTCCAAGAGTTTAAGGCTCTTGTTGAGAAGCAGTATGACTACAATATCATGAAGTTGCGGTCAGATCAAGAAGGAGAATATATGTCTAATGCATTCCATAATTACTGCAAAGAGCACGACATCCGACAACAAATAACACCATCCTATACACCTCAGCTAAATAGTGTTGCTGAAAGGAAGAATCGCACGATTTTAGACATTGTCAGAAGTATGTTGAAAGAAAAGTCATTGCCTAAGGAATTTTAGGCTGAAGCAGTATCTTGTGTTGTTTACCTCCTGAATAGGTGTCCAACCAGAAAACTCCTTTTCAAGACACCTGAAAAAGCCTAGAGTTCATACAAGCTGAGCGCCAATCACTTCAGAATTTTTGGATGTATTGCTTACTCCAAGATTCTAGAAGCCAGAAGAATCAAGCTTGATGAAAAAGGACAAAAATGTATCTTTATTGGCTGTGGTGATAGAAAAATGGGATATAAGTTGTTTAATCCCGTCACCAAGGAAGCAATTATGAGTAAGGACGTGATTTTTGAAGAAAATGAAGCTTGGAATTGGGACTAGAATGAAGATGATAAAGCCAAGGAGATCGTCTGGAAGATGAAGCAAAAAAAGAGATTACAACGGAGCCTCAAACTCCACTACATCAATCCACTGTACCTGCAAGAAATGATTCATCATCCTCATCCTCATCAGATGAAAGTTCAAGTGAAAGACCCAGAAAAGTGAGAAGCCTGAGGGAACTATATGAAGCCACTGAAGAAGATGAAGACCAGAATTTGCTATGTTTATTTCTGGATAGTGATCCTGTCAGCTTCACAGAAGTCGTCCAAAAGAGGAAATGAAAGACAACAATGGATGAAGAAATCAGGGCCATAGAGAAAAATGATACATGGGAGTTATGTAGTCTACCAAAAGGTAAAAAGCCTATTGGAGTTAAATGGGTCTGTAAGATGAAGAAAAATGAAAAAGACGAAGTTCAGAGATACAAAGCTCGCCTAGTAGCAAAAGGCTACAATAGAGAAAAGGACTAGACTATGGTGAAGTATTTGCTCATGTTGCCCGATTGGAAACAATCAAGCTAATGATATATGTTGCTGCTTAGAATAGATGGAAGCAGTACCAACTCGATGTGAAGTCAGCATTTTTGAACAGATTTTTGGAAGAAGAAATCTATGTTGAACAACCACTGGGATACATAAAAGACGACTATGAAAATAAGGTGTACAGGCTGAAGAAAGCTCTCTATGGACTGAAGCAAGCTCCACGTCCATGGAATACAAGAATTGACAAGTACTTCCATGATAATGGATTCGAGAAATGTCCATATGAGCATGCACTATACATGAAGAAAGATGTTGAAGGAAACATATTGTTTGTAGGACTGTACGTTGATGATTTGATCTTCACAGGAAACAACCCAGCTATGTTTGAAGAATTCAAGAAGACCATGATCAGAGAATTTGAGATGACAAACATCTGTCACACCCCGCCATCCGTTAACCCACATGAGGTCTCCGAATAGCAACACGCGACGCCAAACCAAATAATTAAAGTTCATAATAAATTGTTCTTTAGCCCACTTGTTATGTAAAACATATTTCTAACCCCATGTTAGGAGTAAAATAGTCATTTTATATTTAATAAATATTATCAAAGTCGCCCACGACTCGAAAACAATTTAAAAAGAACGAAATGATACTTTAAACGGATCATTCCGACACCCCATGTTTGCCCAGGGGTAAAACAGTCATTTCATAGGAGAGGTAATAGGATCAAACGGAACTTAATTTGAGTCAACGAGGTTGGAGATATGAATTTTCAAAGTAGGGAAGAAAATCTGAAAAAAAAAAAATTGCAAGTGAACAGTAGCCGAATGTTGCTGGTCTGCAGTATAGAAATGTAAGGTTTTGAGGCCAAAATGTGATTTTTCGCATACGGCCTTTGTTTTCAATGCCATCGGTCCCTAAATTTTATAAATAATGTAAAAGTGAGTTTTTAGTTTTCAAAAACCGAAAATAGCTGTCGGGGCCCGGTGAGGCGCGGAAAACGAGATTTTCCTTCAAACTTTTGCAATGAGGAGTTTGAAAAATGTACAAAAGCTGAGTTTTTGAGTCAAGACTCACAAAATACACATATATTCATATCTCAATATCGTCATTCACTTGAAAAGCCCCAAACGTAAGCTCGAAAACTCATAAAACACCAATATTCCCAAAATATACATTCTTAAGCAAAATACACTTGAAGTGTTTCAAAGTCTCAAAATACACATGTTTTTATAATCAAGGCTAACACCCTAGCCCGCTAAAAGAATATATACATGCCTTTATCCACTTTTAAGTACAAAAGATTTCGGGTAGAAAATACATTAAGCGCCCAAAATACACAAAAGAGGACTTAGTGCTTCAATCGCCAACCCAGACCTCCTAAAGTCCATCCTTTGCAATGTCATAACCTGAAAAATGTTAAGTAAGGGGTGAGCTTCAACTAGCTCAGTAGGAGAATCTTCACCACCTCGATCTCGACTGTCCGAGTGGTACAACCCAACCCGTGTGCATGCTACTAAACCTAGGTCGGTCCAATCGTCCCACATGGCACGTGTGCCAATCCGGGACCCCATTGTGCCCACAAACAACCCCACATACTCAACAAATAATTTACACAAGATATCCGGAAATAAACAACAATAAATATCAATGCAAGTGATAGGATGAAATGTGTCACTAATGCACAACCCTATTACTAGGGAAACACGGATATCAAATGTCGCCATTCTTAAGGAACTCGGGGACCACAAGCCCGACTGGAACAACCACGGGTTTGGACATAGTCCTCCCCCACCTCTCGTTTTTGGGAGATACTAGTTCCACCAGTCATGAGAACCCGACTGGCCAGTTGTTGCGACTATCCAAACGGTCTCAAAACCACAAGGTCCATGAATGCAACATGAAAATGATATCAACATTCAAATATGCATCACATAGATCATTTCTCAACAGTTTCATCATGCTTCCATATTCACAAATATAAATCTAAATTTTTAAATTTAAGGTCACTAATCATTCCCACAAATACATATCAAGCAATGTATCATAAATCAAACATTTAAAAGAAAAAGGGGGCCTAGAGCATGTTTCTAGATTATGACTCAACTAGTATGTATAAATATACATACAAAGACGCACACACCCACGTAATCGGGAAAGAAAATGGAGCGTCAACCCCTACCTCAAGTCCAAGCCAAATGTAGCCAATAAGCGAGGGCAAGCGACGGAATTCCAAAAGCTTTTTCCAAAAACTTTCCAAAAGGCGCACCAAGTCTCTATGATTTTTCCAAAACTAGCAAAATACCAATAATTGAAAGAAATGAGCTTACTAATATGGTTTGTCAAGAATTTACCAACAACAAGAAGCAAAGCTACAATAAACCTTCTTTAACAAGAATTTTCAAGAAGAGTGTGAAGCTACCAATATGACCAAAAGAAAAGATAAAATTGTGATCAATAATGAGGTCTTTGTCAAGAACTATAACAATAAAGCCAAAACAATTTTCAAGGGCTTATAAATAAATTTTCAATGAATTTGGAATTTAGGATTTATAATGAGGAAAATCTCAAAATGGCACACAAACTTCCCCAAGCTACCAAATATCAACAAGGAGAATAAATAAGTTTGAGAATAAGAATTTTGTCAAGAACTATCAAAGTAAGAATCCAAGGTCATTCATAAGAATTTATAAGCTCAAAATTGAGGTTTGAAATGAATTTAGCTCAAAATGGCACAAAGGTTTTCAAGAAATTGCCATCAATTTCCTTAGTGAATAATAGAGTCAAAAGAGTTGTTTTTAGCAAGTATTGACGACAATATAATCAAGTCTACAAAGGAGTGTAAAGATTTCCATAACCCACAAGTTAGGATTTCAACTTGAATTTAAGATTAAGATAGTACGAAGTTGGAGAGAAAGAGTTCAATTGAGCTTCAATAATGAGAAAATATCATAAACAAAGCATGTTTCTAAAGATTATACAAGACTTACAAGAATTCACAAGATAGGATTCATAAAGGGAGAAAGGCTCAAAATGAAATCAACTCACCAATTTAAGCTTCCAAATTCGAAATGGTGTAGGAGGAGTTCAACTAAGCTCCTTTGCCAAGATCTTTAAGAAAAGAAAACAAGATATCAATACCAATCACAAGATTTACCCAAAACGAAATAAGTGGGGATTCAAGAAGAAAATATCACAATAGTAGGGTTTCACTTACCACTTTTGGTATTAATGGAATCACAAAGATATGAGGAACAAATTGTTAGTTGGAGGTTTCACCAAATTATCAAGCAAAGGAGATGAAAAATCAGATTTTGAAGTGGAGTAGAGAGTGAGCAGGGGATGCCGAATTTGGGGCTTATAGAGAGGAGAATTAGGTCTTGTTTGGTGTCTCCAAAAGTGATCGGTTGCTATACTCATATATATGTATATGAAACTTTCCACCCCATACCCTTCTAATCCAAGGGCTCACAAGAAACATGGAGAAAATGAGATGGAGAGATGCAACATGAGCTTGACACCTAAGAAATTTCTAGATGAGTCTACCAATGTCTTTGCAAAATGACTAAAATTACCCTTTGACTAAAATGGGTAAAGAAGGGAAGAGAGGGTATGATTGACATTCCCCAATTTCACTTTCTCAAATATACCCAACCAACTTAAGAGAATTTACCACAATGACATGCTCTTATAGAGTAAGGTTAGTAGGAGTAACACTTGGAAAATTTTCTTGGAAAATCCACTAACACAACTTTACACGAAATCTCAAAAATATCCCTATGCGTAAAAATTCCGAAACCAATTTCTAAATTCCTTATTTAGTGTAACGAAGCAAACGCAACTTTCGGATTCGAAATAGGACACTCCGGGAACCTACTTCCACAATACGCTTTTCTTAGGTTCCCGAGTTGTCAGATAACAGAAACGCTAAAATAAAATAACATCCGAATTCAAAAAAATCCCAAACTTTAAATCTCATACTTATAACATATATGAAAGCATTTAATATTATTTTGGAAATTAAATAAAATAATTAAAATAATCGCGAAAAATTTAATCGTAATTTTGGAAAATAACGGGACGTTACAACATCGGTCTGATGACACACTTTCTTGGAATTGAAGTGAAACAGAGTGCTAAAGGAATTTTGATCTGCCAAAGTAGATATGCAAAGGAGATCTTCTCAAGAAGTTCATAATGGAATCATGCAATCCAGTGTCAACTTCGGTGGAAAGCAGCTTAGAACTCAGAAAGAATGAAGGCGGAGGAAATATTGATCCAACATACTTTAAAAGTTTGGTTGGAAGTCTACGGTACCTGACTTGTACCAGACCTGATATACTCTATGGAGTTGGATTGATAAGCAGATACATGGAGGAACCAGATCAATCACATCTAAATGTTACTAAGAGAATACTCCCCTACATCAAAGGTATGATCAATGATGGCTTGCTATATACCTCAACTAATGAATTTAGATTCATTGGCTATTCAACTAGGGATTGAGGTAGAGATTTAGATGAAAGAAAAGCACAACTGGATTTGTGTTTTTCATTGGAGATACAGCATTCACATGGTTGTCCAAGAAATAACCGATAGTGACTCTATCATCATGCGAAGCTGAATACGTAGCAGCCAGCTCAACTGTGTGTCATGTTATTTGGTTGAGAAATGTGTTTGAGCATCTGTGATTTCCACAGGAAAAGCCTACGGAGATATTCATCGATAATCGTTCAACAATTGCACTTGCGAAGAATCTAGTCTTTCATGAACAAAACAAGCATATTGATACATGGTATCATTCCATCAGGGAGCATGTGCAGAACAAAGAAGTGGAATTAATATCTTGCAAGACGAATGATCAAGTTGCAGATATTTTCACAAAGCCGTTGAAGCAAGACATATTCAACAAATTGAAGATGATGTTAGGAATGCAACAATGTAGAGAATCAAGTTTAAGGGAGATGTTGAAATGTAAACTTGCTTGAGAATGTTAGATCAAGAATGGTGGCTATTTGATTGGTGATTCAAATGCATGCTTTGAAGAATGGTGGATCAACAATCAGTACACTAAATAAAGACTACATAATTTGGAGAATTGTTGTTGCGTTGTGAGCTACACATTTAGACTTTTAGTAAACCTATAAATAGGAGTGTGATATTGTGATGTAGAAGCAGAAGCAATAAGAGAGAAACAAGAATAAAGAGTGGCAGTGTTTGAGAGAAATTTGTATTTTGTATTGTGTGAGTTTGATTGAAATAAATTTGAGTGTGTTTTATTTATCTCTCAACTTGTGGGTATTGCAAACCACCATAAGTGAGTTTGTGTAACTGTTGTCCTCTGCCACCAACAAAAACCAGATAACTTGAACCAACTAAAGCTTACCCCTCCAAGAGCCCAAGAAGACAAGATTACTTATCCAAGTCATGAGAATATATAGATCAGCTTTTTCCATCCACATCAATGTTGTTGGAACCAATTTTTTTACAAATGAATAAAAAAAAATTGCTGCTTTTTCATTCACATCAATGTTGTCGGAATCCATGAAACTTTCTGCATACAAAAATCATCCATTCTAAATATCTTAGTCACCTTAGAAAATAATAGAGAATAAGTAACTAACAAGAAAATCTAATTAAGAAGGGTTTGTAATTGGTAAAAGTCGATTATTGCATTTCGTTTAATAACATTAATCTTGTATAGAATTATATAGGAAAAAGAATAATCTTTGATTTAGTTTAATAAGCATATATTGGGTTTGTGCGTAAATAACTTTCAAAACAAGCGTAATATTAATAAAGGATGAATTTGATGAATCAAACTCTTTTATGCAATCCTACAAACCATAAAGATTCCTCGAATTCAATTATGCGATTTCACTATATTGGCATTTTTCTGAAAATTTCATACTACGATCGTACTCTGATGACCGCTGGGTGAGTATATATGTCCTCTTCAACTTGATATAACTAATTCTTGCTACTGAGCCTGCAAAGGAGGACCTAACCCATTGAATCACAAGTATATCCTCTTTTTTGACATAAAAATGCTATATTAGAATTTGAATACAGTATCTTTCAGATGTTTATACCATCTTCAATTTTGAAGACATGGAAGAAAAAGATCCGTACATACCATCTTCAACGTCGGACACACAACACTCTTAACGAATAAAACTAAGATAGAGATTGAATATATAATAAGTTATACAAAAACTTACCGTGAATTAATCTTTTATGATAACATGCAACAACTATTGTAAACATCCAATTATGTCACTTGAGCCCAAACATTTTTTACTTATTTTAAAGTATAACAAGAAACAAATGCACAAATCCATGAAAAAGAATAACAGCAACTCCATTTTAATCATCTATGTCAAATTTTCAATGTATATTTAACATAGATTTTCGACATGCCATTCACCGGGAACAAAGGAATAAAACTTAGTTCTAGCGATTGAAGAATCTGCAATAAAACTTCACCGCTCTCCAAGAAACATAATAGCTTGAGGCAAATCATACAAAACTGATTCAAATATTACATACAAATGTCAATAGGCAATGAAAAGCTCTCTCACTACTTGCTCATCTCGTTTGCCGCAGATCAAAATTACAACCCACGCCCGGCATTGTTTTCCAGGAATTGAGCCTGAGACTATACACATCAAATATGACACTTTTCGAGACTTCAAATCCGTTATCTATTAACATAATGACCTTATAATCATTGTCAGAATTGTTGAAAACTAATCCGAAATGTCCATAAATTAAATCCCGTTTATTCAAACCAGCAGAAGCCCACTTGGGTGGGATTGGCAATGACTTGGAGACTCGAGTTGAAGGATTGTATAAGAAAAGTGAACATGAACTATCATATATAAGAATCAAGCCATTATTGGATCCTATTACTATAACATCTTTCTCGATAAAATCAACATCAATGCCATCAAATAGTGATGCGTAGTCTATTAAATGAAAGGAATGCGAGTGAATGATTAAGCGGCGCTTTTTGGATAGATTGAGATGCAAGTTCACGAAATAAGGGTCGAAAATTGATGATGGTAGAGTAGAAGTATACAACACTTATGGTGTTGATTGAGAGAAAAACACACTCTATTTATATTGAAAAAATTCAAATACAAACTCACAAAGGAGTTATTCTTTTCTTCTCTATTCTCACTCTCTTGCTTCTATATTTCAACACTACACACACACATCTATTTATAGCTATGTAAAGCTTTGAATTCAACTTACACATGTTACACAAGGGTAGGTAAAATCAAAGTTAGGCAACCTACCATTGTTGATTTATTTGTAAAGCTTTTAGAAAGTCTTCAAAGGGGTGCTTCTAGATTTGTATCAAGTTTATATTTCAACATTCCCCTTTAAACTTGATACTCTGCATTCCCAACATAAACTTCAATTTGTTGAAGATGTCTTGCTTCAATGGCTTGGTAAAAATATCTGCAATTTGATCATTCGTCTTGCAAGATATTAATTCCACTTCTTTGTTCTGCACATGCTCTCTGATGGAATGATACCGAGTATCAATATGCTTGCTTCGTTCATGAAAGACTGGATTCTTTGCAAGTGCAATTGCTGAAGGATTATCAATGAATATCTCTGTAGGTCTTTCTTGTGGAAATCCCATATGCTTTAACACATTTCTCAACCAAATAGCATGACACACAGTTGCGCTAGCTGCTACATATTCAGCTTCGCATGATGATAAAGTCACTATCGGTTGTTTCTTGGATGACCATGTGAATGCTGTATCTCCAATGAAAAACACAAATCCAGTTGTGCTTTTTCTTTCATCTAAATTTCTACCCCAGTCGCTATCTGAATAGCCAGTGAATTTTAATTCATCAGTTGAGGTATATAGCAAACCATCATTGATCGTACCTGTGATGTAGCGGAGTATTCTCTTTGCAGCATTCAGGTGTGATTGATCTGGTTCCTCCATGTATCTGCTGATCAATCCAACTCCGTAGAGTATATCTGGTCTGGTGCAAGTCAGGTACCGAAGACTTCCAACTAAACTTTTGAAGTATGTTGGATCAACATTTCCTCCGCCTTCATTCTTTCTGAGTTCCACATTGCTTTCTACTGGAGTTGATACTGCATTACTTGATTCCATTCTGAACTTCTTGAGAATCTCCTTTGCATATCTACTTTGGCAGATCGAGATTCCTTCAGCATTCTGCTTCACTTCAATTCCAAGGAAGTGTGACATCAGACCTATGTCTGTCATCTCAAATTCTTGAATCATGGTTTTCTTGAATTCTTCAAACATGGCTTGGTTGTTTCCTGTGAAGATCAGATCATCAACATACAGACCTGCAAATAGTATGCTTCCTTCTGGACCTTTCTTCAGGTATAATGCATGCTCATATGGACATTTCTCGAAGCCATTATCATGGAAATACTTGTCAATTCTGGTATTCCATGCACGTGGAGCTTGCTTCAGTCCATAAAGAGCTTTCTTCAACCTGTACACCTTGTCTTCATGTCCGTCATTTGCATATCCCAGTGGTTGTTCAACATAGATTTCTTCTTCTAGAAATCCGTTCAGAAATGCTGACTTCACATCAAGTTGGTACAACTTCCATCTATTCTGAGCAGCAATAGATATCATCAGCCTGATTGTCTCTAATCGGGCAACAGGAGCAAATACTTCACCATAGTCTAGTCCCTGTCTCTGTTTGTAGCCTTTTGCAACCAGGCGAGCTTTGTATCTCTGAACTTCGCCCTTTTCATTCTTCTTTGTCTTGTAGACCCATTTGACTCCAATAGGTTTTTGACCTTTTGGTAGACTACACAGCTCCCATGTATCATTTTTCTCTATGGCCCTGATTTCTTCATCCATTGCTGACTTCCACTTCTTCTCTTGGATGGCTTCTGTGAAGTTGACAGGATCACTATCCAAAAATAGGCATAGTAAATTCTGGTCATGATCTTCTTCAGTGGCTTTATATAGTTCCCTTAGACTTCTCACTTTTCTGGGTCTTTCACTTGATCTTTCATCTGGTGACGATGAAGGATCATTTCTTGCAGGTATAGGAGATTGATGTGGTAGAATTTGCGGCTCCACTACAGCTTCTTTTTCTACTTCTTCATCTTCTTCAAGTACAAGCTCCTTGGTTTTTCCATCTTCATTCTGATCCCAGCTCCAAGCTTCATTTTCTTCAAAGATCACATCTCTGCTCATAATTACTTCCTTTGTGATGGGATTAAACAACTTATATCCCATTGTTCTGTCGCCATAGCCGATAAAGATACATTTCTGTCCTTTGTCGTCGAGCTTGGTTCTTCTGGCTTCTGGAATCTTGGTGTAAGCATTACACCCAAAAATTCTGAGATGATTGACACTTGGCTTATATGAGCTCCAAGTTTCTTCAAGTGTCTTGAACTGGAGTCTTCTGGTTGGACACCTATTCAGCAGATAGACAGCACAAGATACTGCTTCAGCCCAAAATTCTTTGGGCATTGACTTTCCTTTCAGCATACTTCTGACCATGTCCAAGATCGTGCGATTCTTCCTTTCAGAATCACCATTTAGCTGAGGTGTATAGGCTGGTGTTGTTTGTTGTCGGATGCCGTGCTCTTTGCAATAATTCTGGAATGTATTTGACATATATTCTCCTCCTTGATCTGACCGCAACGTTTTGATATTGTGGCCACTCTGCTTCTCAACAAGAGCTTTAAACTCTTTGAATTTGTCAAATACTTATGATTTCTTCTGCAAGAAGTACACCCATGTCTTTCTGTTATAATCATCAGTGAAAGTAAGAAAATACCTGCTTTGTCCGTATGACATTGGCTTCAATGGACCACACACATCTGTGTGAATGAGTTCCAGCAGCTTTGTTGATCGCCATTTGACTTCTTCAGCAAAGCTTAGTCTGTGATGTTTCCCAAGTACACAACATTCACAGACTTCATTAGGACGGTTGATGTAGGGTAGTCCCTTCACCATCTGCTTGCTTGCTAGCAACTTCAGGCCCTCAAAGTTGAGATGTCCGTATCTAAAATGCCATAGCCAGTCCTTGTCTTCAACAACTGCATTCAAACATTTTGCTGTATCATGCTGAATGTGAATAGGAAACATTCTATTCTTTGACATCTTTATCCGGGCAATGAGATTTTCATTTGTATCTTTAATTGTTAGACACAAATCCTTCATGCTGATGTCGTAGCCTTTCTCCAGGAGTTGTCCGAGACTCAAAATATTGTTCTTCATATCTAAAACATAGGAAACATTTGATATGAAGTCATGATCTCCATTCTTGAGCTTGATCAGAATCTTGCCCTTTCCTTTTACTGGGATTTTCGTGGAGTCACCAAATGAGACTTGCCCTTGCCTAGTCTCATCAAGCTCGACAAACATGTGTTTGTTTCCACACATGTGATTGCTGGCTCCTGAATCTAGATACCATATACCTTCGTCATAGGTATTTTCATTTTGAGCCATCAACAACATTGATCTTGGCTCATTTTCTTCTTTCTCGGCAAAATTTACTTGTTCGCCTCCGTCAGCAACTGCCTTTCCTCTGCATTCGTTGCTATAGTGTCCATACTTGTTACAGTTATAGCACTGCACATTGCTTTTGTCATAATTCTGACGATTGTTGAAGTTGTTTCCACGGCCTCGTCCTCGTCCTCTGGAAGATTGATTTCTCCCGCCTTGATTATTTCTTTCGGTATTGGAATTGGTTCTTCCACCGCCGCCTCTGAATCCAGCACCTCGTCCTCGATTGCCACGACCTCTACCTCGGCCTCTTTGCGAACTTCCCCATCGCTCTTCTTTATTTTCTTTAAATGTTAGATTTGATTGAAGAGCTTGTTCTAGAGTACCTGAGGTGTTCTTCTTGTTGATTCTTTGTTCGTGAATCTCTATCGTGGCCAACAGCTCATCTACTGTCATTGCATCGAGGTCCTTTGATTCTTCAATAGCAACCACTACATTCTCGAACTTTGAGTTGAGGGAGCGCATAATCTTTTCAAGCACACGAACATCTTCAATCTTGTCGCCGTATCTTCTGATTTGATTCACAATAGTCAATGTTCTGGTAAAGTACTCAGAAACTGACTCTGTGTCTTTCATTTGTAACAGTTCAAATTCACCCCTTAGAACTTGGAGTCGAATTTTAACTGTTTTTTCAATTCCTCGATGTGCTTTTCGAAGAATTTCCCATGCTTGCTTGGCGGTGTTGACAGCTGAAATCTTTTCAAAACTTGCTTCATCGACACTTTGATAAAGCAGGTACAATGCCTTCTTGTCCTTCTTTCTGGCTTCTTTGAGCGTGGCCTTATGGATCTCGCTCAATCGATCTTCAATTTCTTTTGAAATTGGCTCGTCATATCCAGTCTCGATAAAGTCCCACAAATCTTGTGATGCAAGAAGGACTTTCATTTGAATAGACCAATTCTCATAATTGGTTTTATCCAAGCGCGGAAGCTGGGGCTGGAAAAAATTTCCGGAGGATGCCATTTGACAAACTTAAGCACTTGAGATGCTTAGTTCAAAAAATCGGCATTGAATTTGGTCAAACCGACTGCACGATTGTGTCCGGAGCGTTCCTTTTAGTCAAAAACGACTCTTCGTTTGCTCAAATCGGAGTTGAAATGAGTCTGAAATGAAAAAAATACCAATAAGGGGCAATTTGGTAATTTCAGGAAAAATTGATGACGTGGCACTACTGACGCAGCAGGTGACGTGGCAGGTGACTGGGCACTGCTGACATGGCAGGTGACTGGGCGGAGATGACGTGGCAATGACGTCACTGCTAACGTGTCCGGCGCGTGGGAGCGTGCGCGCGTGGGGCGCGTGGTTGTCACGCGCGGCTGGAGGTTGAAGATGACCAGGCGCGTGACTGCGCGTGGTCTTCACTCGCCTCTCTTCTGGAGGCGCGTGCGGGCGCGTGGAGGATGGTATGGACGCGTTCTCTTCGGGAAAATTTTGATTCTGTATATGTGTTCAAACTGTTGGTTTGAGCACTGGTGTGTCACGAATAGAGCTTTGAAACTTCGACTCTGTTTTTGAAAAAAAAATTCTGGTTTTTTTCAAACTTCACGAATTTTGGCTCTGATACCACTGATGATGGTAGAGTAGAAGTATACAACACTTACGGTGTTGATTGAGAGAAAAACACACTCTATTTATATTGAAAAAATTCAAATACAAACTCACAAAGGAGTTATTCTTTTCTTCTCTATTCTCACTCTCTTGCTTCTATATTTCAACACTACACACACACATCTATTTATAGCTATGTAAAGCTTTGAATTCAACTTACACATGTTACACAAGGGTAGGTAAAATCAAAGTTAGGCAACCTACCATTGTTGATTTATTTGTAAAGCTTTTAGAAAGTCTTCAAAGGGGTGCTTCTAGATTTGTATCAAGTTTATATTTCAACAAAAATTAGCGCGCGAAACCGTTTAGAAACGCATCTGAATCTGAGAAGAGATTTAACTGGAAGTCTTGAGAGTATATCCTTCTCCAATTCTGGAGGTAGTTTTTTCGGAGCCGAATGCTTCTTCCTCAACATAATTGTATGATTAGTCGATTCGACTTGGTAAACTCCAAATACTTGTTCTTCTGCAAAGGAGTTGTTCCCTTCACTGAAAACCTATAGCAGGAGGGCTTTTAAGGTTGAGAGAGCGATAGAGTTGATTTTTAGGGTTTTAGTGAAGGGTAGTACTTGCCTAAGGCCATGTAAGTAGGAACCTCCTACTTAAATGTGTATAGTCCAATAAAAATTTTACATGTGTGCTAAAAAGTTTAAAATATTACCTTGAGTAAATTATCTTTTAAAATTAAAAAATCAATCAAATCAATGATTATGAAAATATTTTGAAAATTATGAAAATGTTTCAAATTTTTAGAACATATGTAAAGTTTTCATTGGACCACACCACATGTAAGTATGAGGTTCCTACTTACATAGACTGAGGCAAGTATTACCCTTAGGGAAATATTGGAATTTTACAATTTTGAATCATACTAAAGTTGGGCTTTTATTTGGATTTGGAATTAGAATCCGAATTGAAATTGAACTGTTGAAAATTGATCTTATGACAATTTTCTAATTAATCTGAAGTCTCAGCTAGTTACAAACTTAGAGTTAAAAAATAAAAGGATTGAGTTAAGCTAGGGTTAGTAGTTTGGGTTGAATGTGATGGTTAGAATTGGACTAGGAGTGAGTATTTTATTTTCTGACTCCTAAACAAATTCTACGAATAAAATTGTTAGAATTGGACTAGGATACAAGATTGGCCAGTAATACCTGCAGGTAACCAGATGCTGATGCAAGATTGGCCTCCTTCACGGTGAACTCGCTTGTGACCTACTTAAGGATGAGTTGAGAATCACCTTTAACCCTTAACCTTCGGACACCTCCCCTTTACGCCTCTCTGAGTCCCAACAGTAGTGCTTCATACTCGGCCTCATTGTTCGAGCAAGGGAAATCTAACTGATAGGAAAGGTGAACCTGAGGACCACCTCTGCCTGGTGTGAGGACAATACCAGCCCCATTATTATGGGAAGTGGACACTCCATCAAATGATAACTCCCATACCTCAGCCTCGGCCATCATCAAGTTGGTTGAGCCATTACTGCAAGAAGAGTGAGATAAAAGATCCGTTAGGGTCTGGCCTTTGATGGTTGTGGGTCGAACACACTAAATGTCGATCCCCAATAGGCCCATTAACCACTTGGTCAAACGCCCATCAGAAGGAGGCTAAGTCACCATATAGCGTGCTGGCTCGCTTTTGGTCATCACTGTGTGTGTAGACAAGTAGTGCCAGAACTTTTTCGCTGCGAAAACCAATGCAAGGCATTACTTCTCTATAAGAATATACCGAAGCTCGGTACCACGGATGACCCTACTAGCATAGTAAATCAGCCTTTCACGCTCATCCTCCCCCTAGGCAAGGATTGCCCCCAGTGAATGGTCAGTCGCTGAAACATAAAGTCGGAGGGACACCCCTCATTTGGGTACGGTCATGGTTTTTGGTGCTGCCAAGAACCTCTTAATGGCCTCAAAACTCTGTTGACACTCAGGAGTCCAAACATAAATTGCATTCTTCTTTAGAAGAGGTAGAAACAGCTGCATGAGCTCAGCGAGGTCGGGAATGAAATGTCGCAAGTAAGAGATTTTCCCAATGAATCCTCTAAGCGGTTTCAATGAACGTGGTGGATCCAAAGCGATGATTGATGCCGTCTTGTCTCCATCAACCTCAATGCCCCTCTGATGCACAACAAACCCTAAAAACTTCCCTCTGGTCACGCCAAAGACACACTTTATTGGGTTCATCTTTAGCTGGTAACGCCTGCATCTATCAAAGACCTTCTTCAAGTCGTCAAGGTGATCAACAGACAACTTTGATTTAACCACTAGGTCATCCACATAGCACTCGACTGAATCATGAATCATGTCGTGGAAGACAACGGCCATGGCCCTCTAATACGTTGCACCGGTATTCTTCAACCCAAACGGCATCACAGTGAAATGGAAATTCCCCATTGAAGTGCGAAAAACAGTTTTGGGTGCGTCCTCCTCGAACATCGTAATATGATTATAACCATTGAAACTGTCCATAGAGGAAAACATCCCATGCTCGGCGGTGACATCCGCAATGGCATCGACGTTTGGTAACGGAAACTCATCATTTGGGCATGCCTTGTTGATGTCCATGAAGTCAATGCAGACGCTGACCTTTCCATTATTCTTTCTAATTGGAACCACATTATCCAACTATGTTGGGTGTTGAATGGGCTTGATAAACCCTGCTTGCAATAAGCGTTGGACCTCCTCTTTGATCTGACCTTGGATCTCTAGTACAAACACTCGGTCGACCTTCTTCTTCGATACAGCTTCTGGCCCAACATTCAGATGATGCACAACAAAGTCTGGATTGAGTCCAAGCATCTGATCATAACTTCAAGCAAACACATCCTGGTACTCCTCCAATAGGCTCACCAATCTCCCTTTGAGATCAAAAGGTAGATCACGGTTGACAGATACCACACGGGGCTGCTCCTTAGCCTTGGCCAAATTGACCTCCTCGATGTCCTTTTTCTGTGCTGCCACTAACCCTGTTTGCTGACCATCCTCCTCCACTGAGTCCTCGATGGGAGCGGATGAATCTGTTAGGTAATGGTCATCATAGGGGTCGTGCGCCTGTATTGGGGCGTCCGACCCCTCGCATTGTCATAACTGATAAACAAAGCTCCCATCAGTTTTGCGGACCTTCCTACAAAGCTCATCACTGCTCTCAACTTTGCACTTTTTCTTTTGGGAAATGACCACCATCACGTCGTCATCGTCAGATTCAGCAATATCCTCCCAACTAGGCAAAGGAGTAGCATGTACCTCGCATTCCTCAAAGTCTTCTTCTGTAGCTGAAAAGTTAGTGAAATATATTGCATCAGACAAATGTACCTCACTAAGAGAAAAAGGATTCCTCGTGGCCTTGATAGTGGTGGTGTCGGTGCCCCAATTGGCCTTCATAACTTGGTGATATGAGGAAGGAACTACACCATGAAGGTGCATCCACGACCTCCCCAAGATCCCCATCAATGACATGGAACCTAACGGGCCCTCGGATGTCCCCCACCTACAGGTCAGCAATAATATAACCTAGGGTCCTCTGCCTAATCCCGTTGAAACCTGAAATATCGATCGGCCTCCCAGTCACGGACTCCTCCTTAGTCCCGACCTTCCTCATAACTGCGACTGGCATGATATTGACGGATGTACCATTGTTTAAAAATGCTCTCTTGAAGTCCACTCCATTGATGGTTGCAGGTACATACAATGGGAAATTATGGGGCCCCTCAATGAGCTTGTTCGCCTCGGAGAAGGTTACCTATCCATCATGGTCTGACTTCACCGAGGTAATGGGTTTATCCTCCTGAACATCTGTACATGTCCTGCAAACAACCCTAATCAACATTTTAGTCACCTTAGGTTTAGAATCTGAATCAAGTTTAAGCTTATCGAAAAACTCCATCATAAAGTCAACCATTTGGGCCATGTGATCCCAGATGCCTTTATGAGCTTGCTCATTCATCCAAGCCACCTCCTTGCCTTTAAGCTCCTTTAAAGTACCACGATCCTCACAGGAGACGACATGCACTCCCGCATTGTGGCACTGGAAAAGATTATCGTGCACATCCTACTTCTTTAAAAGCTCTAGATCACCAGACTTCAACTTCTTCTGGAAGAGGTCACGAAGACTCCGGCACTTCATCAGTGGGTGCCTCATTCCTCGGTGGAAATGGTAGAAACGGGGATCATTCACCAGGTCCTTGTGATTGTCCTCAAGTGCAAGTGGCAAGTTGACGACCTTGTCACGGATCCACTAGCTCAATACGGCTAAAACCTGCTTGCGACACAAGGGAATGGAGGTGGAGTCGGCCAAAACCATGAAGGCATCCTCATCCTCCTCGGGGTCCTCTAAAAACTGCTCATCATCCTCGATGGTTGCTGCCGTGATGGAGATGGGACACTATGCTCATCAAGCGCGACCTTCCCGGGGACTGGCCACTCGGTCAGCTAAACACCTGGTTTTCACCATAAGACCAGAAAATGTCTAGATATCGAGGGCGACTAGATAGAGGTAGTAGTCCCTATCCATCCCATCGATGCAAATCCGGACTAAGTCATCCTCATTCGCTGCTTCATAACACTCTAGCGTGCGCTCTCTGAACCGTTTCACATAAGCCATCACATCCTCATTGCCCTTCTGGGTGAGCTTTGTAAGAGACAGCAGAGTCACCTTCTCATCGACCTGGTAGTACTTGTTGTAAAATCATTGTGTCATCTCTTCCCAACTGGTCACTGATCCTGGCTCTAGGTTGTGGTACCAAGTGTAGGCACAGTCAGTCAATGACTTAGGGAACTCCCTCAAATTTAGTGCCTCATTGGAGGCGTAGTCCCCTGGATGACTAATGAAATGCCCAACATGCTATTTGGCGTTGCCCTTTCTTCCATCAAACTACCTGAACTTAGGCGTGACATACTCAGCTGGGTAAGGTTGCTGAAGGACAGAGACAGGGAAATGAGGCAATGGGTTGCCAACCAAGTCCGCCCCTGTTGGGACACGTCCCGACCCGATCATGGCACGTAATTGGTCAAGCATAACATAAGGGGAAACAATCTGCTGGGCTGAGCCAAAAGGAGATAGAGATGTCGTCGTGGTGTTGCCATGGGGCAATGTTGAGGTCACACGTGGGGGCATTACCATGACATCACGGCAAAGGATATATGTTGGCGCCTGCGTTGGCGTGAGTGTTGTGTCATTGGTTATGTCAAGCTTGGCATAGGCGAACATCATTTTTTGTTCCTCCCACATCTTCTGTTGGGTGGTTTGCATAGCAAACAATGCCTCCATGAGAAGTGTGTCAAGATCACGCCTATCGTTGAGCTTGAGGTGGCGGTACCGTGGGACCTGCTCCGGGTCATCCTGGTGACAGTGTGGCTGGAGGAACGAGCATTGGTCGCCTCCTGCTCACGAGCGGCTAGATGATGGTCAAGCGATGGCTCTCTGAGCCGGGGCTCCGTCGTAGCAATGCCTTGGGGTTGTGGTTGGGTCACCGCCGGACCTGGTAAGGGTCGATTGATCACGAGGAGCCCTCACGGCAGCTGGCTGGTCACTCCAGGAGCGTGGCTCTCAGTTTCGGCAGGTGCGGCTGACTCCGGTCTTGGTGGAATAGGAGGGGGTGGACGAATTGCAATAGAAGAAGGTGATTGAGACGACATGGCTATGCGAGATGACCTTCTGGGCATGCTATTGGCCTGCCTTTATCTCCCACTGTAGTCGCCAAAAATTATGGGTGAAAAGGCTATAAAATGAGAGAAAGACCAGAGAGAATGCTCCACTAGCAAGTCAGAACATATGGGTCAAAATCCGTGGTCGAAATCTCAAACAAATAGGGTGAACGGAGAGAAAATAGAAGGTGGAGAAGAGCAAAGGGTGTAGCTTCATCACAACTAGAGAATGGGTAGAGAGCACCAATAGAGCTAAAATTCCCAAAATGAAATATACCCCAAAGTAGCTAAAGACCAAGAGATGGAGAAGAGAGAAGCAAATAGAGAAGAAGGGTGAGATGTGGTAAAGATAGAAATCAACTTCCCATGGCCGAAGCCCTGTGAGAGGAAGAATAAATAGAAGCCGAAGAGGAGGAAGGTAGGCGTCGTCCTGAAGGAGTGGCCTCTAATAAAAGAAAAGAATGAGAATGAAGTTGGGATCCCTAGGTAAGCACTATTGTCTTCTATTTATAAGTCATTTGCTCAAAATGTTGCCCTAATTGAAGTGGTCCCCAAGTCCTACCAATGCTCCACATGTCTCTAATAAGTGATGAGGGTCATAATGTGGGCCAATAAGGAGAGTTCCTTCCACATTAAGAATAATGGGTGAAATTCACATTATGGGCATTTATTATGACTAAACTACACCCCTAACCTCCATACTACATGCTCTTTCCAATCCCTTCAAAATGTGAGGATGTTGTCGCGTTGTCCACGTGTCACGGTTACGCAACATATGTGGTCACAACCGGATCAGTCGTGCAACAGATCACTCCCCAATAGCCTTCGTAGTACATGCATAAACCGTTAAAGCTGTGCTAAAATGGTGGTAAATGCCCCTGGGATACTGCTACGTCATTAGGACCTGTAGACCATGAAGGTACTACTCCCGTGTACGCTCTTCAGTTTCACAAGTTGCATTGCCAGAAAAGGACCACTTTTAGAAGCCTTTGAGTTTCCACGAGTAATCCGGCCCGATGTCGAACACATTGGGTCAACACGTATACCAACTTCGGTGGGCGAGTTCAAGACTCTACCCAGTAGCCCAATACCCTAAAGGAGACTCCTCTACGAGTCGAGTGCACCCTAAAATAATACCTATGCCTACAAACACATGATAAAAGATCCAAAAATACCATCTTCAATGTCTGACACACCTCTTAAACCAATAAAACAAAGATAGAGATTGAATATATATAATATTTCTGCAAAAACTTACCCTGAATTAATTTTAATGATAACATGTAACTAAGCCATCTTGATTGTAAGTATTCAATTATGTGACTTGAGCCTAAACAACTTTTTATTTATTTTAAAGTATAACAAGAAACAAATGCACAAATCTATGAAAAAATATAATAGAAACTCCGTACATAAATAAATGATCAAACAATTTACTCATCCATGTCAAATTTTCAATATATATTTAACATAGATTTTCAACATACCATTCACAGGAACAAACGAAAAATTGAGCACGCAATTTGTAAATAAGTCTCAAGGTATAATGTTCACTATAGTAGGTTTTTCCTTTCCATCCGAGTATGAGATCCAAGATTCAGGAACATAAATATCACTTGTCATTCTCATCAATACTTCAGCTACCCAGTAAAACCAGACTCTCCCCGTAGAGAACCCCTGGCAATGGCAAAAAAGAGGTGTAATCAACAAATTTCGTGAATGAATTTTCCTTGGTATTGTACTGATGCCGAACAGAATAGAGATTATTCTGCAAGCTAGTGCAATAGGTAATTTGCAAGGAAAAACGAGAGAATTCGACCCAAAATTCAGAGAACACTCTGGAATTCAATAAAATTCTTTATATTCGGGAATGACAAAAACAACCCACAAGCCGGGTTAAAATAGCTGAAAATCGACCCTTAATAGGATTTTACCAAAAATAGCAAAACCCTAAAAGTATTACCAAAACGAAATACGGAAAGAAATCAAAAGAATGCAAAAAATCTGGCACAAATCGGGTTCAAAATTATTTCCTAATCGACAAATAGAAGATTACCATAAATAACAAAAATTAACTAAAAATAGAGATTTGAAAAGGAAAACAGCAGATTTAGGGCTCGAAACAAGGTGCACCAAGCATAGCTAGGTGGTCACGACGTGCGCGCCGAAATTAGCTTTCCGAATTGGGGTCACGGGTGCGAATCGGACACTTGTAGCCAAAATTATGGCCAAAAAATCGACATGTGCACGGAAACCGCCTCAATTAGGCTAGATCACGATTTCTTGTCATCCTTGCGCCGATCCTCCCGCTCCATGTAATTCAGCGTCATCAATGAGCAATCTAACAGCTCGGCATCGTCTGACTCAGATCCCCCTGCATCATGTACGCTCCAAATCTCGGTGAATTCGATTGAAAAACCAGCAATACAACTTCACCTCTCTCCAATAAACATAGCGTCCTTAAGCAAATAGCCAAGTCACTTGGGATGCTGATAAACTTACTCCAACATGCCTTCACCCCATAATCCTTGGTCAACCAAATCTCGTACAAATCTCCATTAGATTCAGCATATTCAAATATTACATACAAATATTCTTGGAAAGCCCCAAATCCACAAAACTGTAAACACCTCCTTGGATATATCAAAAGAAAGAATTTCCACGTACTGCATTCTTTTCCAGGAATTGAGCTTGAGACTATACACATCAAATCCGAAATGCCCATTAATCAAATCACATTCATTCAAACCAGTAGAAGCCCACTTGGGTGGGATTGGCAATGCCTTGGAGACTCGAGTTGAAAGGTTGTATAAGAAAAGTGAACATGAACTATCATATATAAGAATCAAGCCATTACTGGATCCTATTACTCTAATATCTTTCTCGATAAAATAAACATCAATGCCATAAAATAGTGATGCGTAGTCTGAGGAATGCGAGCAAAAGATTAAGCGGCGATTTTTGGAACGATTGAGATGCAAGTTCACGAAATAAGGGTCGGAAATTAGCGCGCGAAATCGTTCAGAAACGCATCTGAATCTTAAAATATATTTAACCGGAAGCCTTGAAAGTATCTCCATCTCCAACTCCATGAACCGAAGCCTAAATATAATCCAGGGACATCTCACTTAACACCTCATTGGATTTTTTTTTTTCCTGAGAAGTAAGCTTTCTATAGAAAACAACGGCTACAAGAGCCGAGTACAAAATTAGGGGATAGCCCAAGTGATACAAAAAAAAATACAAATATGGAAACCCCATATCCACCAAACAAGCAAAAACCAACCCCTAAAAGCAAAGGTATAAAACATCAGCTCATGGGACCTATCAATGGAAGAGCAACATGGAGTCATCCTATTGAACCACATCTGACTAGCATTAGACTGAAAACAAGAGCCACATCTGGAAGAGGCTGGACTTTATCGTAATCAGAATCTCCATTACCCTCCTTAACCAGAACATAGTAGCAACCTGAAGATCAATCAACCAGAAGCTAACCATGAAAAATGGAAGATGGCGGGAAACCCCACAGATCAGCAGTCTGAACATTGGCAGCAGTGGCTTTAATGTGCTGCAAAGAGCAAGCTCTGAATTTAATGATGTCCATGATTTCTGGAGGAGTTGGTGAATGGTTTCTCATTCCACGAGATATAAACCAGAGCTGCAAGACTCCATTAATGAATGAGAATTTTAAGATGTTTACCTTCAAATGCTCATTACACCAATGGAGAAGGTCGGGCCAAGCATGGAAGTCCCATTTCAGATCACCAGTTTGAGTGACCTTGTGTCATACTTCCTTAGAGAATTCACACTCAAAAAAGAAATGATTTCTGGATTCAAAAAGAAATGATTAGAGAATTACAAAACACACACTTAGCTTGTTGGATCAGGTTCATGTTGAGCATTCTATCTTGAGTATTTAGGAGTCTCTTTTGAGCAGCTTACCATAAAGTGAAAGAGTGTTTTGGAATGTAGCCATGAAACCAGATGGTGTTTGCCCAATCCACTTTGTCTCTTCTTCCTCTCAAAGTGTCCCAAGCAGACATGATAGTGAAAGGATCATTTGAAGGAAGCCAATGAATTCTCTTGGATATATCAAAAGAAAGGACTACCTTGGATGACACTCGCCAATGAAAAGCTCCATCACATAAACTTCCCATAGGATCATAACTCGGCTTTTCTCACATAAAAATTGTATTAGAATTTCAATATATATAGCATCTTTAAGATGTTTATACCATCTTCAATTCTGAAGACATGGTAATAGATCCAAAAATACCATATCTGACACACAAAACTCTTAACGAATAAAACTAAGATAGAGATTGAATATATAATAATTTCTGCAAAAACTTACTGTGAATTAACATGTAACTATGCCATCTTGATTGTAGGTATCCAATTGTGTGCCTTGAGCCCAAACAACTTTTACTTATTTTAAAGTATGACAAGAAACAGATGCACAAATCCATGAAAAAAAATAATAAAAATTCCTTACATAAAGAAATGATCAAACAATTTACTCATCTATGTCAAATTTTCAATATATATTTAACATAGATTTTCAACATACCATTCACGGGAACAACGCAAAATTGAGCACACAATTTGCAAATCAGTCTCAAGGTATAATGTTCACTGCGGCAGGTTTTTCCTTTCCATCCGAGTATGAGGTCCAAGATTCAAGAACATATATATTACTTGTCATTCTCCTCCACCATGCTACAGCTACCCAGTAAAACCAGACTCTCCCCGTAGAGAACCCCTGGCAATGGCAAAAAAGAGGTGTAATCAACAAATTTCGTGAATGAATTTTCCTTAGTACTGTAGGCTCCGAGTTTTAGTGAACCCGATTGAAATATCTTCAATAAAACTTCACCATTATCCAAGAAACATAACGGCGCAAGGCAAATAACCCCGTCACCCATGCTGATAAACTTACTCCAACATGCCTTCATCCCATAATCCTTGCTCAACCAAATCTCATACAATTTTCCATTAGCCTCGGCAGAATCAACTATTACATACAAATAATCTTCAAAAGCCCCAAATTTGCGAAGCTGTCCCCTAATACCATCCAGGGACATCTTAGTAAACACCTCCTTGGATATATCAAAAGAAATAATTTCCCTCGATGACAATGGCCAATGAAAAGCTCCATCCCTATGGACCATTTTTGAAAACCACCTATTTAGTGGCAGATCAAAATCACAACGCAAGTCCTGCATTGCTGGAAAGCCTAAGACTATACACGTCTAATGTGACACTTTCTAAGACTCCAAATTCGTTAGTTCTTAACATCATGACCTTATAATCATGGTCAGACTCGTCGAAAACAAATCCGAATTTGCCACCAACAAAACACCTACCTTTCAAACTAGCAGCATCCCACTTGGGTGGGATTGGTAATGCCTTGGAGACTCGAGTTGAAGGGTTGTATAAGAAAAGTGAACATGAACTATCATATATAAGAATCAAGCCATTACTGGATCCTATTACTCTAACATCTTTCTCGATAAAATCAACATCAATGCCATCAAATAGTGATTCGTTGTCTATTGAATGAGGAGAGTAACCTGCGCGTAGGATTAAGTGGCGCTTTTTGGATCGATTCAGATGCAATAAGTTCACGAAATAAGGGTCAGAAATTAACGCGCGAAATCGTTTAGAAACGCATCTGAATCTGACAAGAGATTTAACTGGAAGTCTTGAGAGTATACCCATCTCCAATTCTGGAGGTAGATTTTTCCGAGAAGATTTTTTTCCTGTCAACATAGTTTCTCGAATAAAAAGTAGCAGATGGGTCCACTCAGAAAACTCCAATTACTCGATCATCAACAATGGAGTTGTTCCCTTCAAAGAAAACCTATGGTAGGTAGGGTTTTAGGGTTCAGAGAGCGATAGAGTTGATTTTTAGGGTTTATTGAAATACTGAAATTTTACAATTTTGAATCATATTATAGTTGGGCTTTTGGATTTGGATTCGGTTCCGGTACTAGAATCCGAATTGAAATTGAATTGTGGGAAATAGATGTTATAACGAATCTGTTACAAACTTAGTGTTCAAAAATAAAAGGATTGAGTTAAGCTTGGGTTAGTAGTTTGGGTTGAAGGTGATGCTAGAATTGGACTAGGAGTGAGTATTTTAATTTCTGACTCCTAAACAAATTCTATGAATCAAATTGGTAGAATTGTACTAGGAGTCTAGGAGTGAGCGATATTATATATGGTATAGATTGAGCTCCATTTATTTTGCCCAGGAACAATGATGCATCTGTGACAGGCTGACAACATTGATTTAATATGTTAAATTTGTGGCTTCGGCACATAAATACTCTTAACTTAATCATAAATGAAAACCTACCAAAAAAAAGGACAAGTAACATAAGGAAAACAAAATTCAGCAAAATAATCATACTAGTCCCTTGAGCACAAAAACAAAAAAAAAAAAAAATTATTTTATAGGTTTAATGTCCAACACCCTCATTTTCTTTCTATTTAAGTTTGACATCGAAAACCTTATGTCACGCCCCGTTATTCCCGAGACTCCAATCAGGAGAATCAGTGAATACCGGGGTATGACGTCACAGAAAAAGACAACCAATGATAACAACAACATCGAAATACATGGAATAGGAATGAAAATGAAGTATTCCATGTCACCTGAGTGAAAGAAACTCAATAAAGAATTCTAACGAAAATCCGGCAGAGTTCCATTTGTAATTGGAACATCCGGACCACTCAAATTCAACACAATAGCACAATCTGCCCAGAATAACAAGAATAGAAACAGTGGCACGTAGCCCAACATTCTAGAAACCTAGTAGGGCCGAGGTAGTGGAAAAAAACACCAACACCTCTCCAGACCCCTCTAAAATCAATAGAGCCCCAAATGCTCAAATGAAAATAGAAAGAAAAACATATGGCGATGTCGAAAAGATATAAAGGCACCCCAAAACAACAAGTACTGACTGAGCCACCAAGCTCAAATAAGAATACATAAAATTAAATGGTAGTGCCGAACAAATACAATGGCACCCCAAAATAATAAATACATGAACTGAAAATACAACATAAGGGAATTTGCCAACAACCTGGCTCCCAAGAGAATAAAAGAATAATAAATATGATTACGGAAGGAGGAATGAATCTACCGTCCCAAATCCCCCGTACCATCGCCGCCGTACGCGCCGTGCTGCTTCCACCTGCAAACCTGAAAATGTTGTGTGTGGGGGGTGAGCAAAAAACCACGCGCTCACCATAATATCAAAACATCACACTAATAGCCGTCTAGAAAATGCTAACCATCTCGTGTGCATGCATCTATCCTAGGTCAAGCTATCGTCTCCTGTGGCACCCCCGCCAATCCAAGACACCCAACAATAACCTCACAACTAATCTCGAAACTACTCCTGAGTCGTAAAACAGCACAGCTCATACGATATATCTACCACTCGTATATACGCATGTCGAATCAACATATATATACACATATATATATACACAAAGTCCCGTAAACAGCTAATCCTAACACCTGGTGTATAAAGGCACCTAGTCGAATACACACTCTCGTTTAGGGATACAACCAAAACTAACTATTTATTATACCGTGCACCGAGCACGCCACTCAGGATTCCTAGAAGGTAAAATCACTCACTAGGACTATCAGAAGAGAAAAACCATAATCATGTCCACAATGAATTCATAATTCTTACACATCACCTCTATCAAATCATACATGGAGAGTCTCACTCTCACAATTTCTACCCTCAATACAGTCTAATTGTATCCTCAATACAGTCCTTTCTGTTTACAATATTTCGTGAACTAATCCATTCACCTCAAAGAAATACAGAAGAAAATATATTATCACCACAATGGATTCGGTAACCAACCGAACTATCTCTAACTCACACTACCTATCAAGGCACTAAAAAAAAGTACAAATCAACAAGGTCACCTCTAACTCATACCGCCTATCGAGGCGCAAGAAAGGGTTACGGGAGTCATTTAGTCCCAAATAGATGCCATGGCCCTCGGGTTTTTAAATAAAAATGTTGAACCCCGAAGGATTCAACCGGTTTTTAAGAAAAAGTTAGGCCCGGTCAAATCATATTTGGTTCCAATGCCTCCTAACCCACCCAAACAGTAGGAATCGCACTATGTGCTCTTAACTTAATCTCACTTCTCTTACCTGATAAGATCCACAGACAAACACAAATGATCATATTTCTTACCTTAAGGAATGAAACCTCAGAAACACATGTTCGGGTTAAAACCCGAGAAACTATAACACGGGGAAAAGAACTACTAGGGTTCAACTGAATATCACCTCAAAGTCACATTCAAACTTATTTCGAAACAGGTTCTAAGACCTTCAACTTAATATAGGAACTTATAAACGAATCCTCAAAGGTCACCAAACCAACACCGGGATTCAAGTGTTCCTCGGAACAACTAGGAGGAATCTGAAACAATCAAACTCTAAAAACATATCTAAATCTCAGAACCGACCTTGAGTCTTACCCGACTTTTAACCTAAACAACTCTCTCCACTACCAAAGTGGTCTAATAATCATCCAATGATAACCCTAATCACCAATCACAACCAAGTCTCAATATACGACTAGCCAACTCAACTGAACTCCAACTCAAGGGGGAAAACAATTAATCATCTAAACCTCTTTTCATCTATATCCACGTAGCCACCTAGAACACATGTCAACTATGGCTCTACTAATCCAAGTTTTTATTATCGTTGAACTTTCTTTCTTTCTTTACAAGTTTAAATCTTTAAATACTCATTCACATTGAGTTAATTTCATCATTTATAATAAAGCTACAAATAGCATCAGTTTAATAACAGAAATTTTCAATAATATAAAAGAATGAATACTCAATGTGAAAACAATGCAATGACAATGCAAATAACACCCTATCTAACATGGAACAACCGGGTATAATGTCGCCAAAGTAACACAACCACGAGGATCATATCGACTCGTGAAAGAAAACACACCGTGTTCGGATCACATCCTCCCACGCCTCCCTGTTCCCGGATTACTAGTCCGCCGGTAGCGATACACCGCCTGGCCAGTTGTTGCGACGACCCGAACGACTCAATGCAATATGTACATGAATGAGACATGAAACCATACCCAATGCAATATCAATGCTCATGGTGTATGAAATATGTACATCTTGCCTCAACAGTGAGTCAATAATCGAAATATAACATTTATCAAGTGACAAATATATCTCAAAATTCATTTTACACAACCAATCCACCATATATAAACATTTTCATTTTCAAAAGCATGATTTATAATTTAACTATAGCAAATTACTTCAATTTATCTCAATATCGTCCGGGTACTCAGTTTCCCGTAAATAATAAATTCTTATAACTCGCATACTTTTAATTTCAATTCTCAGTAATTAATTTCAAACTATTCCACCTCAAGAACAATTAAAGTCGCCATTTAACTTAATCATAATTCACGGGAAAAAAATAAACTAGAAGAGGAACTAAAGCTATGTCTACATTTTATCGTTCCTCGTCCTCGTAAATTCCCCAATCTTATTTTCAATTTCGATAAAATATAAATAGCAGGGGATAATTTATTCGTCAGCTCTACATCCCTCAACATCCACTATGTCCGTACTGTATCTCAATTTCAATCACATAATTCTACACAATCCTATTTTACGTCCAGGGGTACTAGGCCACCTATTTTAATCCAATTTAAATAGGATTTAATTTATTATAATTTTTCAGGGAATTAATTTACTTAATTTCCGCAAGAATTTCCAATTTCATTCTCCTTTGATACATTTACGGGTACTCCTAAAATTCTATAAAATTCCTAGCTATTCGTCTACCACTAGGAATTTAATTTCATGCTTTTATTATCCGTAAACATACAACGGGACTACTTAGCATTTTCTACGCACTATTAGTGAGTGCTAGATAAATATATATATATATATATATATATAAATATATATAAAATTCCCCACCTAAATTAAATGCTTACAAACAGCCCCGCTTTAACCGACAATAAACAGTGTCGTCACCGGAAATAAGCTCGCCGAACGAAGTTGCGCTAATCCATTTTCGAATATGGAAAAATATCCGCCTCGTCAACCTAATTAATATACCCGAAGCTCATTAATTATCGATAAGTAATTTTGAATAAATCTAAAGAAAATCAACCGAAAATTCTTACCGAAAATCTGAAATTCCTGGCAAACCGCTCAACGGTTTCGCTCCAATTCCGGATATATCGTACACGGTACCGAGGCCGAGCTACCCTCAAAGTTTCGTGCCAAACCAAGCCCAACTCGGCACTGAGTCAGCCCGACTCAGTCCGACTCGCTACTGTTCATCGTCCCTGCTCCACCACTGGCCGTCATTGGTCATCGCGCCACCGCGGCACGAACCACCCTCGTCACCACAGCGCCGTCGCGCAACCACCAGCACCGTCGCACGACCACCAGCATCAATCTCAGCCATGGCCGCCTCTACAATTCGACTACCCTGCTCCATATCGCTCAAATCGCAACCCAAACTCTCTCTCCCAATTGCGGTCTGCAGCTCCGCCATGAACCACGCTGGCCGTCGTCGACCTCCAGCTCGCCGTCACTCCGGCGAGCTACCCACCACCTGGGTCGCCATGTTCGGCGACCAGAACATCAAACCAGGTCGTGCCTGGTACACGACCTCTCGGTATCCCTCTCTCTTCGACACCCCATCTCTCTCTCACTCTCAATCGGCCATGATGAAGACAAGAGAAACAGATTATGATTGTAGAGGGATGATCTAGTTGGTGTTCGTCCAAGAGCAAGGAGGGCAAGTGATTGATCTGGACACTTCTAGATTCACACGGGTATATATATATATATATATATATATATCCATTTATCACACATATATTTTAAATAAAATAAATATATATATACCCAATCAAATGTATATATGTGTACAATATAGGGTTATTCCCACCGACACCCCCTCAAAGATACCCTAATTCCACACGGACCCCCTCGATATTGAGTATTCCCACACGGACCCCCTTTGACAGACGGCCGTTAGTTTTATTGACGTTTTATTGTGAAATTACTAATTTGCCCTTCGATATATATTTAAAAAAAGGGTAAATTGCAGTAGCACCCCCTAAGATTTCACTTATTACATTAGGGTAATATATAAATTATGAAATTACCCATATACCCAAAATATATATATATATATATTACGAAAATATATAAATATATATTACGAAAATATATATATATATATATATTTCTAATATATATATATATATTAGAAAAAATATATATAAAATTTGAAAGAAATATTTAAAATTCAAAAAAATTATATAAAATCTGAAAATGCAAAAAAAATATAAAATTTTGAAAAATTATATTAAAATCTGAAAATATATAAAAATTTAGAAAAAAATATATAAAAAGGGGAAAAATATATAGATTCAAAAAAATATTAAATTTCAATAAACATACCTAAATTATAAAGTTCAAAAATAATATATAAAATTTGAAAGAAGTATTTAAAATTCAAAAAAAATTGTATTAAATTTTCAAAATGTATATAAAATTCAAAAATATATATTTTAAAATTTGAAAAATATTATAAATTCGAAAATAAATATAATATTAAAAATATATATAAATTTCGAAATTTTTTTTTTTTCAAAAAAACATATTAAATTTCGAAAATAAATATAAAAATTCGCAAAAAACATAAAAATTAAAAAATATATATTAAATTTCGAAAATAATTATAAAATTCAAAAAAAACATAAAAAATTATAAAATTTGAAAATAAATATAAAATTCAAAATATATATATATTAAATTTCAAAAAAAAAATACTAAATTCGAAAATAAATATAAAATTAAAAAAACATTTAATTTTTTTTTAATTCTCTCTCTTCTCTCCTCTCTCTCTCTCTCTCTCTCACACACACACACACACACCCACACACACACACACACCTCCCTGCACCAGACGCACACATATATATACATATATACACACACATATATATAGATCTATACATATATATACACACACATATATATACGGGTATATACATATATATACGGGTCTATATATGTATATACGGGTATATATACATATATATACGGGTATATAACTATATATATAGTAGCTATATATATATATATACACGGGTATATGTAACAGCATATATATATATATGTATATATGGGTATGCAATATATACAATCCCCATCTTCAATCTCTCTCCCAATTTCCCACTTCCAATCTCTCTATATATATAAATTAGGGTTAGGGTTTTGAGATACCCAAATTGAAGAAGAAGAAGGATATGAAGGTCATTTTATATCATTTTGAGGGCAAAATAGACAATTCACACGGTGGTTAACGGCACAATTTAACGGCGTGGAGACGGAGGGGGTCTTTGTGGGACAAAATTCAATTTTGAGGGGGTCCGAGTGGGAATAGTGAATATCAAGGGGGTCTGTGTGGGATTATGGTATCTTTGAGGGGGTGTCAGTGGTATTTACCCTACAATATATACCGAAAATATACCGGGAATCCCTGAATAAAATCACATGAGCCCAAAAATATAAACGGGATGCCCAAATATTAATATAACTAAAATAAATAATCTAGGGTATGAAACCCATATATATTTAATCATAATTAAATTCATATAAATAAAATAAGTCCCGTAAAATATACCGGGGACACGAATAATTCCACGTGAGCCCATAAAATTCACCGGACTCCAAATAAATAATATAGGCCCAAATAAAAACTCCGGGGCACGAAAATCATCCACCAATTAAATCACCGAAAGCCCCATTGGACTCCGAATAACTAATACAATCCGGAATAATTAACTCGGTTACAAACTCGGGTATGAATATTTATATAAACCAAATTAAATCACTAATCGCCTAGCGGTTTATATCATGCGCTCCCCATAAACTCTACGGATAGTTAATCAATAATAACAGTCAAATTAAATATTTCAGTACGAGACTCAACTATCGAATCATCGGAGTCGTCACTAATCCAAAGAACTAAGGCACGTAACTTATTCGAACAGTAATCAAATAAAACCACTTCAACCCAAATTAATCCACTAACACGTATCACATACATACAAGCACGAAAAACGAACAAGGTAATACAAATACACGTAAGTCAAACAACTAAGGCACCTAATGCCACATCAACACACAGGGCATCAACACACAGCACGTATGTACAAACATAAATAAAACGAGCGAAAGGACTATCAATACTCCTAAGCACGTCAGCTAAACAAGGCACGTACTAACCCCATAACCAGGGGAAACAAAACGTCGAATCCCTAAAGCACTAACTACCGAACTCAAATCACTGAGTCGAAGCCCTAAGCGTCAAGCGTCGAAACAAATCCGTTTAGTCGATAACACTAGCTGTCAATCGTCACAACTCAATCACGTAGTCGATAACAAGAACACACGTAAACGTTTCACAAAGTCCGAATCTACTAAACGTTGCTGTCAAGTCACATAGTCATCATCGATACTCCACAAAGTCATTAAGGTGATGATCGCCAAGTCGCGCAATCGAATCCAAGCGTAAACGCGAAAAATTTACTCGTAAAATACACAGAGTAACCATGTCGTCATGAACAAGTGACGTCATCACCGAAAATAAATCGGGAATAATTCAGAAAAAAGGAAAAATGAAACGGGTTGTTACACCTTACTTGTTGAGAAAGAACGGAAAAAAATAAAAGCAAAAACAATAATAATAACAATAACAAAATGTTAACCACATTAATATCATCATCACTATTTATTTATTTTTTTCATTTTGACATGAATATTGGAGACCGGAGTAGGCCGCTTATTTTTTTCGGTAAATCAAAACTTTATTAGAAAAGAAAGATCCAAGGATAGGCAAACCATCCAATGCACCAACAAGAACAAAGGCTCAAAAGGAGCGAAGACAACTGCACCAAGTAGTCACAACAAGAATGGCCAGAACAAAAGCCTCATATATATCATAGCCATAATAGTCAATAATAGAGAAATAAGTAACATATATCTAAGAAAAATCTAAGGAGGGCAATTGGTACAAGTCAAAATCAGTTATTGCATTTTTTTTATGGGATTATGCAAAAAAGAAAAATGATTTCTCGAATTCAATCATCCCATTCCATTATATTGTCCATCTTTAAAAATTTCATACCATAATCCTACTATGATGGTGGTTTGGTGATTATGTCCTCTTTATACAAAAAGGCAGTGAAATTACTTAGATGATGGTGAGAATAGCCTAAAGGGGGTGAATAGGCTTTTTGTGAATTTATTGACAAATTAATATTTAATTGCGAAAAAATCAATTTTAATCCAATCACAAAATCCTAATTCTCAAATCACATCATTCAAGCAATATCAAGCAAACATTAATATAGTGCAGAAAATAAAGCAAGACACGACATAGAGAATTATACGTGGAAAAATTAAGGAAACGTTCCAAGGAAAAAAAACCAAAAAAAATCACGGGTACACCCAGGTACCGATGCACTATTAATCGACAAGTACAGACTCTATGAGAGTTTTAGACTTACAATCACTCCTGATATGTCTTCCTCTACTCGCGGTCTGAAACCCTTGAATCACTCGTACTTCATGAAGCACGCTTGTTCCACCAGACACTATGAGAGACTCACAAATCACGCCTGATTTGTCTTTCTCTACTCTCAGTTTGAAATCCTCGAATAGCTCCGTACTCGGACAGATCAAAACAACCTCATTGCAATGGACAATGTGATGATTTTTCAGCAATCACTCATTCAATTGTGCATAGAGAACTTCGGTGTAAAAGCACGATTGGAGAAATCCAACACAAGAGAGAACACCAATATGTATGATCACTCTATAATCACCTCTCTATGTGTATCACTCTGTTGAAGAATAAGAATGATAGAATATTGCAGAGCTCTCACCAAAAACCCTCTTCAAAAATCGTTGTAAAAAACCGTAGCATCTTCTCTTGTAGAACCTTAGTATTTATAGACTAAGTCATAGAAAACTCTAACCTTGCCCTCTTATGTAAATTCACAATACCTTGATAAATCCTCTAAAATCTGATGTAAATATGTGTATATGCCAATATATAGAGGTCTGAAGTCGTCGATCACTTAAAAACTCGAAGTAGGGACCAAACTAAAAAATTCCGAAAGCACCCCGAAACAAATCCTGCAAAACAAGTGATCACGTGACCAAGCATTGGGACCTACGCTTTGGTGTAGGTCTAGGGCGTAGGGTCCCCTCCCAGCTCCAAAACCACAGCGTAGGTCAGAGCCAATTTGTCATGTTTCAGCCTCTGCCAACGTAGGTATGTTGTATCTTTTGCAGTTTTTTTCACATTTGAGCTAGACTGATCATTTCAAACTCCCGATGCTTTTGATTTAATTCATACTGTCTGGAAATAATATTTTTGCCCTCCAATGAAGTGACGATGTATGGAAATGACGATTTTGCCCTCCGGTAGCTTTCTTTGCTTTGACACACTCCTTGACTTCTTTCTCGAGATAGAAACGAACATACCAACAACTCGATTGCAAATATACAAAACTCTTAACATGACAATTCACTCAATATAGTTATTGTCTAAACATGTCAAACACAAATAATACTATAAATGTTCTTACAGAAACTCCTTCAATCTTCAACATAACATTTTTTCCCTGGGCCAACTCTACACACAACAGCCTAATTAATGTAGTTTTTGACAGGTGAGATGAGAGTCGTCAAATTAATGACATCTTTTAATTACACTTTGCCAAGTTGCTGTCCAGATTAAAGTGCATTAGAACATAGAATAGATCCCTGTGAATTTTGCCTCCACAAATAATTTGGATTCAACAACAGTGAAAATTTCCCACAATATAAACTTAAGAATAATTTCAAAACTCATCACGAAATTATTTTTTTGGGGTAAATTAATAAATATATAATATATTAAAAGACAAAAAGCTATACAATGTTGAAGACAAAACTCATCACGAATTCCATCTAACTAAATAAAAGAATGAACAATACTTCCAATATAATTTAGACATGTTAGGCAAAAACTTTTTGAATTTTTTTTTTACACCAACTCCAATTTTTATGAATTTTCTGTCCATCTTACTTTTTGAAAAACCTTTTTTTTTTTGTTTTTTTTATCCTCATGGCAGGACTAATGATTGTTGCCCAAAAATGATCAAAAATAAATAAAAAGAAAAAATATATGCAGAAATTCCATTAGAAAAGGGGACCAGATATCTACAAGAATTTGGCCTTTTAGTCACGGTCCATTAGGGACGGTCCAAAATCTGTCACTAAAAAGTGCATTTTTGGGCACAGTCCTTTAAGACCGTCCCTAAAAATACTACTTTTTAGGCACCATCAAACCATATTGTGCCAAATACGCATATTTGTGGGCACATGTAGTTTAGATCGTGGCAAAAGAAATTTTTTTTTGGGACGACGCCAAATTCAGCGCCCTTAATTTTGGGTTTCGCGGGCAAGAAGAGAAGATATTTTAACAAATATTTTAATAATAATTTATCTAGCAAAACTACGTCGTTTTAAGTGTATAAGATGCCTCTAGAATATAACATCTTACACTTAGGTTTTTTATCAGTTCGATCGTTCATTCTTTCAGAGAGACCCACAAACCCATCGCCATGGAGACATTCCAGAACAAAGGTGGATCGATCCAAGCGCATTCTCTTTCTTAGTTTTTCCTATATAGGGTTTCAGATCTTCTATTTGCCAACTTTAAGTATATTTTTCATCACACACGCATATATATATATATATATATATATATATACACACACACGTATATCAATTATGTATAATTCGACTGATCGATCATATGCTTCCTTCCTGCAATTGCTAGAGAGAAACGTTTGATCTTTGCTTGAAAGGAATTTCAAGATTGTTGCCAAGGTTTTTTCTAACCTTTCTTCAATGTTATTTTTTTCTTTCCTTTTTATTTTCCTCTATATAATATGGTTAAGAATCTTGTAAAAGTTAAGAAATACACCAAAACAAGCTTCTTATTCCATTGGAGCTCTCATTGATATTTAGAGATACAGATTATCAAAATCCCCTTATAATAATCCCTAATGGGTGGCGAGCTATAGAAATTGAGAAGATTCAAGTTTTTAAATTTAAAGAGCCGTACTATGAAATTCGTATCAGTGATTGAGTATTAAATTTTAGTTAATGTAGGCATATTTTGTGAATTTGCATTATGCAATTGTTCAGTATAAGTATGTGGAATTATTTATACTCTGAAAGACAAAACAAGATTCGAAGTCAACCTTAAACTTGAAATTTGGTAGTACAGTGAGGTCATCTTAATGGTTAAATTTCAAACACTATAATGTGAATAATCTAGTGTTCTCCTACAATTTAAAGAGAGAAACTCTTGATTTTCGCTGGAAACAAAGTTGCGAGATTGTGGAACCCTAGGTTTTTCCCCCTAAATTATCTTCATTGTAATTTTTTCTTTCCTTTTTAATTTTCTCCATCCATATAGTTTAATTCAAAATCTTGAACAATTAATTTAACTTTTTATGTTTGGATTTAATTTCTTATTGGGGAAATTAACAAGCAGTACTTGGTTCACAAAATTGAAGAAACTTCCAATTAACAAGGATTTAACTAAAACTTGGTTACAATCACCCTATTCATGACTTTTGTTAAGATATTGCCATTATACCATCTAAATTTCCAAGTTATTGCATATGAACGATTTGCTAAGAACTCAGAACTTCAGTCTTTGAGTTTTGAAGGTCATTTATAAGGTGTTTGCTTTTGAGAAGATCTGTGAAGTTTTGAAGGGTCATAAAGTATTTTGTTATTGAGTAGATTATTGTGATAACAACATCTTGTTCACTTTCCAAAAAATTAAAAAATAAAAAATAAAAATTGTAGGCAAAATGACATAGAAGGGTATCAAACCTTGAGCTATCTTTATGACCTTGTTATCAAAGCAGAGCTGTCTGTGCAAAAAAAGAAAAATCACATTTTGGAAGCGAAGCAGTTCGGTTATGATATTTTCTTGGTTTTGAAATTATTGAGCTTGATTTTGAACTTCTTCATGTTAATTGTTAATAATTACGCCTGCAGTACCTTAACAAAGACATAGCATATTTGTTTTTAATGCCAATACTTCGAAGCCATTGTCAATCTGTTGGGTCATGTTGATTCTGAGCTAAGGGATGCTTATCATGTTCCTATTTTTTAATGCACCTTCAGTTTCATCCAAGTGTCATCTGTGTTGACAAATGACATATTTGTTTTTGCAGCTGCTTCTTGTACTCAGAGGACCAGGGAATTGTTCAAGCAATGCAGTTTTGCAATTATATGTAAAAAAATTGAAGAACTACTGAAATTGCAATTGATCCCAGCAGAAGGTAAATTCCTTACCAAAACAGAGATTATTCAATTTAACATGGCTATATCTATTTTCTTTTTGGGTTCTCTATCAGGAGTAAATCTATGTACAAAGATAATATAATACCAGCATTTTGAGATAGTTAATACATGAAACAAGCCTTTTGAAATGAACTAGCCTATAAATCATCCCCACCACATGCCTCTAAAAATTTCTATATCTATCATATCATAAATTTGTAGCTTTGCAGACGGGGCAAACTTTCCTTTGAAGGAGCCATGTCTTCATGCAGTCTTTATGATAATCGTGTCCGCATGCAAGTCCCACAATAACCTCATTATTTTCGTACTCAGCCTGCAAAATTTTATGGCATTTGTTATCAGTTGTCACATAAACTAATGTATGTTTCACACTGCCCTGTTATCTTTAATGTAGGTGCTCAATCACACTTAGATATTATGCAAAATGGATCTTGTTCTAACCTTGATCAGAGATTTCGTTGCCTTCGTAGTTTCTTGATCCCAATGGGTTCTATTGATTCTCAAGCCCATTGTTTAATATAATTTTTATTTGATATATGTCAGTATTTATATATTATTTTCTCTTGATTCTCAAGCCCTTAGTTAATAATTACGCCTGCAGTACCTTAACAAAGACATAACATATTTGTTTTTAATGCCAATACTTCGAAGCCATTGGCAATATGCTGGGTCATGCTGATTCTGAGCTAAGGGATGCTTATCATGTTCCTATTTTTTAATGCACCTTCAGTTTCATCCAAGTGTCATCTGTGTTGACAAATGACATATTTGTTTTTGCAGCTGCTGCTTGTACTCAGAGGACCAGGGAATTGTTCAAGCAATGCAGTTTTGCAATTATATGTAAAAAAATTGAAGAACTACTGAAATTGCAATTGATCCCAGCAGAAGGTAAATTCCTTACCAAAACAGAGATTATTCATTTTTGCCATCATTGTCTTAAAATTGTCATAAATTCTACATCTTTAAATTACAAGTTCGTGGATTCTCAGCAACCACCATCTTTCCTTCTCTCTAAAAATTCCAAATGTACAATACATTCCAAATGTACCTGACAACCTCAGGATTTCAAGTGGAAGGTGACAAGTGGCACCCGATAGAGTCGGCCAATACCCTGTAGTAAGGACCTGAACATGAAGTGTGGGGACTCTGTCATCACAGAACCCATTCTTGAGTAGAAACCCTGCATTTGTGTCCTCAGATTTCCTCATATCAGTGAACATACCTTCTAACTTTGATGTATATTGATGCCCACATTTTGTTTTGAGCTTAACTATCAAACTCCTCTTTGCTTCTTCAGAGACACATCTACCTGAAAGAAGCCTCTTTGCTAAATGTTGCTTGTAATACTTTTCAAACACATCTTTATCTTGGAGGTAATGGAAAATAACCATCACCTTGTCTAGTATAAACTCCAGCCGCTGCACAAAATCTACTGGATCTTTTAACCTTTCTGTATCAGTAACTAGCTGCTTACATGTATCTCTAATGTGAGAAGTCATAACAGTTCTCATTATCGTTAGTCCATTACTCACCCTGTGGAACAAGTTGTACATCTTCCCTTAGTCCTCATACTTGTCATTCAATAGCATATTGACTAAGCCTGAGTTATACATGTGCACTAATTGACACATACAACTCCCGATCATCTTCTTCTCCACCACGTTAGTGATCTTAGCTTCACTTTTTGCAATTCCAAGATCGAAAGTTGTGCGCCATTGTAATTTCTTTTATCTTGTTACCTTTAGAGGTCGTATTACGTCAGATGATAAATACCAAATTTAATTCACACACTAGGCCAATCTCATTGTTCTTGGGTCATCTTCCCTGCTATACCAAATTTAATTTCATATTTATTATGTATATCAATACATATATTTTTTTTTCAAGTCATTTTTCGCCTATGCTTTTACTCATGCCACTAAATGCCATCTTCTGCTTCCATTCCTAATTGCAATCACATAGTCTTGTAATGAGGGCATCTATCTAACTCTGAGTGAGAGAGATCTTCAAGATCGACGACAGGAACAAATTGTTCTTACATTTTAGAAGGTTACATTCTTTTCTTTATTTTATAAAAAATATTAATTATCATTATTATGATTGTATGAAATAAATTATCATTCAAGATAGAGTTGATATCCATATGGTCTGAAAGTTATAATTACATACAGATAACTTTAATATTTTTTTGAGGCAGTTCAAACTATATTAAAGAAGAGAAAAGCCAACAGAACAAAAATGGAGGCCTAAGATAAAGACACACATGTGAGAGACCTGGGAGCAGTCTGCACTAGATGCACAATCAACACACCTTGCCATAAGCTACAAATGTTATCAAACATGTTTAAGAGAATATATTTCTATATGTACAAATTCATTAACAAGTTAATATCAAACCAAAGGAAGAAAAACTAGAATGTAAGATCAAGCTCACACCCCTTGAAACATGTTATTTAAATTAACTATCCTAAGTTTTCCCCAGTTTGTCCTAAGTATAGAACTACTTATGAGTAATTTTGTTTCCCTCTTCTTAAAGTGATTAATGCACTAATTTGTTTCTTTGTAACTATATGTAGTTGATTATATAGTTATTTAAATATTTTACTAGATATAATTTATATATACAAATATGTATAAATATGTTATTTCATAGCATGATTTTTTTTATTTTATAGCTATTTAACCTCACTTGTTTTCATATTGAAGCATGCATCTAACCTTTAGACCCGTTTGAGTATCGTTGTTTGTGATGTGTAACTCACTGCATATATTGGTTGTAATGTGAAGAGCATGTCGAAACAACTATACTTGAATTGTCCCATTTGGACAGTTTGAGAATGCATCAGTATCTCATTAAAATCATTAGTTAGATCTTCCATGTGCTTTATTTCTTGTTAAATTTTGTAATTTCCCCCAAAATTCTCTGGATACACATTTAGATTTAGTTTCATGCACGATTGAATTACATTAGTGCATGTTACTAAATTTTTCTAGTGTATTTGGAGAATCAAGGGGAGATGCTGCCGAAATTTATCAAGATTTATTAGTCATGGCAGTATAACTAGTGATAATAATGTGGATTTTGCATTCTTGAATGGGATAGGATCACCTACCATTACTTGGAAATGTTCAAAGTGTCATTCTTTTTAAAGATTTAAAACATGCATCTAACTTATTTCATTTTTAATAATAGTTTTTTTATTTTTATATCCAGTTACATGGATAAGTCTAGGATTCTTCATCACAGTAGGTGCAGTAATGAGTACTTTAGTGGCATAGAACAATTCATTGAGGTGGCTAGTCATCACACGGACAGTGTTGGTCGGTGTCGATGTCCATGTCGTCGTTGTAACAATACAATGTACTATCCACTTAAGGAGGTTGAGAGGCATCTATTTACTAATGGGATGGACAAAAGCTATACCAAATGGATATATCACGGGGAGGTTCGTGACCAACGAAGGAGTAATGTTAATGTCAATGCTAATGTTAGTGGGGATAATGTCAATGATGACGATCAAATGGTGGATAATGTATTTGAGTTGTTGGAAAATGTACAAATGGGAAACTTCACTGCTCCAGAACAACCAGAGAATGTTCCTAATGTTGATGTTGGTGGAAAAACCTTTGATAAATTGTTAAAAGATGCACAGTGTGAATTGTGGCCAGGTTGTCAGAAGTACTCTAAGTTGTCTGCTATATTAAAGTTGTTTCATGTGAAGGTTATGAATAAAATGAGTAACAAAGCTTTTGAGATGATGCTCGAGTCGTTTAAGGATATGCTTCCTGACAACAACGAGTTACTAACGTCCCATTACGAGACTAAAAGCTTGTTGCGTGAATTAGGTCTCGGATATGAGTGTATCCATGCATGTAAAAATGATTGTGCCCTATTTTGGAAGGAGAATAGTGGAAAAGAGAGTTGTCCAAAGTGTGGTGAGTCAAGGTATAAACCTCATGAAAGTAAAGCTAAGAAAGTTCCTCAAAAAGTCCTTAGGCATTTTCCTTTGAAGCCAAGACTTCAACGATTATTTTTGTCAAAGGAAATAGCTATAGACATGTGTTGGCATAACGAGAAACGGGTAAAGTTGACGAATGAATTGAGACATCCGGCTGATTCAAAACTTTGGGAGGATTTTGACAATAAGCATAGTTGGTTTGCCGCTGATCCTCGTAATGTTCGTCTTGGATTTGCAACCGATGGATTTAATCCATTTGGTAATATGAGTAATGCCTACAATATGTGGCATGTGATGATTGTGCCTTATAATTTGCCACATTGGATGTGTATGAAGGAATCGTATATTTTTATGTCTTGGCTTATTCCTGGTCCAAAATCCCCTGGCAATGACATTGATGTGTATCTACGACCATTGGTTGATGAGTTAAAGGAATTGTGGACGGATGGTGTGATGACTTATGATGCACGCAGTAAATGTAACTTTACAATGCATGCGGCAATGCTTTGGAGCATAACTGACTTTCCCGCTTATGCGATGGCTTCTGGGTGGATGACAAAGGGTTATTTGGCATGCCCAAATTGTAACAAAGAATCATGTTCATGTTATTTGAGTCATGGGAAAAAGATATGTTATATGGGAAGTCGTATATTTTTGCCAGCAGATCACGCTTATAGAAAGCGTCACAAGCAATTTAATGGTAAAAAAGAAGATAGAGTGCCACCGAAGCATTTGTCAGGTGAAGATATTTTGGAACAACTTGACCTCATACCTGAGGTTAATTTTGGAAAAGGGCCAAATAACAAGAAGAGAGCTCGTGAGGAATTTGAACTTAATTGGACAAAGAAGAGTATTTTCTTTGAACTTCCTTATTGGCAGACACTTTTGCTACGACACAATTTGGATGTTATGCATATAGAGAAAAACATATGTGATAATGTGTTGGGGACAATAGTTGGCATCGAAGGGAAAACGAAGGACACTTTTAAGAGTCAGTTGGATTTAGAAGCAATGGGGATCAGAAAAGAACTCCACCTTATGCGCAATGGTGAAATATTTAAGATGCCACATGCGCGTTACACATTGTCAAGGAATGATAGAAGTAAATTGTGTGAGTAGCTTAAATCGGTCAAGTTTCCAGATGGTTATGATTCAAATATAAATCGTTGTGTGAACATTCAAACTTGTAAGATATCTGGATTGAAAAGTCATGATTCACACGTCCTTTTACAATGTCTCCTTCCCATAGCTATACGAGGATTCTTAGATCCGGATATTTGTAACACAATAGCAGAGCTTGGTTTATTCTTCAAAGAGTTGTGTCGTCGAACCGTCAAAGTGGATCTCTTAGAGGCAATGGAAAAGGACATAGTTGTTATACTATGTAAGTTGGAGATGATATTTCCTCCATCTTTTTTTGATATAATGGTGCACTTAGCTTTACATTTGCCTCGTGAAGCCATCATTGCTGGTCTAATACAATATCGGTGGATGTACCCCATTGAAAGGTGATTGTTATTTGTTGTAAATCAAATAATTACTCTCAATAGCTATTATAATTTTAAATTAATACTAATTTATTATGATAATGTCTATATAGATTTTTACACACTCTCAAAATGTATGTGCGCAACAAAGCACGTCCAGAAGGGTCAATTGCCGAAGCTTATGTGGATAATGAATGTCTCACTTTTTGTTCAAAGTTTCTTCGAGGAATTGAGACACGGTTCAATCGAGAAGAACGAAATAGTGATGGAGACTGCACCAATAATTGGTCCACTTTTACAGATGTAGTGCAAGTTATTCGGCCAATAGGTGCACACAGTTTTGAGATATGGGACCATAAGGACATGGAGGTGGCTCGTTCTTATGTGTTAAATAATTGTGAAAAAGTCAGAGAATGGGAATGGTAAGAAATTCATTACATGTATTTGACATTATGTTTTCTAGTTTATAACTTATTACGATTTACATACAAAAATTGGGTCTAAACATTATGTACTTGCCGAACTAGTAAACACAAGGTTGTACTTGAGACACAAAATCAACGTAATGCTTCTCAAAGACATAAAGGAGAATTTACAAGATGGTTCGAGAAGAAGGTAAGTCATTCACTTATATATTAGGCTTAATATAATATAATATAATTGTGATATAATTATGTAATTATTTAATACTTTATTTTCTGAACATATATAGATAAAGGAAATGCGTGATCATCATAAGGAAACAACTAGTGATGATCTTTATGCTTTAGCTTGTGGACCGGATTCCCGAGTAAATCGATATTCTGCTTGTATCATAAATGGGATTAGGTTCCACACAAAGGAAAGAGAGAAAAATAGGCGGACACAGAATAGCGGTGTTTTGGTAAAAGGAGAAGGTGAAGATTACTATGGTGTCTTAACAGAAATCATCGAGTTACAATATCCTTTACGCAGAAAAATATTTATTTTCAAATGTGATTGGTTTGATGTTAGAACTGGTACATCTAGAGATATTTATTTCACAAGTGTAAATGTAGCAAGCAAAGCATACCCAAATGAGCCATTTATATTAGCAAATCAAGCAAACCAATGTTTCTATGTCAAGGACAACCAATTAGAAGGGACATGGGAGGTAGTTCAAGAAATAACAAATAGAAGCTCATTCGATCTACCTGAAGCAGAAGTCGAAGTGGGAGTAGAAGAGGAAGTTGGTTTAAACAATACCGCATATCAAGAGAATGAACCAAGCATTGTGGAGAGGGTTGTTGAGGCAGACTACAACATAGATCCACATCCTTTAAATATGGATGACTTGGAGGGTGAAAATCTTGATGGTGAAATGGTCGAAAAAAGTAGGACTGATATGGCAATTAATAACGACTTTTGGCTTGTTAAGAATGAAGATGAAGAAGATATCGAAAATAGTTCCAGTGAGGAAGTAGATTCTCCAAGTGAAGATGATGACATGGATTTAGATGATATGTGAAGCTTTGTATTTTGTTAAACATGTACTTTGATATCAACTTATCCCCACAAAAGGATGAATGCATTGATTTTGAATTCGTGTCATGCTTTTTATGTAATTTATTCTCTTAAAAAGCTGGAGTTCTGACAATTTTCTTATGGTTCAAATAGATTTTTATTTTCAGTAAGTAGTATATTTATTGTTTTATATTAATATATGCATGCAGGGTGAAAACTGTTTAGTGCAGTTGTTTGGTTGTTCTTTATTCATGGATACCACTGAGCCACAAACGCGTAGATTATTGAGGCCTCGCATGGTGCAATCTGAGCCACATTCTACAACACCACCGATACCTGAATCAATCGGAGAATGCGAGGGTATTGCTTCACAAATAAACCCACAGGGGAGTGAAGAAAGTGATGGAAATGCTTTAAATGTAAACCCACAACATAGTGGTGAAGGTGATTGTAGTGCTTCAAATGTGAACACACAACATAGTGATGAAGGTAAACTTTTTTTTCAATCAACGCTATTTGATTTATAAGATATCTGTATTTTTATAAAATTGTTCAACTTTCTTTTTCAGGCTCAAATCTAAAACCGAAAGGGCGTGGAAAAGCTAAGAATAAAGCTTTAAGGAAACTTCAGTCAAGCAATGGTGACAAACCAGTTCAGGTTGAGTTTGAGGAAGATTTTTATAAACCTACTGGGTTAAATAGGAAATTATGGACAACTGAGGTTGGGATCAAAGCTCGTGAGATAAATGTTTTCCTTGAGTATAACACATGGAGGGACGTTCCAGAGTTTGAACGAGAAGTCATTTATCTCCATATAAAGGTAATAAGTTTCATTATTTTTTATAACAGAATAGTTGTAGTTACCTTTTCACTCTTCTGAATAATAGACTTGCTGCTTTGGTACTTGGATTTGTTGTCCTATTTACACTATCTACATCTTTTAATCTAATGATTTTGAACTATTTAATATAAAAAGGTTTCATATGAAGGAATTGTTTTCTTTTTTTGTTCTTTTAAACTTATATTTACGCATATTTTCTGCTTAAAGTGATTGAATGTCCTAGCATTCACTGGATTCCGAAAGTTTCCTCTCTAACTTATTGTGGCAATCTTTCCTTCACAATTCTGTCAAACAAAAGCAGAATTACTTTTAAACAATTTTTCATGTGGTTTAGCTCCCAAACATCCATTTATTAACGCTTCGAAATGACATTGATTTTTCTTGCTCCATATGGATTGGTTTGTTTAAAATCTTGCCTATTTTTCTCCTAATTGATTTTCAGTTGAATAGGTTTGTAAAAATCCCTACTATTTCAATGACTCGTGCAATTCCTTCTTTCTTTTCTTCTTTTTGTGAATTTTGTATAGGTTGTCATGCTTTCTGCGGGCATTCTTCACTTAATGCAATGAATTAATTGATCTTCATTCAGTTTTTATTTATTTTCTTATTTTTCATTTGATTCTTTTGCTATCTTTATGACCTTGATCTCTCAATGCAGTGGACTAACATCCACGCTGCGATTGAGGTGGAGTCTTTTTAGAATTCTTGGTGGAATATTACGATTTCTATATGTTTCTGCCATTTAACTTGTTATGGATTAAGGCATGGACCAGCCCTTCAATTTGTTCTTATGTTCCTATATTTTCCTCCCAATTAGTTACAACATAGAAATGCAGGCAAGCGATTAAGCCTGATACCATCAAACTTATATTTATTGAGAATTTCTTTTATGTTGATATGTGGGGAAACTTCGTAATTCAGTTCAATCAGTATAAATTCTATTCCTTTGTGCTATTTTGAGTATAAATTTATTTTATGTTGATGCCGGCTTGCGATGATGTTGTTGGGCTCTTGGGACTGCTAGTGGTTGTGGTGTGTCTTTTTTTTAGGCCACTGAAAGCTCTGTAGAGTGTGAGCCTGCGCTTGATGCCTTTGGGTGCTTTGTTTCTTTGTTTGAAATGTTGGATTTCTTTCAGGAGGGTTTTTAGGTAGTCATAATCCATGTATGCTTCCTGTCATTCTGGCACCATTTGAGACAGAAATTCTGTAACACCCCGTGTTATTATCCTTTTTACTGAAATTATTTATAATTTAATTTCAGTAATGACGTCACTTGTTCATGACGTATTGTTATTCTTGGTATTTGATACCTGTAAATTTTTCGCGTTTAGTTTTAAAGTCGACTGGATGACTTTACGGTTTCTCCTGGACAACTACGCGAACTCTTATTCTCGACTACACGGTATTAGTACTTTTACTGATCCGGGATGAAGCGTATTAAATTACTTTCTCGGTGTTCCGGTTGTTGGATTTCTAAACCGGTAAAATTCTTTCGGACTAATTTGGTAAATTGGTGTCCCGTGTAATTACCAGTTACCTAAATTACACTTGGGGGTTGGTCCATTTAAATTGGGATTTATTATATATATATATTTAATTATATATATATATAATGAAGTGGGGTTCATTTTGCGATTATAGAGAAGTTGGGGGTTAGTTGTGCAATTAGTACATATATATGTATATATGTACGCGCTACAACAGACCTGCTCCTTCTCCTACACGCCATCAGACGACCACATCTTCTCCTCTCCTCTCCTTCTCCTCTGCAGCAGCAGCCACTCCCTTACGTCTTCATCCTCCATGATCGACCGGCAAGAGAGTCGACTGAGAGGGTGGTCGTTAGCGGGCGGCAACACGCAGAGTCGCCGGACTGTGAGAGCTGCGGCTGGAGCAGGGCTGTGGACGGCGGCGGTTCGCGGTGGTCGGCGAGGCTAGCAGGTGGTGGTCGCGCACGGTGGCGCAGGGCGGCGTCGGTGGTGGCGCCAGGGACGGCCAGTGCTGTTCGCGTGAGCAGTGGCGACTCCGGCTGGGCTTCGGCCAATTTTTCGGCGACCTTCGGGTGATCGGTTTGAGCCGATTTTCGGTGAGTAGTTTCTTACCTACGTAGTATTCGTCATATATTAATTTCGTGATTTTAGGATAAATGGTTTGCCCGGAAATCGCATTTATAGGTTATAGATTTCGTTTGGGGTATTTTAGATTTAACCCAATTAATTAACCGATTATTAATGGGCTTCGTATATATCGTATAGGTTGTCGAGACGGACATTTCGATATATTCGAAATAGTTTTTGGACGATTTTGGTCGGCGGGCTTCATATTCGGGCGCCGGTACTGTGCTATTTCGGGCTGTTCGGTAACGTATAATTAGGTGGGAAATTATATTTCTCACTCCGCATTATTGAAGTAGTTTAGGGGTGCAAAACCCTTATTTAAATTATTATAGATATATTAAATTGCTAGTTTAAATATCTATAAATTGTTTAGGATCAGAATGGGACTTAGGAATTAATTTAAGAAAATTTATTAAATTATTCCTATATGATTAAATAATATTCTTATTTAAATTAAATAAGAATGGACGGCTTAGAAACCCTTACGAATTTAAATGGGATAATAGAGATTCGTAAAACTTAGACGATGTGCTAGGTTCCTTTTGGAATACGTGAAATAATTGTTTAAATTATTTTAAAAAGACATGTTAATTGAAATTGAAATATTTTCTAAAGAATTAAAGAAAATATATTGTTTAGAACATGAATCTATTTTCTCACGATTTAAATGCTTTTATATATTTTTAAAAGCATGTACAGAGATTTGAGATTTATGTTGATATTACCATGTGGGTATTTTTATAAATATGGTGCATTACATATTTATGTTGGACATGATTTATTTGTGTACACCATGTATTGTGAGACATGGGTGTTGGTGCATGTAGTGCATGTGTTCACCATTTGCAGAGATTCATTTGGTGTGGTCTACTTCCTTTGTGCGTGGTGCACGAGTAGACGTTTGTGTTTGGATCGTCGAAACAACTGGCCAGGGGGTGCTTCTTGCTCCCACAGAACTAAAAAGCTGAGAAACGCAGATGATAGGGGGAGGACATATCGTCCAAAGCCTATGCGCACGACCGCGTCGTGGAGGACGTCTTCCTTGGTTAAAAGTGTGAAGTGTCAAAAGCACTTGGGAAGAACGGTACGATGAGTCCACATTCCCTAGTGAGCCTGCAGACTTAGGGGAATGGTGGAGAATGATCCAGGACCCTTTGGTAGGGTGTGTTTTTGTGTGTGTGTACTACAGGCGGTCTGTGAGTACGGTGCGTTGCATATCATCATGTGATTTATTGATATGTATATATATATGTTGGAGCATGATTATTTATGAATATGCAAAATGAATTCATTTTATAAAATGCTCAGTTGAAAGTGATAAATGTGAAAACGGGAATTAAAAGCAGTAATTATTAAAGTATAAACGAGGCGTATATCCTTATACTTGTGTTGTATACTTTGTGCCCGTAGGGGAGGTTATGTATTGGCATAGTGATCTATGTGGCTAGTTGAGGCTAGTGGTGGACCGTAGGCTTGACCTTGAGTTGAGGCCTTAGAGATTGTGGTTCGTAGCCTCAGAGATGTGGTTAGTAGTCTTGTGGTTGTGATTAGTTGAAGTTAGAGATGGATTGTAGAATTGAGGTTGAGTTGAGGCTTTAGAGAGGACTGTTAATTGTTTTGTGGTTGTAGTTAGTTGTGTGATATCCTTAGAGAATTGAGATCAGTAATTGATTTAGTATCAATTGTAATTGAGGCCTTAGATAAGGTGGTTGATGTGATTGTGGTCTTAGTGGATGGGGTAGTATAGACCCTTAAGTGTTTTTCATTCTTTTGAGGAATGGGTAGATGTTATGATTGAAGTGATTTCATTAAGTACTTGGAGTACTGTAGGGTGGTTCCTCATACTTAGTTCATTTCCCTAAGCATTCCTTGTACTGTGTTTTGTACACTAGCACGTAGTCGTTGACTTGTATGTCATTCCTTGAGTCGTTGGTTACGGTGTGGTGCCGAACCTCTTCCTTGTGGTGTCATTTGAGTTGGTGGAGTTGGAACGGATATTTGTCTTCCGTGAGTCCAACGTGTTGTTCGTCCTTTCCTTGTCCTATCGGACATTATAGAAATCTGTGGAGTTATGTTCCCTCTTGTTTGGCTGTCATTTCGAAAACGGTGTTTTCTAATGTTTTTAAATAAACTCTTTGTATTTAAAAGGAAAAACCCGTTTTCGCCTACCCCCGAATAAACGAACAGTTTTAATACTTATAAAATGATCTTGAGATCTTCTTTGAAATGATTTTCAACTTTTAAAAGCCTGTGATGGCGACTGACGGAGACCGGGGGCAAGACGGTCATTTTTACCGTGTGATTTCTAAAAAGAAAACTATTTTATCACTTGTCTAGAGATTCTGAGATTTTGAGACTTCTTTCTCAAAATCTCGACTTGTAGTATTTTGAAAAGTGGTTTCTTGTTTCACCTTTTCTTCGGATCGTTCTAAGTCTCGGTTAGGAGGCTTGGTGTTGTTCAGTGCACACTTATAGTGTTACCTTTCCTTTTCTTTGGGTTGTTGATGTCACCATCTAGGTGATTGGGGTTTTTCACTTGTTAGGGGCATGGATGCCGAATGAAATGGTTTGAGTTTTAAAAACCTTTTTCTTAAAAACTATGGAAATCCTTGGGATTCCTCTTTTATTTACTTTCATACTCGGCCATTCGCTTTTGGTTCCCTTGTCCACTTGTGGTGTTCCTTTCTGGTTCATTCGTGGTGTTCTTTCCTTCTTTGGGTATTCTTAACCTTAACATTGTGTCTCGGTTATCTGTTGGTGTAGCATTGGGACTTCTTTTCCCTTGCTTGGGTTCTTGGCTCTTACGTGGTTTTTCTTATCCTTAGTGAGAGTGTTGGTGAATTATTAATATTGTTGGAGATAGCAATTGAGGTTTGTTATATATATATTGTATATATATATATATATATTGATGATAGTGTTATGAGGTAAATGTGATGATGTGATTTAAGGCATTGAGTAAGAGATATGATTGAGGTGATCTAGCCTTTGAGAGGTAGATTTTCCCTAGGACTGGGATGAGGTTTGTCGTATATATATATATATATATATGGTACATATATATATATATATTGAGGATGGTTGTGTTAGTACGCAAGGACGTGGGTGTTTTCCTTCCTGTGTTATCGGGGTGTAGGATTTGAGCCTTCCTTGGTACTATTGGTGGATTTTGTTTCCTTGTGGATATTAGAGGTGAGTGTGATCTCCTCGGTTGGATCTTCTGAATTGTGTTGTGAGTAATTTGGTGATTTGTTAGACTGGACCTTAGTATCGTATACCTAGTGTACGTTGGTGAGAGTAGTGTAGAGTACTGGTGTTGGGTACTTGGAGTACGAGTTTTAGAGACTCATGTTGTGTATTTATATATATATATATATGTGTATATATATATATATGTGTATATATATATATGTGTATATATATATATATATATATTCCCTATATACTTATGTATACTCGTTTACGATAATATATGAGCGTGTGACTTGGGTTTGCGTGGATGGGACTAGTTGGGCTATATTTATATCTTATTAGACGGTTTAGCTTTACCTAAACTATCAGAGGATGTGGTAGTTAGGATATCTTTTCCCACTGAGCTTATTTGCTCACGGAGGGAATTTCATTTGCCCCCCTGGTATTCCACGCCAGGTTGCAGGAATTATAGCTATGGGCAGGATGCAGTGCAACGACAACTTCTTTTGTTTCCTTGTTACAGGTTTTGGAGTTGCGTTGGGTGATGCGGTTACGGTTGCAGCACGACTGGGTTTGGGGACGATAGGTATCCGCTTTCAGTTTCTCTACCCATTGTTATGGGATTGTTATGTATTTTCTTTTGGGAGCCAGTCTGTTGGCATATCCCTGTTGATGTATCTTTTATTTCCTGTAATTATTCTTTCAGGATGTATTGTATCTATTCCGCACAGTTAGGTGCTCTTCTGTATTTTTATTCGACCATTTGTGGCTCTGTTGATGTTAGAGGGTTTGGAGGGGTTTTGGTTCCTTTCCACTACCTCGGCCCTATTAGGATTGATGAATGTGGGGCTTGGAAGCCATTGTGATTATTGAATTGCTATTGGCAGGTTCTTGTGTTGTGGTTGTTGTCCGGATGTTCCATTTACAAACGGAACTCTGCCGGATTTTCGTTAGATTCCGCTGCTTAGTTTTGTTAATCATTTGGGTATGGAATATACCATTTCTATCATTAACCCATATGTTTTCATGGTTAATGATGTCTTAGTTGGTCATTCGTATTAAGGATCACATCTTGGATTCCTTGGATGTCCCAGTTCGGGAGTCTTAGGGATTTAGGAGCGTGTCTGTTGGTATCTGAGGATACTTTTGAGTTCTAGTATTCGGGTTGGCATGGAGTATATTCTTATTGTTATTCCATGTACTTCTTGTTATTGTTGACTCTAGTAGTCGCTTGGTTTGCGTCACCCTTTAGGAGCGTGACAGCATGGTATATGGGCATTCATTGCAACCCGTTATGGGTGTTTGATGACTGAATGTCTCTTGGTTTTCGTTTCTTTTTACTTCCGCAATCACTCCCTTAACTCTTAGGCTCGGGTTTCGGAGTCCTAGGAATTTGGGGCGTGACAAATTCCTTCCCAAACTTCATTTTAATGGAAATCTATCTATATCTATATATGTATATATCGTGTGTCTATCTATAGAATGGTATAAATAGATTTTCTTGAGGTTTCTGAGACCTCAAGATTGTCATGGACTTGGTCTTTTTCAAGGTAATTTAATTTATATAATTCGATTAGATTGTGTTAATGTGTATTAATTATTCATTATTAAGGGCAGCTTTGGAGTTGACGTATATGCAAATGAAACGGACTTTAAGCGGGTGAATAAGGGACTGTCCGAAGCTTTGAGAAAATATAGATGTAAATTGAAAAAACATTTGATGAGCATCTTCCGATTGAGAATGCACGCCGCCATCCTTTTGTTGATATACCACTTAATGTTTGGCAAGCTTTGTGTGATAAGTGGAGCACACAGAAGTTCCAGGTTTATGTTTAAACTTCTGATTTGTATTATTTCTTTTTTGAGTAGCAATTGGATGTTTTAACTCGATTTCTTAATAATTTTTGAACACCACACAGGATCTAAGCGAACAGAATAAATTAAATCGTTCGAAGAATAATGTTCCACAAATTTCTGGCTCCATGTCCTACGTCCAGCGTTTATCTATATATGTACGTAAAATATCAAACAATAAGTATCAAACTTTAATATTCTTATTTATCTAAATCATGTCTAAGACTTGCCTTTAATATTATATTGCAGCGCAACAAAAGGCAAAGCCAAGAAGAAGAAGGGGTTGAGGTTGATGAGGATAGTCCTGTAATTCAAATGTACAAAGACACACATTATAGAAAAGATTATGGATGGGTAAATGAGAAAGCTAAGCAAACCTATGTGAGTTTATTTTTTTATTTTGCAATTCCTAGTTGTTTAGCTTTCATTTGTTCTAAACAATTACAGTGCTGACTATTTTTTGCATGATTAAAATTGACTTTAGACATGGCTGTAATCCCTAATTCTCAAACAAATTATAATGACTTGGAGCATGAAATGTTGTTAAAGTAATTTATATTAAAAGACTAGGGAGAGTTATGGTACAGGAAGTTTATAAACTGCATATTGTTAGCTATAACTCCTATTGTGATCATTACCTTATGGTTTATGTATCATAGTTACTTTAATGAGGCTACCCCCCATAGGAAATTTATTTTCCTTTGAATTTTTATTTTTTTCAAAGAAAATGATAAGATAGTAATAAATATTAGTATTCCCCCTTTAAAACTATCAAAAATTCTTTAGATTGCCCCCTCTTTAAATGTTTTCTAGCAAACAGTTTGTCCTTATGGTGTGGCCAAGTGTGATGTTCCATTTGTCAGGTGTCTCCGGAAGAATTTGAGTGACAATTTATATTTTTGCTCAAGATTATTATCATCTATATTCAATTCTAAGGTCGTTGCATTAACATCTTTTTTAAGGTCATTGTTTAGAAGACTTACTTATTGGTATATTGTGCTGTTGTAGTATTAAAAGTGGTGATTTTTTTTTATACATCAATGCTCATGTATTTGGAAAAGCAAATGATTTGAACATTTAGACTATTACTGGGAACTTCAGCTGATGAAATAAAAAATTCACCACTGGAGCAGCTCAACTCTAGCAATCTTTTATTGTATAATTCTGGTGTGTAGTGATTCCATATTAAAGTTCTCCTGTTTAATTCAGAAGTTCACACCTGCTTATCCTTCAACAACTTGATGTGCATTCATTTTTATTATGGCATGGACATCGTTGTACACTCAGCATAACATGCCTGTTAGATTCACCAAATCTAGATACGTACAGAAAAATGAATTATTAGTTACACGGATCTAGTATAATTATATTTTACTACAATATATGTAACACCTACGGATTCTTCCAATTGTCCTGCATGACCCATAGCTTAGCATTTCTATGTTTTTTTACTAGTTTGGTTCTTTCGTTAAGAAAAACATATAACTCCCACATGCGCCCATTTGTTCCATGTGGACTTGAACCCTAAACCTTCTATATGGAATGGAAACTTGGAGTGTGACCCTACCGGACAACCGTAATAACATTTCTTCTAATATTTTGGTTTCATAACAGCAAATGTTCGATTATGACACATTTTCTGCTGATGACACAATGGGAGATGTTGAGATCGATATCCAGCCAATTATAAGCTCTGCAGTTTCCAACACTACTAATATACATTCAACACTGACATATATATATATATATATATTGTATTCCAGTTCAGAACCGATAATACGATACTCATTAATATGTTAGAATGAGCAAAGCTGCAGTAAATTTCTGCTCGCCATCAGAATGATGTAGATAGCAACGTACGCTTGTTTTTAACACAGTTTCTAGGTATCAATATGTAGTGATAACATTCATAGTGAACTAAAAATGAAAGATGCCAAGTAACTGTGTTCTTTATTTCAAAGCTTTGAATGTAATGTTTTGTCTTTGAATGGGAAAGATGTTTAGCTATATACAAATAGTTGTGGTGTGATGACTTATTAATCTTTAATGAAACCTTCACTGATGTGATATATACATTTCAGTATTGTACTTTTAATTAGAGCATGTGTATTGTGCAGTAATTATGTTTGTCAAATACATCTAATATGTTTTTTTATTGTAGGATGAAATGAAGGAGAAAGTTGCCCAAGTTTCAAATAATTCTGATGCTACCAATTCAAGCCCGGATGATGTGGAAATAATGCTTGAACACATGGGAGTTAGGAAAGGTTATCCTCGAGGGCTTGGATATGGTTACATTGTTCCTAGTCGAAAACGTGCATCATCATCTTATGATGAGGCAGCTCGGAAAAGGGCAGAGAGAGCGGAGGAAAGAAATGAGAAATTGGCGGAAAAAAATGAGAAATTGGAGGAGGAAGTAGCAAGCATTCGGCTGCAATTGGAAAAAACAAACAAAGTGTTGGAGACATTGGTTGCACAAAACCAACAGCCACCGCCATGGCTCAACAGTTATCAACAGCCACCATCGTGGCAGTATCAACAATCTTCAGCCCCGCCATGGTTTCAATACTCTCACCACCAGCAGCCGCCACCGACAGCACCGCCACCACCACCACCACCAGCAGTCACAACTGACACAACCACCACCCCCACTACCACAACCTGATGGCCAAATGATTAGAGTGGGAGTGATCACTTTTGTTGGAAGTTTTAAGTAATTTCTAGAATATTTTTCTTCCATTTTTTGGTAATGAAACTCTCTTAATGCTTTAGTGGTGGGAAGCCATTAGGGTAGTTTTTAAGTTCTTTTTGCATATTTTGCTCTTTTGCAAGTGTTGGATGGAGCTTACTTCCTTATTTCTTTTGGACATGTCCGTACTTAATTTATAGGTGTTGCTCTAATGTAAATATCTAAAGATTTATATATGGCAGTTTAATTTCTTTTGTTATTTATTTGAAGTTTAATTTTGTCATTTAATTTATAGATCTTGTATTCTTAATTTCATTATCCAGATTGGACATTTGGTAGCTAGGAAAAAAAAAAGAATTATTTAGTATTACAAATAGTCAACAAAATTATTAGAGACAGTTTAAGATTGTGGCGAATAAACATTTGTCACAGAACGGACCGTTACCAATGATATAATTAATAGTGACACACAATTTGGACCGTCCCAAAAAGTATCTTATTAGGGACGGTTATTTACCGTCGCTAATAAAATAATTAGGGACGGTATAAAGCGACCGTCCCAAAAAGTACCTTATTAGGGACGGTTATTTACCGTCACTAATAAAATAATTAGGGACGGTATAAAGTGACCGTCCCGAAAAGTACCTTATTAGGGACGGTTATTTACCGTCGCTAATAAAATAATTAGGGACGGTATAAAGCGACCGTCCCAAAAAGTACCTTATTAGGGACGGTTATTTACCGTCGCTAATAAAATAATTAGGGACGGTATAAAGCGTCCCTAATAGTCAAAGTAATAGCGACACTCCATACTGTGACTAAAAACTCATCATTAGCGACGCTCCAACTTTACCGTGACAAAAGACTATTTAAGACGCTTTTTCAGGCACGGTCCAATTTAACTTTTAGTGACAGTTTTCGAAGTTTTAGAGACAGTTTGGACCGTCTCAAAAACTATGTTTTCTTGTAGTAGAAGCAAGTATACCACAATAGTAGAGTTAGGCTGCAAGGTGCTTGTCATTCTCATCAATATGGTACCGCTTCCGGCGAAACCATATTCTCCACATATAAAACCTATTGGGAGAAAGAAGGAAAATTAACAAATTTGGTGAATTTATTTTCCTTAGTATTGTATAATCCTAATCTTGTTGAATCCAATTGCCGAATCTTCAGAAGAACTTCACCATTTTCCAAGAAACACAACGGCCTGAGGGGAACCCCCATGTCACGCCGGATGCTGATAAACTTGCTCCAATGCGCCTTGGCCCCATAATCCTTGCTCACTGAACACCTCCTTGGACATATCAAAAGAAAGGACTACCTTGGATGACACTCGCCAATGAAAAGCTCCATTACACAAGCTTCCACTAGGATCATAACTCGGCAATTATAGATCATAATTACAAGTCACACCCTTCATTCTTCTCCAGGAATTGTGTCTAAGACTATACACATCTACATAGGCACCAAAACCTAAAAACCTCTCGGGTGTCACTATAATCACCCTATAATCATTGTCAGATTCATCGAAAACAAATCCAAAATACCCAGACTCTTAGCTAGCATACAAATCAGCACCAGCCAAAACTCGCGGGAAAGGCAATGCCTTGGAGACTCGAGTGGATGGGATGTATAACCTAAGCATGCATGACCCAACACGTATAAGAATCAAGCCATTACTAGATCCTAGTACATCAAATGGACTATAATCAACATCTGTTGAATTATTTTGGTATACATCAACATGAAGGTCATCAAATAGTGACAGGTAGTCTATTGAATGCGGAGAGGGACGTGAGCAAAAGATCTTCCGGAGCTTGTTGGATCGGTCGAAATGCATGTCTACAAAATAGGGATCAGAAATTATGGCACGAAATTGTTTAGAAACGCACATAAATCGTACCAGAGATTTAACGGGGAGTCTTGAGAGTATATCTCTCTCCAACTCTTGAGGTAGTGTTTTCGGAGATGATTTTTTTCCCCTAAACATAATTACTCGAAGAAAAGGTACAGATGAGTCCACTCAGATCTTCGACAAATTATGGAAAGGGGTTTGGGGTTAAGAGAGTTGATTTTTAGGATTTAGTGAAATAGGTTTGGGGTTGAGAGAGCGAGAGAGTTGAGTTTTAGGGTGAAAGTTTACCTTGTGTTTGGAGTCATTATGGATTTTGGGGGATAAATTCACGTGGTACTCTGACTAATAATAAAAATGAGTGTAATACACGCATGCATGGATGTAATATGCCCAAAAATTCTATCACTTTCGCGTGATATATTATAATTGTGGAATACTACATCGTAGTTTTTTTTAGAATTGGATTTAGAATTAGAAATAGGATTGAGTATTTTAGCATTTTTGGGCTACTAAGTCATATAGTATAATAAATCATGTAAGGAGGAATTTAAGAAGTGATCATGTGGCCCAATTTAAAATTTATATGCTTATACTACATGTGAACAGCAATAAAGTAAAAAATGTTAAAAATTACTTGGGCTATTTTGGTCCTCAACCTCAACTGTGCCAATTTGTAGAATATGTAATTATTTCACACAAATTTGTCAAATATGTAAAGCCAATTATAAAATACTCCCTCGTCCCGCAATAGTTGTTCAATTTGGACTTTTTAACATTTTATTGATGTAGGTTAATTAGTGTGCAATTTTCAATTTTTTCCTTAATGATATAGTATTATGATAAGGTCTGATATTTGTTTAAAGTTAGTGGAAGAAGGATAGTTGGGGAAAGTGGGATGTTAAATTGCATTGGAATTCGAACTGGATAAATATTTTGGGACAAGTAAAGTTGCAATAGTGAACAACTAATATGAGACAGAGGTAATATGTAATTACTCCATCCGTTCCAAATTAGTTGTTTACATTTGACTTTTCATCAAAAAAATTGATATTTTTGTGTTTTCTATTTTGTCCTTTGATAACGAAGAGAGATAATTTTGGAAAGTATATGATAATATTATATTAAAATTTGAGACAAGTAAAATAGTTAAAGTGGACAACTAATTTGGGACGGTGGAATATTTCAAACAAAGTTGTCAAAATATAAAAACAATTGTTAATCGACTATCTCACAAAAAGCTAATTTGTTAAATCAAACAAATTAGCTTTATTTGATTTAACCTCATCCCCCTAATTGGGGAGGTGAGGGTTCGAGCCTTCTAGGAGGCATTGTGGGTGTTGTGGCGTATGAGTTTTTTAACATTCAAAAAAAAAAAAAAAGCTAATTTGTTAAAAAATATATATTAATCAACTCTTTTCTTGAAATGCTTTTTGGAAGTGGTCTTGTAATGCTCACCTCAAAAACTGTCAATTTTTTATTTTCCATTTGATTTTACATCAATGTCATTTTATTTTTCATCATTTTATAGTGCGAACTTTTATTGGTTTTTTCTTGTCATATACTCATTGCATGACAGTGTTCTATGAATAAAATTCCACCACAAGGTCAACTAAATTTGTCTAAATTTAGATAAGCATTTTAAAATACTGGATTTCTTGATAAATATATTTAAGAGTTAAATTCCATCAAGGTACGTAAGCTCTTCACTGCAATTCTAGGTGGGGAAAGGTGAAAATCCAAGAATTGAGACGCACACAAATGCAACCCTATCATTTAAAAGGCTCACGTTGCCAAGTTTTTTCGAGATCGCAAAGGACAGAGGGAAAATACCTACAAGCAGGGCCGCAATGTTCGCATCCCCGACAAATCGACCCATAATCGAAGTGGTGTCGTACGATCTCATGCAGATAGGCAGCACAATCTGAATGTCCTGGATGAATTTCCAGTGGTTCCTTCCATCAGCATCTTGGAACCACATCTCCCATGGCCTTTCGCCTCAGAAAGCGTCCTTCCTTCTCAATGCCCTGGCATCCATCAAAAATAATAAAAACAGTTCCGGAACGTAAATCGAGGATTTAATACTAAGAGTAATAATAGCTTCTGCTCGATAAGACATCCAATCAATGAATTTGTTAGCCAAATGACATTCCCTAATCACACAGTATGGTGTTGGCTAGGCTGGCCAATAAAACTTATCGTTGCAGTTCCTAATCTTTGGGAGCACATACATTTTATCAATTAATTTGTATGCTTCGCCGGTAAAACAAAAAAAACTATGTTTCAGTGGTATGTGTCGAACCCTAGATCCAAAAAATGCGAACTAGGAAGACACAATCAATGTGGCGAATCGTTAATACGAACGACTGTTCAGAAGGACACTCCGTTCTAGTCAAAATCTGAATCTTCTTGCTCTTCAGATTCAAGTTCTTTCACATTGTTGACTACTGATTCTATTTTCAAGGATAGTTGTTGAGTGTGTTCCTCAACATATTCCAGAATCTTCTGTAACTGTGCTTGATAAGCAGCAGACCTTTTTCTCTCGCGATGAAGATCAGTGGACAGTTCCCGAATCTTGAGATCTTTTTCGTCCTGCACAAGTATGACAATCATAATAATTCCATTAGAAAAGAGCCAAATAAGACATTCATAGAAGGTTACTAGGAAGGCGGGCATACTCTGGACCAAAATTAAAAGGCGTAACGCAAAATTTAGTTGCTAATGCAAGGTAGTTTCATACTTAAAACAAATGGAACTGCGTAGCATTTAAAGCTCGAGAATAAACTGTAGAATTAGGGACTGTCTTGTACTCGTCCAACCAACAGGTCCATGACTATTCTTCACCAACACTTTTGACACACCAAAGCAGCATATAAGAGGAAACTCCCTAACCTCCCTACCTTTATTCTTTACTCTGCAGAAATTTCCAGCAGCTAGTGTTTGGCGAATACATGACGTAATCAAAGATACAAGGCAAAAAGGATACACCTAAGAGGTCCATGAAAATAAAGTATCAAACAAAAGCGGATCTACTAAACCACAAATGGTAAAACACTAACACATGATTAATTATAAAACTAACAGAATGACAATCTGTGACACAACAATAACAAAACTAGAAAGAAAAAAAAAACGAATTTTCAATAACTTGACATTATCGGTGGAGATTTCGCAATATTTATTTTATTTTTTTATGTAAATTTTGTTGTGGTGGGATGGTACCAATAAATCTCAATGGAAGAATTTTAGTGGTATTTTCCACTTCCATGATTATGAAAAGTTAATTTAGTTCCTAATTGAAGTACTAGCAACAGTAAGCAGATAGGAAAATTCATACAATCCATTATGTTATCACTTAACAGCTAGGAGAAGACAGCACAGAACCAATATGTGAATTATCAACTAGGCCTACTTTCAGAAGGAACACCTTTGGCATACTGTTGTTATAAAATACAAGTGATAATAGCATCTACTAATCAACATAATACATCGACGAAAGCTAAAGCTGCTACTTGAGCTTCTGGGGGGAAAAATCTTTAAATGTAAAACAATTGGTTTGGATGCCCTCCGAAAACTCTTCAATGAAAATCCATATACCATCACATCCTATGTTACATGGACTCGGGTACAAGTGTCGGACACGGGTATGAATCCGTGTGTTGGACGTGTCAAATATCTAATAGACGGACACATGGACACGGCTAAATATTCATTTTATTTACAGTTTTTATTTTATATTTAAGCATACAATCATGTTTTTATCAAATATAGTGTTCAAACTAAACAATTCATTCATTTGAAGTACTAAGATGGCAACATGGAATCATTTGGATCTAAATTTAAATAAATGTTCTCCCAAAAGTGTCGGACACATATCCATACCCATGTCCAACTAATAAGTGTTGGACACGGGTACTTTCAGAAGAGTCCGTGTAACATAAATCACATCTCACTGCCAGCATCTATTCAACTTAGTTCAGAAACAGTTTCCTAACTAGTTGAGGGGAGGTAAATGATCTTTCCCGCCATTATATTCTATCTAGTATCATAAGTTTGCCCAAACAGCATGCTATTCCATCTTTCCTCAGTTATCTTAATTCATATAGTTCGTCTATCTCTTCCTCTAGTCTATTATTACCCCTCAATATGAACCACACCACTTTCCATTGCTGGTACATTCATTTAATGCTTACATTATATCATCCTTTATAAGAAATTTGTAAGAGACTTATCTAGTATCATAAGTTTGTCCAAACAGCATGCTATTGCATCTTTCATCGTTACTTGTTTTTCTCCTTTCTTCTCTCTCTACCAGTTTTGAACCTTGTTTCTAGACATTGGAGTCAATGCCCAAATCCACTATTCCAAAGGTTTACCAGTCATCTTTCCTCATTATCTTAATCCATATATTTCATCTCCCTCTTCCTCTACTATTAACCCTCGATATGGACCACACCAGTGCGTTCCTCTAATGCCTACAGTAGAGATGTAGAAAAAAACATTGGCATCACAAGCATAAGGGTAAGAACATAACCAAGACCCCAATAATCTATATTATGCAGACGCCCATAGGAATCGGTTTTCCAAAAACAAGAACTAATATTTGGAAAGAAAGCACCAAAATCTACCGGATCAGCATTTTGGAACATCAATACTAGCCTCCCTGCTTTCCTAAAGGGTGCAGCAGTTTTGCCACTGCTCCACTTAGTTTCACCCAAGATTCATGCCCTATCCAGATTAATAGCAATCCAACCCGTATTATTGAAAGAAATCCTTATGGAGGACGAACAAGTACTTTCTTTGACCTGCTAGTTTGCTACAATTTAACAGAATGCTATATATAAACTTGTTAACACTAGGCACTTGAGAAGTTCACTCGAGAACACAAAATTTATCAGTTATTGAAAAAATTTGCCAGGTGTAATGAGCCTATCATCTAAATTCCATTTCAGTGGTCTTTCCTTTTATGTCCGAGCAAACTACACAAATTAGTTCGAATAACTAACTCTATAAAGATACAACTAGCAATAAGTTGGAATTTCATCAAGTTGGGTTTGATTTGGTGAACTCAAAAGAAACTAAATCCAAATTGAACCAGTCTACCAGATAATATCATGGTACCACTAAATGATTAACATAGGAAATAGGGAATGATACTGGTTTCGCATACTTAAACCAACCAAGCATTTATCCTTTATTAGTTTTCTTTTTCAGAAGTCCGAAACTTTTATCCTGAGCATGACGTACTCCTAGTTCACTTTTCTAGCTTAATAGATATATAAACTTAGAATTTTGGTCTTTAATCCGTAGCCACTACTAACTTCAAGAAATTTCGGAGATACCTGCCAGATGTAACTTGATTACATCAAATCATTCAGGCTGTGTTAGACATATCCCTTGCTTCATTTGGAAAGGCAGTTTATTTAATACATCTACTTGCTACCAAAAATAGCCAAAGACATTGTATTGCCACAGCATCTAAACCAAAGGATGGTATTAGCAATTTAATCTTAGAAGTTGAATATTTTTTCTTCGTTATTAAAAATATCACTATTATGTTTAAAAAAAAATGTCAGATTTCGATTAGTTACTAGTACAGAATTATGGATTCTGACAGAGACAGTGATTAGTGATTATGGGGCAGCAAACAAAATGCAACCATAATACTGAATAAAAAAGTTAGCGTAAATACAGAATGGGGTCGGCAAGCAGTAACCACCGGATGCAAAATACTTTCCTAAAACATACCTCACAGAATGCAATTCTATGCGATCGTCGGGGTGGTATTTTGCTAGGATTAAGCTCATGATTATGCTCTTTTATAAAACCGTGTATCACCCACTTTCCTCCGTCTTTTGCAGTTATCCTCAACATTGCATTGCATCCCTCTCTGCTGGCAGGCCTTGATGGAAGAACTCTGTTTTCTCTGTTGGCATATTTATCCGGACGAAATCCTTCTTTTGAACAAACAAATTCCCGACCAATTATTGAGTTATCTTTGAGTGAACGTCGTGTACGGTTATTCCGTATGGTAAAGCCCACACGCCTTCCATACATCTCGTAAAATTCCCTAGCATCCTCTGGTGATCCAAACTCCATGCCGACATATGGCTCGGAAGTCTCCAAATTTATTGGTAAATTTACAATAGATGGCTGAATAATACCAACAGTTTCAATAAGATTATCTAATAGCTCATCTTCTGCTATTTCATGACCATCAAATGTTTCAGCCAGCCAACGCCTATAGACTTTGTTCGGATTAAATCCTTGGCCAGAGGTGCTTGCCATCCGTGGAAACTAAAAGTGAAACAAGACAATTTAAACATCATCAATCCTAGAATATTACCCGAAAAACAAAACAAAACTAGATGTCACTTCATCCTATTCATTCAAAACATAAACATGTAAAGGAAAAGACAACAGTACCAAACATTGTTAATTCAACCACACAGTCAGAGAACCTAGTCAATTGAATATCTAGAACAAGATACACAACTGCCAGTAAAAATCAAACATTAATTTCGAGATGAGAAAAATATGCAATATATATATATATATATATATATTATAAAGTAAATCGGCAGATAACAATTCAATCATAAAGAAAAAGACTTGGTAAAAGGTCCAAAAATACAATCTTCAATTTGACATACAGAACTCTTCGTGAATAAATCTAAGAAAGAAATTGTAAATACAGTTAATTCATGCAACAACTTCAGCCAAAAATTTAATTTTACTCGACAGAGAAAATTAATGAATTAGAGATACCTCTAACACATGACATAAGTCTTTGGCACAGATCTGAAGGAAAATCCACCAAAGCTCTTTAGAATCTTGCTAATGCTTGAGCTAAAGCAGCAACAATGGTCCTTCTCCGCAAGCATAGGCTTAGATCCTTCAGAAGCTGTGACAGGATGAAAGAATGTATATGTCGGAATTCCTCTTGGCTCTTATACAAAGAAGCAGCTCCTTCAATCTTCAACAGAACATTCTACCTTAGGCCAACTCTACACAACATAATGTATCTTTTGACAGCTGAGCAAAGAATAATAAAGCAATGGTCAATAACACAAGTTTAACCCGAGTCATCAAATGACATCTTCTAATTACATTTTCCCAAGCTGATGTTTAAAGCTCCCACAAATAATTTGGATTCCATAACACTTTGAGAATTTCCTGAAATGCTAACATACAGAACTATAGTTCCAAGTTGCTCCCACATGAATCTTCCCGACTCTTAAACAGAAGTATTCCAAAACCCATCACAGATTGCAACTAACTAAAGAGAAGAAATCTCCATTTTATCTGTCCCTTGTACCATTGCAGCAATCCAACCAACCATGATATACCTCCAGCCACTTTGGTTTTTTTTCCGGTTAGTATATTCTCCTGCATCCAATGACAAAAACATGTCAAAATTATGTCTACAAACCCAACCTTACATAGTAAAGAGCTAACCAAAGAAATCTCAAACACCATCAAAGGACTGTTTTTGAATTGTAAAACGAATCGATTTGATTTGTGTGACAGGACATAATTACTTTCCTGAATTGCTTTTCCTGTTGCAGTATTCTTCTTCCTTTGCCTTTTCCCCTTTTTGTTTTAGTTACTTTAGTCAGGACTAACCTCTTATCCTTGTATTTTGCACTTAAATTTAATACATTGAGTTGTTTCCATTACAACAATATTGAAAAATTAAAAATTAAATGAAGGTAGAAGCTCCTAATTGGCATAAACATACATAGTTCGCCACAAGTTTCCCGAGAAAAGCAACAGTCTATTTCTCCTCCTTTATATTAAGATAGACTAAAAAAAAGCAGCTTTTGTATCATCAACAATCCATTGTATAGCCCCAAAGAAAGTTATTCTCTAACCATTATACCACTTTCTAAACATAATAATAAACAAATAATTGAACAATAATAAAGATTTCTAATAATAATAATGAAAAACATGAAGGTACATTATAAGTTTTCCCCAATCCCTCACTTTTCCTTAATTTACACCCTCCCAATTTGAAACCTAAAACAATCAGAGCTCAAAAATTATGAATTCACATCAACTATATCATCTAGAATTCCAGAGTATTTTTACAATCCAAGATTATATAACAGAAAAAAAAAACAAAAAAAAAAAAAAAAGGATAGTTTTTGATTTGCTAAAGTTAACCATGAACAGGCCTTTGATCTTATCTACTAGTGAAATTTGAGCAAGTATATTTAAAAGACAATACAGAAACATGTATATGCTTTCAAGAAATTCTTCAAGTGTGATCTGTCACATAGATACAGATATGCGTGTGTAGTGTGTATGAAATAACAGGAAGAGAGTGACTTGAAAACCCTAACCTGAGAGGAATTGCAATGAACTTGAATTGGGAAGCCTAGGGTTTCTCAACTCATCCCTGACGGTGAATTATACAGTTTATATATAATTGGGTTTCCCAATTTTTGCATCGCTGACTATTAAGAGACTACAAAAGGGGGAAATTTTGAAACTGTATGCAACGCCGATCTATACTTATTACTAAATTTTGGTCCAATTTTGCATCGCTTACTATACTTATATTATTGGGTTTATATTTGTATAATTCTTTTATATTCAAAGAGAGAAAATTTCACCTCGACTTAAAGCAAATAAAAATAAAATATTACAAAACAGTAGTCAAACCCGTCCTTTCTTATTTCTTATGACATTTTTCTCGAAATTGATGTCTCCATTATTTTTTAATTCACCCAATAAAAAAATTAGACAATTAAAGAAGAGAAGTATTTTAATTTGGTTGAGTCAACTATTTTTTAAGTCAGTAACTCATATACGACAGTCTCAGTTAAAAAGTACTATCTTTCTCTGCAATTATTTGAGTTGTTGGAAGCAAATGTTAACCCAGAACTCCATACCTGCAACCTCATAACCTGTAATAGGCATAGAGAGAAGACAATGGCTTAAATAGGGATGGCAATTTAACCCGATCTGGCCGGGATCCGATCCGCTTCGCCCCTAATGGATGGGTTTCGTAAGTTTTTAAACGGATTTGGGATGTGTTTGGTATTTAAAATCAAAACTCGAAGCAGGTTTGGGACGGTTTTGGGTTTTCTGTAAAACTCAACCCGACCCGAACCCGTTTATATTAAATTTAATAATTTGTTTTTAATATATATTTTAAAAATACTCATGTTTTTTAGAAATAAATTCAAAGTGTGAGATAATATTAAATACATCAATAAATTTCTTTAAGTTTTCAAATAATTAATTTAAAAATATTTCATAAAAGTAAATGTCCACCAAAAAAATATTATACTAATACATTTTCTTAATAATGAAAGTAACAAAACAATTTAACTATTGAACTTCAATTAATTCTTGTTTTATTTTAACCTTTCTCAAAAGAAAAAAAAAATACACACTCGAATATAATCAATCAATTAACTATTTTTAATTGTGTAATTTATATGAATACAGTATATACAATACAAATTGCATGATGACCAATATTATAAGATTAATCACTCACTTTATAAGATCAATAGATGTATTGCTACCAGATGTTAGTATTGCAAAGATGAATTAAATGTCAAAATTATATTCATTCACAAGTTAACATATTACACTTCAGTCAATTGCTTTGAACTTTCTATTTCGTTATTAAGTGAAAAAATTGGGTTAGTGCTTTAATGGGTATTTATTTGTCATGTTGTTTTATTTAAAAAAATTAAGTTTATAATTTAGTAGAAACGATCGTAACCCGATGGAACCCGTTTATTCCGATGGGGTGGTAATAATATTACCGATTAAAACCAGTCGCGAGTTTGGGATAAATTTGGTATTAGTAATTTTTTGGACTTGATATGTGCCATGTATGGATAAAAAAGCAGTATGATATTATACTTTTCAATAATCTTAGAGTAATGTATACTATGCGTTGTGGCCATTACTTTCATTCTATTTGGTGGTTTTGTAAGACATTAAAGAGAATATATAAATTAGAGAGTAACGTTCATTTTTTAACGGGACTATAGCTAATTTAAAAACTGTCTATGTCAAAAAATGCAACCGATCATTGAGTAAAATTGACCCAAATTTCATACCTTATTAAATAACAGTTAAGCTAGCCAAATGTTATTCCTTGGCTACTTGTTGGAGGCATGCATTATGAAATTCCAAGACATGAGAGAGTCTTCTTCTAAAATATTTTAAAATTCTTTATAAAACAAGTAAATTAGTATGGTCAAAAGCAGTAGAAATTTCTAAAATAATAGAGAGTTGATAAGAATTAAATAACTGATGACATTTGGATGGATTTTTTAAGATAATGTGATAATATAGTTAGCCATTACATATAAATAGTCACTAAAGACGGGAGACATGAGAGTAAAATATGAAACTAAATATATCCAAATTATCTTTCTCAATCTTCAACTCCTAATTCCAAAAAATATATAAACAAAAAATACCGACACTCATTAATTTGAAAATAAACCTACTTACTAATTGTTCTTGATAATTACCTATCTTTAAAACACATGTATAAAAAACACCACGAGTTTCCACCCAACACCTTGTACCCCAGACCTCTATTACCCTGATCAACATGGAGATATGGCGTTTATATTCACCAGAATGCAAAGAAACTAGAAAGATATTCCAAGTACTTTTGGATTCGTGCACAAAAATCATGCTCTTGGAGTAAAACTCCACCTGTTTTTTTCAGTAAATCAATGATAATATATCTTTTCCATTTAATGAATGGTATATATATATTTATTGTCAGATATTATGTCAGAACCCTGTGGCCATTACTTTCATTCTATTTGGTTTGTGTGAGACTATAAAGAGAAGATATAAATGTCATTTTATCCTAAATTGAGGTTTCCTATAATCTGACCAAGATGACATATTCTTATTCACAATTTGTTATGCTTCAAAGAATAGAAAGTTTGGAACCCCAAATGAAGCATGCACCCCTTCTCCAAAATAAATAAATAAATAAGTAAAATAAAAAAATGAAGCATGAACCATGTGAACAGAGGCCATTTCCTTACTAAAATCTTGTTTAAAGCATACTTTTCATACAACCAGTAGAAAATCATACCTGGAGAGTCCATTTATGCAAACTTGACTGGTAACCAATATGAACTCAGACTCTTATAACATCTTAAAAGAAATGGTCAAGAATCAAAAGCTGCAACATGTTTCATCAAGTTAACTTGATTAAATACGGTGGAATCCAACTCATAAGGAGGTCATGCAGGAGAGACAAATGTTAGCACAAATGAACAAAGAATAGGGAAACATATTAGCTTTCATAAATAAGATTGAAAAGATGTATGGGAAAAAATTTTGACCATGATGTCTGAATTCAGGAAGGTTAAATTTTCTAAGTGGTTATACTTGCTATTTAAGAAAAAAAAAATTAAATTCCACAAATTCTACCACTTAATCTGGAGTGGGAGTGTATTACCCTTGCTACAAAAGCAGCTTAAAGCTACCACAAAAGATAAAATCATGAATGCAACCAAAGAAACATATGGACTGAATAATAGTGTTGAGCTCTTATAGTGTTTGAGTATAAGGAACATACAGGGGCAAGTTTTCTGAACAATTATGAACTCTGGAAACAATGGTCTCGTTCTTGGTGCTAAAGATGACAGAGGCTTATAGGTTTGATGCCTTTAACCGTAATTTCATATTTCTCCCATCTCCAGACCCTGTTTAGAGAAGGAAAAACAAGGATATTAGCGAGTCTTCAATTTAAAAGTCTAATTCACTATACATAATGCAGTAAACTTCCCCTTCCCGATGAATTGGAAAATGTTTATATGGTAAGAAAGAGTGATTATAATACAACCATCTTACAAACTCGTGCTTTAAAAAAAATTTATCACACAATTGGTTACAAAACCATAAAGGAAAGGAGAAGATATAAAAAGGGAAAACATGTCCTTAACCAGTTGCACTACCATAGACCGACAATAACAGTAAAAAACCAGAATACCTCTACATAAAATAAAATCTTTCACTGCTTTAGTCACATATTAGAATCAAAGCATTCCGTACTTCCTCCCAATTTATTCTTTTCAATTTTTTCGAGAGAAATAAGATGAAGATATTTTGTGTTCCATAATTTATTCTGGGTGTGCTATTTCTTGTAGTATACAAGTTCTATTAGTGAAAACAACCACTTCAGTATATAACACAGAACCACGCAGAAACCAACGCTCTCATCATCATCACTTCTAATCACCATCATATCAACTATTTTTCTACTAAAACTAGCAGCATCACCAGCTCTACCACTGATTTCAAAAGCAGATATTAGACGGAAAAAACGCAAGTTGCTCCAAACGACTGCCACCTACCTCGCTAGCTATTACCATCACCAATAATGCCATTACAACTTCAAGTCATGTAAAATATTATTTAATGATTTTATTATCCGATGTGTTTTTTCATTTTTAGCAACTTATTTTAGAAACATTTTTATAACCCGGTGCTTGGCAAAGGTAGTACAATTATTTTGAGAATTCCATTTCTATACAAACTTGGAAAAGTATTTTACTTGCATATAAGACCAATAAACACCAAAAAGTAATAAATCTTTTTCTACAAAAAAATAAAAAAGAATGTTTTCTACAAAACATATTATCTCCCAATATCCTCATTCTACCACTAACACTACTTGATCCTTTTTCTAGCACTCCCAGACCATTTGCAAGGTAAATGTATGGGTCCAAAGTTCTCGTTGAACCCTTTTCCTTTCTGTATTTTTCCCTGATGACCTTAAATTTTTTGGAAGCTAATAATGGTGGGTATAGCTATCTTTGTACATTTCTCTCATTTGCACTAATTTTTTTTTTTAACCCATTACATTTTCTTTTACTCGAATTGTAACTTTATAAATTCCAAAGCTAGAACAAGTACAAAAAGACTAAAACTACTAAGGTAACTCATATATGCAAAGTCCAATTAATGCAGATGAGTGCTCTGCAACATTACGTGAAAGAAACAATATGGAAAAACTAGGAACAAATATACGAGGTAGCACAACTATTGACAACAAAACGTCAATGACCTCACACAAGTACACATCTGGAGGTATGTCAAACAGATGACTGCTCACCAATAAATTATATGAAGTGAACAACCTTACCAAAACTGTTTAAAGTTGTATAAAGGTCAGTATAAATGACGTACTACTTCCTTCCGCTGAAAAAAATGAATAAGTGCGCACATTGCATAAACTGATGTAAATGTCAAAGGTAGGAAAAACATATTGTAGTCATTTTGCCATATTACCATGAAAAATCTATGACTTGGAGTGAGTTGTATATGTAAAAAACTCCACTCCGTAACGTCTGTGAGTTCTGCTGGTGTCTACAAAATATTTTTGCCTGAAGCGGAACCATTGTCGAGTTAATTAGCATAGGAAAAGGTATTGACTTTTACCAGGAGGAGCTGGATTATCCCTGAGGTCAACAAGAGGATATAAACTAGATAAACCATGGCATGGTTGGGCATTTCTACTAAGATTTTCAAGCCTAGTGCCTTGGGCGTTTCCTATTAGGTTGTTTTCTTGTCTGTGAGAACTCATACTTCAATTTTTCTTAGATAGGTTTTGCGAGTATGTAAAACCCTCCTAGCCAGCTCATGTATAGCAGAAGCCTGAAATCAAAAGATGGTTTATTCAATTAAGGAGAACTTAAAATTCTTCTAATATTTTCTCTTTTTCTTTGTGATACCAAAAGTTTAGGATATAATAATCTTAATCACTTGATGTGGTACAATAGATAAACCCACCTGTCTGAAGAAGATGGTCGTGGGTGACTTAAAAAGCATAGGATTGTCGGATATTAGAAATACATCCTCCTGTATAATAATCCACAGAATAATTGATTAGCTAGAATTCTATATCTATACATGTTCTCAAATGAAAACCAATCCAGTAACATACAGTACTACTAGGACAATGTACTGAGAGATAAATTCATGGAAGGATAACTACCTTCACTATACACCCTATTGATATTGGAGGGCAATATGGAACAGGAGAGGGGAAAGGAGAATATCATAAGGAAGCAAAACCTCAAATTGTTCCGCATAGTATACGTTCCTTCTTGAAGTTTAGCCGCCATGGTGCCGAAATTAATTGGCTCTTTAATAATACCACAGTAGCCCTCCATCTAATAAAAGAAGAACCTCTCACAGTCATTATAAAAACCAGAGAAGAAAATTAGAAATCAATATATACAATCCGAAAATGAACACTGACCTTTCTCCATCAACTAACTGGGTGAGCAAATATTACATGTGTCCCTATAACTTCGGAAGATTAATATGCTACAATATGTGAAGAAAAATTTGTACAATCGAAATTATTTTCTTCAAAATTTCAATGGCTAACAAGAGCAAGTGGGCCAAAGACAGCAACTAAAAAGAAAGGGTTACCTTTGCAGTATCTCAAGGATAAACTCAAGTATATGTTTCCCGGGTATCCACTGTGCAGATGGTGAGATTGCAGGAGTATCATCTATAAAGATAAACATCAATTAAATTACTATTGCAGGACATGACTGTGATCTGAAATTCAAATCCAAAAAATGAAAGCTATTCAAAGTAACAGTCTCCCTGCCACTAGCTTGAGTATATTCATGTGTTGGGTCTTTACCATCCTGCATGTAATTAAACTTGACATCAACAAAAAATGAAGACAGAAAAAAAAAGTCTGAATAGATCACAAAGACATTACATAAGTGCTCAAGCTAATCATGAGCCCATTACAAGAAACCCAACATTATCTCAGGCAATCAAAGATCACTGAAAAAACACAATTGCATAAGGTTGACAAAAAGATTTGCAATATTGTTTGTGGTAAAGATACTGGAGGATCTAGCAAGCCTAGGATCGTCAAACCTTAAACCCAAAAGAGAGGGATATGCATTCCCATGGGCTTCCTAGTGAGTGCTTCGCAAGCAGCAGTATATAGAGGTTGATGGAAACATGTGATCCAATTCTTCTCCACTTTGGCTAACCTTGGTGATGGGCCTTGTGTTCCGTCAAGAATCAATTAACTTGCATTAAATTGTCAAAGAACTTTCTGATGCCCTTCAGTATGTAATTCTTTTGACCATCTATGTCCAATCCCTTTTGCTTCTCCTCACCCCTGTGCGAAAATCCTTGAATATAAAGAGTTAGGTTTTTTGACACTTGCAGCAACATGAGACCGGTTACCCGTTTGAATTAATCTTGCATACTCTTCCCTCAATATACAATTTTAAGTACATTCCCAATGTATGAGGACAAACTGACTGATTAATCTGGTACAGTGGGAATTGCAGAAACCTGAAATAACTTTACATGAAGAAGAGATCCAATATGGAGGCTACAGGAACCTAGTAAGCGTCAATTATGAAATTATTCAGAAAACTATACAATATGGTACATGATCCTAGTATTAAACATACATAAGTAGAATGAAGTTTGAGTAGAACCGTCAGTTGCTACTGCTGATGAAAGAATTCTTGCCCCTTGGATTCCACTTCTTTAATTTTGAGAACTATGTCTTCAACTGTCCTTGATAAACACAGGGTATGTTCCTCTGTATATGTCATAACTATACGCAGCTGTTCTCGACACGCTTCCAAACGTTGATTTGCATGATGCAGCTCAGAAGATAGCTCTTGAATCCTCCTATCCTTGTCATCCTATGACGTCATAACAAATGGGTAAGTTACATAATTGCCTAGATACAATTAAAAATTAAGCTCTAAAAAAATAAATAAATAAACCTAAACTAAGAATTATGATAAATAATAATCTTCAAATTTAATTGTATCAAATACAGTCCCCATTTTTTTTTTTTTAATTTATTTATTATTTTTTTTCTCCTTGTTCTTGCTCAAAATTGGATAGTACGTCATCCAAGGTAATTCTCAAACTTGCCCTTGTGACTTTCATTTTTAAATATTGAGGACAATATTTGATCTAAGTTTGGGGGTAAAGGGAATTTTTTTTATTTTTATATAGATATATGTATATATTTTCATATTAAAAAAAAAAAAAAAAGGTTTCAAAGCCTATGCAATATGTTCAGTATTTCTATTGAGTATTGAATTGTCATCATTTTGGTTGAGATTTGAAAATCATTAGTATATTTGAGACTAAAATACTTAATCTAGTCAAAATGAATGATAGTCCTTAGTCTTTTATACTTATCATTATTTAGTTGATGACCCTCATAGTTAAACCTTGAAACATATTTCACGAGCACTGTCAGCTTACATTTTTTAGAAAAGGTCTGAAATTTAGTGATATTTTGTATATTTTTTGTAGTCCATTCCATGAGTGCTATCATTGAAAGATCCAGCCATTTCTTGGGAAGAGTAAAGCACATTATGGTACCAACAATGGCCACATAAGTTCTTCCACCCTTGCATGTTTTTTTTATAAGTAAGAAGAAGCGCTCAAAAGGGGAGCTTGTCTGAATTACAAAGAGGACACAAAAAGCCCTAGGAAGTTAGAGAGTGCGTCCAGTGTATGTTTTAAAACATAGAATAAGGTCCATGACTATGATTATGTGTAACATATGGCAAGATGAAGAATTGTTTGACACAAAGAACAAGAGATCTTTCTCGTTCAATCCCCTTGCCCCTCATTCTTTAAGAATCAGACACAGAGAAGAAGAATAAAAAAAGGTCCAAATACCACTGTTCTTTGTTAAGGTCCATTACCACATTGGCAGAACCATTAATCTCAGTTCTCCGTACAGCTTGAATTTTCAGGCCTTACCCTAAAAAGATAAGAAAAGAAACCAAAAATATGTTTTACCCCGAACAAGAGAATCTGCCATTTCTAACTTTAGCAGGGCTGTCATGTTTACAAACCTGGCCAATTTAAGCAAGGACACTAAAGCTATTGAAATGAACTTAACTAATTGCAAAAAGATTCTATTTGCTAAATTTTAATTTATTTCTGACTTGAATCCAGATTAGAGACACCTTAGTGAACCTAAATTCTTCAAATAGTCGTGACTTTCGAAGTTTTAATCCCTATGTAACTACATATGACCTGAATCCAAATGGCATCCTGTTTGGAGCATACCGAATGAACCATCAGAGCTTAGTATGAAAAGACCATGGTAAAAAGTATGTATACTGGAGTAGGAAGATTCAGTACAATTCAAGTATACATGTATTATTTGTATAACTAAGACGCTAGAGTTGCATATTAGTACCCAGGTTCCATTACACCAAATCAACATGTCAAGTAAACCAACTTAATATATGGTGCAGAAATAGGAAATTGAACACGGAGTTAAAGGTAGCAAACCTTAACTGAATGTTGAATTTCCCATTCCCATAATCATACCTAGCTCACAAAAAGTTCTGATGTTTCATTCCCATAGTACAACTAACTCAACAAATTCTATCAAATGTTAAAAGACCTCATTAACACCAAGCAAACATATCCCAATAACATCCGGTGCAACTCAACCAATGCCTTTCGCCTATAGCTATAAGACAGCATTCTACGCCAAAGCCCAGAATTCTCATTCAAAAAGCACAATCTAATACCTAGCTGACAAAGAATTAACATGGAATGACATCTAAAGACATCCTTAAACAACAATAAAGAATGAGGTGCATAAGTAGTTCCATCTCACACAGCCAAAATGAATCAACTCTTTAAATAGCCTTGGTTCATAATGAATGTTGTTTGAGACTGAGAGATAATAGATCAGTATTGTAGCTTCTGGAAAAAAAAAAAAAAAAAAAAAAGAACAAGAATATTGTGTCCTGGAGTTTGATGAGCCTGTACATAATTGCTACTCTTGATGATAAGATTGCTACTTAATACAAAATGGACCTTCTCTCTATTCCTCTACCCGCTTCCAAAGACGCCCCCACCCCCCCCCCCCCCCCCCCCCCCAACTCACTCACACTCTTTTATATAGCATGTGACAGTACACATAAATCGACAGGCTGTACATTTTTTTTTTCCAGAACATCATAAATACAAATGAGTGTGTCTGAGAGAGAGAGAGGGATGACAGGCTACTACATGCAAAACTTACAGGACTTGGAGTACTCTTTCTCGAAGAACTAATGAGTGGATGATTATGCTCCCCCACAAATTTCGTCACGAGCCATGTCCCAGGCTTCTCTCTCTTCACTAGAATCATTGCCATGCAACCTTCTCGTTTGCTCTCTCGCTTTCGAATTCTAGCCCGTCCTGCTTTTTGACTGTTGAGATTATATCCCTCCTTATTACATGCAAGTCGACGTGATATAACGGATCCATCCCGCTCCGATTTACGGGATGATACAATTCGTGTCAAAAATCCTACCCGCCTGGCATATTCATCATAGAATGCCTTCGCAGCTTCATCAGATTCAAACAGCATACCCACATATGGTTCTTGATATGTATTAAATTCATGCAAACCTGATTCACTTCCTGTCAAACTTTCTGTTGTTACAAACTTGTCCTCAATAAGTGTCTCCATATAAGCTACAAGAGAATAAGATAAGCAGCCATATATTAAGGTTAGCCTCAGAACCGTGAAAAAGAAGAAGTAGAAAAATGATATCCTAGTTACTTTCAAGATTTATAATAAAGAGAGCACCAAGTACGCAAACAACATGGAAACAAAATCTTCTATATTTCATTGTCTGCTGAGAAGCTTGGGAATAAGCAACCCAAAGGTAAAATATTGGAATCATCATAGCAAGAGCAAGAGGAGAAGTGGGAGCATGAAAGCAAATAATCTTAGGATTTTCAAAAGTTTCAGTTGCATTGCGATTGGAATTCTAGTGAAAACTATACAATTAAAATAAAATTTATCCTACCAAAGGCCAAATGGCCAAGCAGTACCCTCCCTTGCTCCCAAATGGGAGGTCAAGGGTTCAACCCTCAGTGGAGGCAGTGTGTGGGAGTATTCTTACCTTTCAAAAAAAAAAAAATTATAGTAAAAATTATGAAAACTTATATTTATGTTTAAGGTACATAACAGTTCTTTCATTCACTTGCAGTTTTTCACAGATAGAATACCCATAAGTCTAATTTTCTAAAAAAAACCAAAAGTTATTTTAGTTTTTTGTCACGAAAAATTTGGGTTAGCAAGTTAAGAATCTGGAAGTTTTAAAAGGTCTCAATTAAAAAGCTGGAAATGTGACTCTGATCCAAGAGGGAATACATAGCTAATATAGAAGGTTATGGCAACTAATTTTGAACTGTAAAAACAAAATAAAACTAAACAAATAAATAAATAGCATTGCATTGCTTTCCCTCACAAGTCATTTCAGAGATCAGGCTGTGTTAACAGAAGCAATTAAACAGAGTAAAGACCGATTAACTGTTTTTTCCTAATCTTGTTTAAATTAGCGAGAGCATGAAGCAAACAACTAAAACAAGTGATGCAAAAAAAGGCTTTCTCAACGAATCAATTTCTTCTTCTATAAAGAAGCCCCACTCTCGTCCTTTGTATCAGGATTATACACATTAGTTAATAAAATTCAACTCCATACACCCGACTACTTGCACCAAGTAGAGGGAAAAGTTTAGGCTTTTATTCTTATTACTTCCAATTTCTCACAATATCAAAACTTAGAATCATAATTATTTTCTTTTCCTACTTTCTGAACAATGATATGCGAAGAAATAAATGTTGAAGCACACGATTATTGTTGGAAGATTCTAGGTGCTCTAATTATATGTGTTAGTAATAGATAATGTAAGTCCCACATCGGTTTCTTATTAAACATGCTTATATACTCAGCTTATATATATAGGCCATTTATGTACAATTACAATATACACAAAAATACAATAAAAATATTTTCTTCTCTCAAAATTAATTTGGTATCAGAGCCTAATTAATTGGGAAAAGAAAGGGGAAACCCTAACCCTAGTTTGCGCCACCGCCGTCCTCACCCCCAACCACCGCCGCCGATGGCAGCCTGAAAGTCGATATTTGCAGCCCAGGTTTTTTCCTCTGGTTTCTTTTGGTTGATTTCTTTTCTAGGGTTTATCTTTCTGTTGTTGCTAGTTTGAGAGAGACCTAGTTTTTCCTTCTTCTCTTTAGGTCATTCGTGTGTTACTCCGAGCTATTAAATGGCCGGAATTTTGTTCGCTCTAGGTCTCCTCATGGATCATAGACTCTGACGCGAATGATCACATGACTGGTGAGTTAGCTTTATTTTCCTCACCCTTGACTTCCACACATCGCAGTGTCCAGTTTACTAATGGCTCCTCCACTGCAATTAGTAGTGAAGGGACATTATTCTTACTCCAGATATTACTTTATCTTCTGTTTTTCATGTTCCGAAATTAGCATTCAATCTTATTTATGTTAGTCGTCTTGCCAAATCCCTTGAATGTGTTGTTATTTTTCTCTCTGAATGTTGTTTTCTTTAGGACCGGCATTCGAGGAGGATTTTTGGAAGGGGATATGAGCGGGACGGGCTGTTCTACTTCGGGCATCCTCCCTCTTCAGAAACATCTGCTCTGCAGGCCACTGCTACTGCAACCACTACTGTTTTCGATTTTCCAGATTTTATTTCTATTAAGGATTTACATTTGTGGCAAGCTCGTTTAGAGCATGTTAATTTCCAGTATCTATGCACTTTACTTCCTGTTTTATCTTCTGCATATCGACAATCTAAATTCCAATGCATTACTTGTGAATTGTCTAAACATTGTAGAAAATCCTATATTTCTCGAATGCATCGTTCTCCAGTTATATTTGATTTGATTCATTCTGATGTTTAGGGTCATTTTCCTGTTACTGCCTCATTTGGTCATAGATATTATGTCACTTTCATTGATAATTTTTCTAGGTGTTCTTGGGTGTATTTACTAAAGAAAAGTATGATATTTTCTCTATACTCAAACAATTTCTTGTTATTATTAAAACCCAATTTTCTATCATTGTTAAACAAATTCGCACTGATAATGGGGGGGGAATATATCAATGATAGTGTTGTCTCACATTTATCTAGCCTAGGGATTCTCCAACAGCTGACTGCCCCTACACCCCAGAACAAAATGGGATAGTTGAGCGTAAAAATCATCATATCATGGAAATTACTCGATCCCTTCTTCTAGGCATGAATGTTCCTCACAATTTTTGGGATATGGCGGTTCTTACTGCTATTTTTTTAATAAATCGTGTCCCTAGTAAAGTTCTGGGAGGGAAAACTCCATTTCACATTCTTCAGCCCGATAAACCTTTGTTTTACATCCCTTTAAAAGTCTTTGGATGTACTTGTTTCACTCAAAATAGGAGTCATTCCCATACTAAACTTGAAAATAAAGCCCTCAGGTGTGTTTTTCATGGGATATGCCTCGAAATCCAAAGGGTACCGTTGTAATGATCCTCTCTCTAGATGAATGATAATCTCTCTTGATGTTACTTTTTGGGAAGATACTCCCTTCTTTCCCAAAGGTAGTGACTCCACTCCTATGGATCCTATACCCTGCCCTATTCCTATAGTTGAAGGATATGCTGACAAGTCTACTCCTACTGATCTGCCACCTGTTGTTGGTAGCCTTGTTTTACAGTACAGTCGTCGCCTCATACCTTCTATGTCAGATCCTCCTCCGAATGAAGGTACTTCCTCTATTCCTCCTTCTCCCCGATATCCTACTCGGGATCGCCGTCCTCCCGATCGTCTTAATCTATCATGCAGTACTAAACATCCTATTAAGAATCATATTTCGTATAGTGCTCTGTCTTCAACTTTTCAGGAATTCCTTGGCAAAATTAATTATGTTCCCGTACCGAAGACAATTGGAGAAGCCTTGTTGTATCCGGAATGGACCAAGGCAATGCAGGAAGAAATGAATGCTTTGGAGGAAAATGATACTTGGGAATTAGTTCCTCTGCCTGAGGGGCAGAAACCAGTTGGATGCAGGTGGGTCTATACCGTTAAATTCAATGCCGATGGATCTGTTAGTCGTTACAAAGTCAGGCTAGTAGCCAAAGGATTCACTCAAGTGCCTGGGAAAGATTTCTCGGCTACTTTTGCTCCTGTTGCAAAACTTACCACCATTCGGCTCCTTGTTTCTCTAGCAGCTTCTCATTCTTGGCCCCTGCATCCAATGGATGTCAAGAATGTTATCCTTAATGGAGATTTGGATGAGGTGATCTATATGGATCCTCCACCGAGTTTTCGGGCTGAGGGGGAGTATTTAGGGATGACATGCAAATTGAATAAATCACTATATGGGCTCAAACAATCTCCTAGAGCTTGGTTCGCTGGATTTAGTGAAGTTATTTCCCTTGATTTTCAGAGGTGTCATAATGATCATACATGTTTTTTCCGACAAAATGTTAAAGGGGAGTGTGTGATCTTGTCTGTTTATGTTGATGACATTATTCTAACCGGAGATGACGATTGTGGGATTGATCAAGTCAAAAAGGATCTAAGGGTTGTTTTTGATATCAAGGATTTGGGACAACTAAAATATTTTCTGGGTATTGAGATTGTTAGGTCTAAAAAAGAAATCTCTCTATCTCAGCGAAAGTATATTTTGGATTTGCTAAGTGATTCAGGGATGACGGGATGCAAACCAACCTCTACTCCCATGGACCCAAACATAAAGTCGTCTGCAGAATCTGGAGACCCGTTGCCTGATCCTTTCATATACCAAAGACTTGTTGGGAGATTGATCTATCTTACGAACACTAAACCCGATATTGCATTTGCGGTAAGTCTTGTGAGTCAGTTTATGCATGCTCCTAGGACTGCTCATATGGATGTTGCTTATCATATTCTGAGGTATCTAAAGTCATGTCCGGGGATGGGACTATTCTTTAACTCAACCAACACCTCAGAGCTCTCTTGTTTCACTGATGCGGACCATGCAGGGTCCAAGACTGATCGAAGGTCTACTTCAGGTATTTGCACCTTCTATGGGAATCATCTTTTATCTTGGAAAAGCAAGAAGCAATCAGTTGTGTCTAGATCATCAGCAGAAGCAGAGTACAGGGTTATGGCTCAAAGGACATGTGAAGTTATGTGGCTTCAATCCATTCTTAGAGAGCTTGGTTTTCAGACTTCTTCCCCTTCAACCTTCTATTGTGATAACAAATCGGCTATCTTCAAACTCAGTCCTTCACGAAAGGACTAAACATATAGAGATTGATATTCATTTCATCAGGGAAAAAGTTAGAGCCAAGACCATTGCTCTAGTTTTTGTTCGTTCAGCAGATCAACTTGCAAATGTGTTTACCAAGCCTGTGGGACCATCTCTTCTCAAGTCTTCTATTTACAAGCTGGGAATGAAAGACATCTTTGATCCAGCTTGAGGGGGAGTGTTGTTGTTGAAAGATTCTAGGTGCTCTAATTATATGTGTTGGTAATAGATAGTGTGTGTCCCACATCGGTTTCTTATTAACATGCTTGTATACTCAGCCTATATATATAGGTCATTTATGTACAGTTACAATATACACAAAAATACAATAAAAAAAAATTCTCTCAAAATTAATTATAAAAACACACAAATTCTTTACAAATCAATAAACATTACATTGAAATTTTTCACTTTTGTGGCAGAACATTATTTGATAAGAAAAGGCTAAAATTTCATAAAAATCAAGTAGCCTTTTCTGCTAAATTATTGAATACTCCAACACAATACATAGAAGAAATGTACTTTTCTCAAAACCTAGCTCTAACAATGCCTTCCACATGAATTTCTCCTATTGCTCTAAAAGCAGAGCTTACAATTTCAACTTCCATTTTCATTCCTGCGCCTAAATTTCCTATTTTCCTACTTATTATCTCGGGAAACAAACGGAGAATTATGAGTGAAGTAAAATGCATAAAGTAAATTCTAGGATTTGAATTAGGAATTTAAGAGTGAATGATATGATATTGACGAAAACATCAAATCGAAAGCACGAAATTGGAGAAACGAGAAAGAGAGCTTACTGTATTCGAAGCTCGACCTTCTTGTTGCTCACTTTTATTATCTGCTATTCACTGACACACACAATTTGAAAAATAAGTGAGATATATAGTTAATTATGGCTGCGATCTAGAGAGGGGAGTCCCACGGTTTGTTATATGAGGTTGTGGGCAATAATACAGTTTGATGGGTTTGTGTCTCTGTGTTATGAGAAGGATTCACGAATTAGCGACCGAATAATCGGACCGAACCAAATCGGAACAGATGATTTAGTTCAGTTTGAAGGTAAAGTTCGGTTAGGTTCTGGTTTTTAAAGGGTGAAAAACTTTACTTTGGTTATGATTGGTAGACGGGATGTCTGGTCTAGTCTAGTTTGATCTGATCTGGTCTAATTTTATTTAGATCCTGAACTTAAAAATTTATTTGGTAAGCGGTCTGATCTTACTATTTATTTATTATTTATTATAATATTTATTTATGTATTATTTATTTCTTTATTTATTATTTCTTCACTTTATAATATATATTATTAATTTATTATTTATATTATTAAATTATTATTTATATTATTATTTAATCATTTATATATTAATTTATAAATATATACTATTTATTTATTATTATTATACTCATTTTTTGTTATTATTATGAAGTATTTAGTTATTATTATATTTACTTATTATTTATTATTATATTTATTTATAATTATATCTATTTATTATTTATTATTATATTTTTAAATATGTTTTATGTAATTTATTATTTATTTTATTAATTTATTATTATTATTTATTCATTTTTAATTATTTAAAATTATATTTTATTAATTAATAATTTTGTCCATTTTTATTATTATTGTATTCATTTTCTATTATTATTATGTATTATTTAATTCTATTTGTTTATTATTTATTATTTATTTTTAAATATGTTTTATTCAATTTATTATTTATATTATTAATTTTTAATTTTTAATTATTTATAAATATATTTTATTATTTATTCATTTATTAATTATTATTATATTCATTTTTATTATTATTAGGTATTATTTAATTCATTTTATTTATTATTTATTATTTATATTTTATATTTTATTTTTAAAATATGTTTTATTTAATTTATTATTATTATTATTAATTTTTTATTATTATTTATTCATTTTTAATTATTTATAAATATATTTTATTAATAAGACCAGACCGGACCAGGTTGAACCATCAAAAAATCTGGTTCCAAAAACACTCCCTTTGGTTTTATTTGGTCTGGTTCCAAATTTTGAGACCAAGTCCAAACAAATATGGTCTGGTCCCTGAAAACAAAGACCAGACCAAGTGGAACCAGACAGCCTACCAAACAGGGCCTTTGTGTTTTTGCTTTTAAGGTGAGAAAATAAAGACAAGAATAAAAAATGGTTATTGTTTTTTTATTCCCAAAATTAAAACAAAAACAAGGTTCCCAAATGGGCCATAAAGAACTAAATTCGATTATGGTTCTTAAGCACGTAGAACTGAATGGAACCGGAACCGAACCGATTCTTTTAATTCTTTTTGTTTTTATATTTTTATTAGTATTATATCTTTACTTGTATATAATTTAAAGGCAAAGGTGCAAAATACCTCCTGAACTATCCTCAAATGAGTAAAATACCCATGTACGATAAAAGTGAGCCAACCAGTCCCTCAAGTTCTCAAAATTGAGCAAATTGCCCCTGCATAGGAATGGCAATGGGGCAGGGATCACTTTCTCCATCCCCGAACTCGGTTATTTTTCCCCGCCTCGTTTATTTTTTATATTTTTTTGCCCCGCCTCTCCCCGAATTCGACCCTGCCCCGCACCCCGGTTACTATTTTTATTTTTTTTTAAATATATTTTAAAAAATCTTAAACATAAAAAAATGTTAAAATATACATATATATATATATATGGGTATCTTTGTAATAGATATAATATATATGGGTATATTTGTAATATTTAATATATATAAAGGTATTTTAGTAAATAAATTAAACAGAGCGGGGCGGGTCAGAGGTTCCCCATACCCGCCCTGAATATAATCGGGATTTTTTTCCCCGCCCCGATTAACATAATCGGGGACCCAAACCCGGGATAAACGGGGCGGGGAGGGATGGGTTTTATTGTCATTCCTACCCCTGCACCCACTTTTTGAATGTCAAATTATCATTGTATCCATATATTAACATTTTGTAAAATATAAAAATAAGGATTAACTTCATTCACATCACTGAAGTTTGTTTTATCTGCAATTAGAACCCCTCAAATTTGACAAACTTTATTTACACCCCCTATTTTTTCAAACTCACATAATTTACACCTCTCAATGCCACTTAATACCTAAACTACTCTCAATGGTGAGATATGTAGTGTTTGAAAATAATGATTCAATTTCTTTAATACCCTCAAATTTTATTATCTTTATCTAATATTTTTCCACTTTTAACATTATTATTTAATTATATAAATAATTTTTTATATATATATTTTACTATAAACGAATTTGTTTTTTGATATATGCCGATTTTTTTTCAAACTACCAATTAGGTTATATTATTTTTCCTCTTTTAACATTATTATCTAATTATATAAATTATTATTATATATATATATATATATATTACTATATATAAACAATTTTTTAATACCAAAATTTGACCAAAAGATTGATTTTGTCTATTGAGCGAAATGCTAATAATAGTTCAAAAACAAAAGGTTGGTTCTGTCTATTGACCAAAAGATTTTCTCAATTGACACCGAAAATTTGATGATTTTTTTGTAAGAATATGAAACATGTTATTTTCCTTACATACAAAAATTATGTAATTCAATCATTTTTTATAGGTCTATCCTAGCCAAACTCGTAGAGGTTTGTTTTAACTTCAATCACACCCTCTCAGGTTTGCAAATCTTCAATCATACCCCCTCATGATATGAAATGTCTAAAACACCCCTAAATCAATTTAATCATATAATATAAATAATTTTATATCCAAACATATATTAACCCTAAAACATATATCCAAACACCATCCACCACCACCCGCTGCCACCACCACCACTGCGAGCTGCCACCTAAACCAAACCCACATCTACTCACACATGCGCACACACACATATATATAAAACATCAATGGGTGTCTTCTGGCGAGACGTGTACACGAACAAGTTCGACCCACCCACGACAATGGGTGTCTTCCGGCGAGACGCTATGTTGGAAATAGCCGAGTCACCGAGCCCGCGGAACTTGGAACGAGTCAACTCGGGGCGGTCTGGGTTAAACTCACCGAGTAGATGGTGTGGGACACCGAGTCGGTCTCGTATTGGGATCTTGTTGGTGGTGATATCGAGGCCACAGTAGAGCTGGATTTTATCGGAGTTGATGACCTCGGCGGTGAATAATCGACCCGTTAAATCGATTAAGAGTCACGATTTTCCCGACCCGGTGAGATCCACTATCACAACAATCTTCTTCTGGGTTGTATTGCGGTGGCTGGTAATGCACATTTGAGACCATTTGTGGCCTTTTCCGGCGGCGGAGATGGAAGATTGAAGCGGCGTTCGGTGGTTGGGAGAGATAAGTGTGGTGGTGCAATGATAAGTGTGTGGGAATGGTGATAGTCTCATAAGGAAGAGTGGTGGTGCGTGGGTGAAAACTAGGGTTAGGGTTAGGATTAGGAGGAGGGGGTTGAGGGAGATGGGTTGGGTGTTTAGGTATATAGATTGTGGGTATTTTGAGGGGTTTAATTGATAAAGGATAATTTGGGTATTAAATTAAAAAATTTGGGTGATGTCATGAATTAAGAGGTGTAAGTGATGTTAGTTTTAAAAAATAAAGGGTGTGATTGAAGATTGTCAAATTTGGGGGTGTGATTGAAGTGAAAACAAATCTAAGTGGATGTGATTGAAGTTAACCCTTTTTTTTTTTTTTCAGAATTTGTCCTATTGTCATACATATATCATATTACATTGGGTCCCACAAATTAATGTGCATAAATTCAATCGCACACAGAATAATGTATCCCAAAGTAAACGAAGGTCTATGAGAGAATAATATCCATTTAGACCTTAAAATGTTTTCATATATCATATTATATTGATATCATATCATGCCTATATTGCATAAGAACTTTTTTTAATATTAATCGAAAGAGAATATTCATTTTGGATGCTCTTTTAATAAAAACAATTTCAATTGCGACCAATTACAATTTCAATCTCAATTGATTATTGGGTCCCACTAATTAATATGTGTAAATTCAATTGTACACACAATGTGTGTAATTTCAATTCTATATACATAAATTTGTTTTGCTATTGTTGTCTCTAATTTTTGTCAAGAACGCGGGCATGCCAGATTCGTGTGAGAATCAAATGAGTGAAGGACAACTAGTATCCTTTTTAGGGTGGATCAGGCGATTAAACAAGAGAAAGATATTAAACTCTTGGTTAGGTTCTTTCTTGCCTTAATGAAAATGACTTCAAGTGTTGAAATTACTATAACTAAGGAATTGAAAGTGCAGTGCATGAATTGAAATACAAAGTAGAGACTTGTATTGAAATTGCAAGAATTGAAAGACAAGGAATTGAAGTGCAATGAAAGAAAATTGCAAGAAAATAATGAATTAAAATACTGAACTGTATCAAAATTGCAAGAGATTGAGATACAGAATGTGTAGATTTTGTGTTGTGCTGCTAGAGAGCCTCTTAATTTGTCATAAAGAAACTATATATACTTCATATACAAAACAAGTAACATTTGAATTTCATTCCACAAGAAAATGCCAAGTGTCATCCATTGGTTGAAACCGTCATCTGCCATGTTACTTCAACTGCCAAGTTTCTTTGTTGTAACCAACTTCTTCATCATATGCTTGAACGTGTTTAAATGGGTCTCTTTTCATGTTTATCCTCTAACCACCTCATTGACCCACTACCCATGAGAATAGGAGTTGCAGTTATTTAACAAAACTTCCATCTCAACAACTCGCCACGTGTCCTTCTTTAATTCCAAAATAAACCAATCAATTCTTGCCATGTGGAATGACACTTTTGGGTGTCAACATTTTGCCCCCCAAATTTGTGAGGCCTTATATTCCAAACAAGCCCTTATAAATTTTGAATTTCTAATTTTACTTATATTTTGGCCAATAATCTTTACCTTATCTTCCAAACAAACTTCAACATTTAAAATTCAAAATTTGAGATTTTGGCCGATAGCAATCTTCCACGTGATAGATCTCTTCATCTTACCTTTATCTTCTAAATTTCAAACACATTCAAAAACTTGGAAGTTGATACACATTAAGTTTCAGTCGTCTATGGGAACTCCATCTTTCTCTCTCCTTATCATTGACTTCATCTACCAAGGAAATTTGAAATCCTATTTCTCATTGTATATATATATATATATGCGTATATATACATATTCACTCCCAAAATCCCCAATTCTTCTGTAAAACCTCAACTCTATTTAGTTCCCTTTCTTCATCCTCTATTTGTTTCCATCATCTCTATTCATGACTTATTTCCCAAAGAAACGTATTTATACTGCCGAACTGGTCCTTCCATCTGAAACCTCCAATGACGTCGGCCATCAAGCCGATCAAATCATCCAAGGTCTGCTAGAAGGTCATGTTTCATCTAACACCTTAATTTCTTTTCCTGATGGCCATGTGGGTTTAGGTCCAGCTTTCTTGGGTCACCCCCCTCCTGTGTTAGTCACTTTTTACCCAATGGGCGAAGAATCCCTTTTGTATTCTTCAAAGCTTCCTAAGGATACCAATGGGAATCCGATTCAATTGAATCCAAAGACTTAGCCATCCTTTCTTGCTGATTGGACAACCTGGGTTGATATAATATCCACTGCTAAGGGTGAATCCTGGAAAGAGATGGGCATTTATGATTTAATTCACCTTAGCAAATTAACCCCTACCCCTAATAAATCCTTAATTTGTGCTTCTTTGTTCTTTTGGAGCCCAACAACAAATTCCTTTCATCTTAACTGTGGTATGATGTCCCCAACCATAAAAGACATCTGCCACTTGACCGGCCTTAAACCCTGTGGTATAGAAGTGACTTGTCTCTTAGCAAATGAGGCAATCAAGTTCAAATTTCATATCAAGACTACTGGAGTAAAGACGGATGATGCCTCTTATGGAATCTTCCTCAGTAAAACAAGATAGAAACATGGCCATGTGGAAGATCCGGAATATATTGTTTTTCTGCTGTTGTGGTTGAGTAGATTTCTACTCTATGTTCTGGCTAACCAAGTCACCAAAGATTTGATTGAAGTTGTTATTGCCCTTTCCAAAGGTGTTTATCTTGCCCTGGCCCCTTTAGTGTTAGCCCATGTCTACAGAGGGTTATCAGAGGTAGTACTTTCTGGTTTCTCTCGTTTTGGTGGCTTTTTTTGGCTTATACAATGTTGGTTACAAATTTATTTTCCTGAACTAAGTCCGACAGTTAAAACTTCGGCTAGTAATCATTTGCTTTCTTATCACTACCTTTCTACCAAGCCACCCTCACACTCCTTTAGAGATTGCTTTACTTTCTTCTACCTCAAATGTCATGCCAGAACCACAAACCAATTTTTGCCATTTTCCAAGTTTGCCAATACATTCCCATGGCTTCTTCCACCAAAAAATGATAGTGACCCCAAGCTAATGAATGAATAAAAGGTTATGCAAGCCTCATTTTTCATTGCCAGAGACCTTCACTTTGGGACTGGCCAGATTGACACTAAAAATAGCAGAGTTGGGGTGGAATACTATAACCCTGCTCAACTTGCAAGACAATTTGGCCTTAGGAAGCTAGTTCCATTTCCACCATCATCCTCACAAAATCAAGAATTCATTCCCCGAACAAAATTCACTGACAAAGATATGATTTTCCAAGTTACTCGTGTTTTTCGATGGTTGAGCAAGCATTTTGAAGTTCCAAACCTTGTCGAACAACCTAACGCAAGCCCTTTATTCACTAAGTGATGGGATGACCATATGACCAGAACCAGGGTGGAAGATTGCTCTACCTTGGTAATGAGGTATCTTCATTCTTTCAAATTTGTTTCTGCCATCTTCCAAGGTGATGATCCGAAAAGCCCAAAGGTCAAACCATCTTCCAAATCGGCCAACACACCTAAGAAGGGACAAAAAGGAATTTCCACTCCCAAACCAAGTATATTTTCTTTTCTTTCTGGATTCCTTGCTCATCTTTACTTTCGATATCTGAATTTTACTCTTTTGTTTCTTAGTAGGCAAAACAAAGAAGAAAGTCATTGAATTATATTTGGTGAAGGAAATCTAGATTCTCTACCAATGGTTCCATCTAGCAAATCCGAAGCTCCCCTCCTCCCAACAACCTCCGAAGTTGTCTCTGACAGAACTAGGGTAAAATCCTTTTTTCCTTGTTTTAACTCTTTATAAATTCTTCCATTAACCCTTGATCTTTATCTTATTTTTAGGGTAAGAAATTCAAGCACATTGCTACCAAACTCACAAGAAATCAAATTTAAAAAAAAAACCAGACCCCTCTGAAATTGATCTTAGCAGCAATTCTGAATCATCCCATGTCCAATCAAAAGTGCAAAAATCTCCTCCAACTGCTAGAAGAGAGAAAATCCCCATTTCAAAGGAAAGAAAAACTTTAGGGCCCGTTTGAAAAGTGGTCTGGTCTGGTTTTGTCTGGCTATATTGGTCTTCATTGGTCTAGACTGATTTTGTTTGGTCTTGTGTGGTTTTGTAAAGAGTAGTGGCCAGCGAGGCCCACCATGAATTATATATATATATAGAAAGAGAGAGTAAAAAATAGTGGTCAGCGGGGCCCACCATGAATTATATATATATATAGAAGGGTAATTTGCACTAACACCCCCTGAGGTTTGCATCTATTCCACCTAGGTGCTGATTTTTGAAATTTTGACACTAACACCCCCTAAGGTTTGGTTTTGCTTGCCATGACACCCCAAATAACCAAAATACCCTTCATAAAATTCGAAAATATTAAGGGTAATGTGAAATTACCTTTATGCCCCAACCCCAATATATAAAATTTCGAAAAACATATATATAAAATTCAAAACAATGTATAAAATTCGAAAACAAATATTTAAATTTTGAAAAAAATATATAAAATTAGAATAAAATATATAAATTTCGAAAAATATATATAAATTTCAAAATATATATATAAAATCAAAAAAATATATAAAATTCGAAAATATATATATATTTTTAAAAATATTTAAATTCGAATATATATATTTCAAAATATATATATAAAATTCAAAATATATATATTTTCAAAAACAAAATTCAAAACATTATATAATTTCGAAAAACATATATAAATTTCAAAATATATATAAAAAATTCAAAAAAATATATAAAATTTGAAATATATATATATAATTCGAAAATATAAATATATAAAATTTGAAAAATATATAAATTCGAATATATATATATATTTCAAAAAACAAAATTCAAAATATATATATTTTCAAAAACAAAATTCAAAAAATTATATAATTTTGAAAAACATATATAAATTTCAAAAAATATATAAAATTTGAAATATATATATATAATTCGAAAATATATATATATAATTTGAAAAATACATAAATTCGAAAATATACATATGTTTTGAAATTTATATATGTTTTTCGAAATTATATAATTTTTTGAATTTTGTTTTTGAAAATATATATATTTTGAATTATTTTTTTTTTGAAATATATATATATTCGAATTTATATATTTTTAAAATTATATATATATATTTTCGAATTATATATATATTTCAAATTTTATATATTTTTTTGAATTTGTTATATATATTTTGAAATTTATATATGTTTTTCGAAATTATATAATGTTTTGAATTTTTTTTTCGAAAATATATATATTTTGAATTTTATATATATTTTTTGAAATATATATATCCGAATTTAAATATTTTTCAAAATATATATATATTCGAATTTTATATTTGTTTTTGATTTTATATATATTTTTTGAAATTTATATATATTTTTGAAAATTTATATATTTTATTCTAATTTTATATATATTTTTCAAAATTTAAATATTTGTTTTCGAATTTTATACATTTTTTTGAATTTTATATATTTTTTTGAATTTATATATATGTTTTTCGAAATTTTATACATTTGGGGTTGGGGCATAAAGGTCATTTCACATTACCCTTAATATTTTTGAATTTTATGAAGGGTATTTTGGTCATTTGGGGTGTCATGGCAAGCAAAACCAAACCTCAGGGGGTGTTAGTGTCAAATTTTCAAAAATCAACACCTATGTGGAATAGATGCAAACCTCAGGGGGTGTTAGTGCAAATTATCCTATATAAAAAGAGAGAGAGTAAAGAATAGTGGTCATCGCGGTCCACCATGAATTATATATATATATATAGAGAGAGAGAGAGAGAGAGAGAGAAAAAAAAAAGACGATGTGTAGTGGAATGCGGGGTCCACCTAGCATTTGTAGGGGGAAACATTTGGTCTTAAATTGTAAAAACCAAAGTCCATTTGGTCTTTAAAAGAAAGCAAAAACAATTCAAGACCAAACCAAACTAAAAATCAAACAAGGCCTTAGAACCTAAAAGTATGAGTGATTCTCGGACTGAGGTCCGAGGAAGAAGAAGCTCAAAATGTGAAGAAGAAAAGGAAACAAAAAATAGCAAGTGCTGATAAATAAACTGAGACCGAAGAAAATGATGAAGAAAGAAAATATGAAGATGATGAAAATGAAGATGAAAAAAATGAAGAAAATGTGGAAGATGAAAAAAATGAAAATGATGAGAGTGATTTAGATGAGAGTGAAGAAGAAAATGAGGAAAAGGGTGCAGGAGACATGAGCCCTGATTCACATTCCTCCCAGGATGACTCCAACTCGTCTAAAAATGTACCACTTTATCTTTCAAACTAACTTTCTTTTATCTGCCAGCTTCTGACTTTTACCTAATTTCTTCCAAGTAACAGGACATGATCTGCCAGCTCTGCCGAATCAGCCAACTGATAATCCTTCAACTGACCATCAAACACTCCCACTTATGCCACAAGCGAGTCTTCTAGTCGTTCAAACAAAGATTTCTTCCACAGAGAAAGTAGTTGAATCCTCTACTCCAAGAAAAGAAGTAAATTTAATCTTCCAATATCTTTACTTTTCCTTATCTTTCATCTGCCAAAACTCATACTTCTTTTCTTAATCTTCCAGATGCCAGGTCCTTCTACCAGACCAAATCCATCTTCCATGCAATCATTTTTTGCACTAAGTTCTTATTTTCAAGGAATAGAGTCCTCATTGGATGAAGATCTATCTTCTGCTGACAGTATTCCAACCCTCTCTCCAGAACTCTTAGCAGAACTTGAAAGTTTAAAGATCATCATCAATGGCCTCTTGACTCATGATTTTGAAACTACTCCTTTTATTGAAAATGAACTATCCATGGCTTTGATCAAAACCGTCAATCATCCAGGGTTTTCTGCAACTGCCAAAGCTATCATGACCTCATTTAAAGATCATTTTCCAACCTTACTTCACAATCTACAAGCCTCTTCTTTGGTGGCAGATCAAATCTAAAACAAAGAAAGGTCTAAGTCTTCTATTACAGTAGGTTTGAAAGAGTAACCTTCATTTTTCAAGAACATAGCTGGCAGACTTTTATCCCTGGACGAAAAGGAAGAGGAATTGAAGAAGGCCATGGAAGAGTTGGAAAAAGAGAAAGTAGCCTTGATGGAAGAAGTAGGGACCCTTCAATAAAACTCCCAGTCTACTAAAGAACAGTATGCTTCTCTCAAAGAAGAACTTGGAAAATTATCATCAGAGAAAGTTCAAATTGATGTCTCACTCTATCAATCCAAAATTATTTGGACTAGCTTCAAAGCCCAATTTGCTTCATTTTGATTTCGTTAAGACTCTTTTGTATTCGATTGGCCAATTCAACACATCTTTGTATTCGATTTTCTGATTTTTGAATAAACAAGTGATTGGTCCTTTTGTTTACATAACTTGTAACTTTGTAACTACTAAACTAACAGCACCAAACAACATCACTACATCTATAAATTCAACTAAATTAAATGAAATCAAATAACAACATATTTACAACCTCTAAACATAGAGGCTTTTATTTCTGTTAACCTCAAACTATCAAATGACTGCCCAAGGTCATTCAAGGCCATCTAAGGTTGGCCTTGAATTTTCTTTTCTTCCAAAAGCTCAAAGAAACTTGGCCGATACAATTTTAAATATCGCCCATTAGTTGGATAAGTATGATGTGTGTTATTTAGGTTAATTAATTGATAGGCTCCTCCAAATAAAACTTGGGAGACTATGTATGGGCCTTCCCAACTCGGGGTCCATTTACCAAACTTCGGATCCTTCTTTCCAACTGGCAAATTGACTTTCCATACTAAATCACTTTCTGCAAAATCTTTTGGCCTTACTATTTTGTTGTAAGCTTTTACCACTTTCTTCTTGTGTGCTACTAAATGATCTAAGGCATTTAGTCTTACTTCATCTAATTCTTCCAGCTCTATCAACATGGCCTCCGTGTAATCTGCCAGAATCAAGTCATTTTGATATGCAATTCTGGCAGATCTCACCCTCAACTCCATTGGAAGGACCGCATCATTCCCATATGTGAGCATATAGGGAGTAACTCAAGTACTCGTTCTCTTTGAATTCCTGTAAGCCCACAATGCTTCTAGCAGAAGTTCACACCAAATTCTAGGATTATTTTCAATCATCTTTTCAATTATGTCAATAATCACTTTATTGGCCGCTTCTACCTGGCCGTTGGACTGAGCATAATAAGGTGTGGAAGATGTCATCTTGACCTTCCAAGATTCTGCAAATTGCATGACAGACTCTGCTCTAAAGACACTTCCATTATTTGAGGTAATGGATTCTAGTATTCCAAAATGATAGAATATTTTTTCCTTTATGAATTTGACGACATTATGCTGATTGACCGATTCATAAGCCTCAGCTTTCACCCACTTAGTAAAATAATCAGTGGCTACAATCACCCATTGTTGGCCACTTAAAGCTGGTGGATTAATCATACCAATCATATGACGCCGGACAGAATAGAGATTATTCTGCAGGTTAGTGCAATAGGTACTTTGCAAGGAAAAGAACAGGAGAATTCGACCCAAAATTTCATAGAACACTCTGGAATTCAATAAAATTATTTATAATCAAGAATGATTAAAAACAACCCACAAGCCGGGTATAAATAGCTGAAAATCGACCCCTAATGGGATTTTTGCCAAAAATAGCAAAACCTTAAAAGTCCTACCAAAACAAAATATGGAAAAAAATAAAAATATTGCCAAAAATCTGGCCCAAATCGGGTTCAGAATCATCTCCTAATTGACAAATAAAAAATTACCATAAATAACAAAAATTAACTAAAAATAAAGAATTGAAAAGGAAAATAGTGGATTTAGGGCTCGAAACGATGTGCACCGAGCAAAGCTCGGTAGCTACGACGTCCGCACCGAGATTAGCTTTCCGAATTGGGGTCACGGGCGCGAATCCGACACTTGTAACTCCAGTTATGGCCAAAAAACCGACGCGTGTACGGAAACTGCCCCAATTAGGCTAGATCATGATTTCTTGCCATTCTTGCGCTGATCCTCCAGCTCCAGGTAATCCAGCGCCATCAATGAGCAATCTAACAGCTCGGCATCGTCTGACTCGGATCCCCCTACATCATCATATCTATGGCCCAACCTCTAAACGGCCATAGCTTAATAATGAATTGCATCTCCTTGGCTGGTACCCATTGCAATGGCCCATGCTTTTGACATGCTTCACATCATTTGGCAAATGTAATGCAATCTTTCAATATGTCAGGCCAATATATCCATACCTTCTAATCAGCAATCTCATCTTTCTACCAGCTTGGTCTGCTCCACATAACCCTCCATGAACATCTGCCAGGATTTTTAATGCTTCTTCCTTGGTCACACATTGTAACAATAAACCATTTTCTTTGCTCTTTTTGTATAAGTCTCCATCGAGTAGCAAATAATTGACTGCCATCATTCTTGTCTTTCTAGGTGTGGAAGCTTTTGGATGAGTTAAGAATCTTACAATTGGTTGTCTCCAATCTTCCAACTGCCCATGAATATCTATGGCAAACGTTTCTGCCATGGACATATTTCTCATGTCGGCAATTGGCAAACGACGTCTTTTTACATTCACCAATATTTCTTCCAAACATTCTAGAACCCGTATACCAGATGCAATTTGAGCTAAGTTATTGGCATCTTTATTCATTTCCCTTGGCCTATATTCCAATCTGACATCATCAAATTGTTGAAGAAGTTGTGTTGCCAAAGAATGGAACGGTCGTAACTTCCAACTCAATCATTTGAAATCTTTCAAAATCTGATTTATCACCAAGTTGGAATCACCAATTATGTGGACACTTTGAATTCCCATCTCTAACACAATCTCAATGTCGATAATTAAGGCCTCGTACTCTTATTGATTATTAGAACATTCAAAGTCAAGAAAGAATGAGAATGATATTTTTCTTCCACTTTGAGTAATGAGAACTATTCTAGCCCTTGACCCTTCTCTAGTACTGGATCCATCAAACATAAGTATCCATGGAGTTATACATATCATGGCAGAATCAAGCTCATCAAAGACTTGTGGCTCGATGTTGGCAGATGGATGCTCGGCTAGAAAATCGGCCAAAGCTCTCCCTTTTACTGACTTTTGTGGCAGATATGTCAGATTGAATTCCATTAAGGCCAATGACCACTTTCCAATTCTTCCAGTGATCAATGGCCTTGAAAGCATGTATATTATAACATCAGTTTGGCACACAATATACACCTCAACCGGCAACATATATACTCTTAATTTCATGGCAGAAAAGTACAAAGTCAAGCATAATTTCTCAATTGAGGTATATTTACATTCCACCTGAGTTAATACTCTACTCAAGTAGTATACCGCCTGTTCTCTACCCATTTCATTGTCTTGAGCCAGCATACTCCCAATAGAATCATGAGCGGCAGAAAGATATAGCTTAAGAGGCCATTTCTTCCGAGGTGGCATGATGATAGGCGGATTGGCCAAGTATTCCTTAACTCTCTCAAAAGCTTGTTGATGTTGTTCCTCCCATATGAATTCTTCTCCTAGCTTCAACTTTAATAATGGGGAAAACTTATGAAGTTTTCTGGCACAATTTGTAATAAATTGCCGGAGAAAACTCACTTAGCCGATGAACCTTCGCAACTCCTTTTTATTCCTTGGAGGTGCAGCTTCTCTTATTGCCCTTGCCTTATTTTTATCCACTTCAATGCCGCTTTGGTGGACTAGGAATCCTAGGAAATTCCAAGCTGTCACACCAAAAATGCACTTCAATGGATTCATTTTTAACTTGTGATTTCTCATTCTTTCAAATGCCACCTTTAAATCTTTCAAGTGTTTGGCCCTCGTGGCAGATTTAACTACGACATCATCAATGTAGACTTCCATGAATCTACCAATCATATCATGGAAGATGACATTCATGACTCTTTGATAAGTTACACCTCAATCCAAACGGCATAACTACCCATTCAAATGTTCCAATGGATCCCGGGCATCTAAATGCAGTCTTTGAAATATCCTATTCCGCAATATAGATTTAATTGTACCCGGAATGGCCGTCCATAAAAGATAATATCTCATGTTTGGCAGCCGCATCTACCAACTAATCTGCTATCGGCATAGGATACTTATCTTTCGGTGTGGCAGAATTGAGATTTTGAAAGTCTATGCAAACTCTCAACTTTCCATTCTCTTCACCACGGGAACCACATTAGAGATCCATTCCACATATCTAGCAGTTCTTATAAAGCCGACTTTGAGAAGTCTTTCAATTTCTTCCTTTACCTTTAATACCACCTCTTGAGACATTCTTCTAGATGGCTGTTTGAATGGCCGATATCCTTCTTTAATTGGCAGATGGTGCTCTACCAATTCTCTTGACAAACCAGTCATCTCCTCATAGCTCCAGGAAAAACAATCTTGATACTCTTTAAGGAGTTTGATCACATCTGCCTGGAAAGTTGGTTCAAGTAAACTGCTCACATAAGTCGGCATCGGCTCATCTTTCGTACCCAAATTAACTTCCAATAATGGGTCTTGAACTTCTGCCAAGCTGCCATCCATTCTTGATGATGTAGGATCTAAATCTTCCAGCTAGATGGCATCACATTTGTCCCAATTTTGGTTACAAACTTCGGCCATGTTGACCGTAAGTTCAGTTTTTAAGCGAATTACATTTGTGACCTTATTTTCTGCTAAGTATGATTTTAGACGAGCACAAACGGCCTAGAAGACCTACCTCCTTATCCCTTGCTTGTATTCTTTAGATTGTTTTTCCATATGACACAATTGATGTTTCAGCAGAATCGACCAATAATTCCAGTTTTGGTCGAGGGATCTCTTTCATCAATTCTGCCACTTCATTGACTGTGAAGTTTCTTCTCATAGTAGCAGATGTTGGTTTTCCCATCTTATCAGTACCTACAAATCTTATAGGCACACAATCTTTATCATATAACATTGCTTCGGCCGAATAAACTTTGGCTAAAAATGGCATATCATCGGCCTCTACTATTCTTAATTCCTCTCCATCCCAAAATATCAACATTTGATGTAAGGAAGACGAAATGCACATGTTGGGGTGAATCCAATCACGACCCAACAATAAATTGTAAGCCGCGGTAGACTCAATAATAAAGAAAGCGCAAAAAGTAATTTTTCCGCCAACTGTTATTTCAAGTGGCAGAATACCTTTTCAGGATTTATCGATTATATATATAAATTGTAAACCGCTATAGACTCAATAATAAAGAAAACGCAAAAAGTAGTTTTTCCGCCAATTGTTATTTAGCGTTCCATGGACTTAAGGGTTCACGCGTTATTATTTGGAGGTTCCCAATATTTTTCGGGATTTATCGATTATATATATATATATATATATATATATATATTGTTTTGAGGGATATTTTGTAATTTTAGAGGATTGGAGGGCCAGTTTTGTAATTATTATGTATATATGTATACACATCTGTGCTTAGAGAGAGATGAATCAAGCGATGAATTTTAGCTGATTTCCTTCTTCTTATCCGTATGAGAGACATGTAGATCCACCTTCTTCTCATTCCTTGTTGGCCATCGCCAGAAATAGAGAAAGGGAGAGAGTTAACGTCTCGCCGCCGGCCTTCAGTCACACGCTTACCTGTCATCGAGTCACATAATTGATTGAATTAGGGAACCATGCAAGATGCAAGTTAGGGATTTATTGTTGATTGTGGTGGTGATGGGGGCGTGTATGTATACAACACTTGTATTTGTAATTTTCTTTTTGTGGGTTTTGGGATTGTTCTGAGTGATATTGTGGGTACTTCGTTCTTGGAGGGTCGCTTGTGGTCTTTGTATTGATGAAAGGTTGTTTTCTATTTCGTTTTTCGTCACAAATGGTGGCGGATGAGGGTTTTAAAGGAGTAGATTTGGATTTGGTGAATCAACCAGATTTGATTAAGATCACAATGGCAGTGGGAAGTATTAGGCCCTCGGTAGTATTCGTTCATGACGAGGCCAGATGTTATGAAGTATCCATCTACAACGTGGTGACTCCATCTAGGGTTCCCATAATAGAGAGTTTGGAAGAGAGGTTTGGCTACCAGTTTGATAATCGTGTCACGACAGTGAAGAGGTTATCTGAGTATAATGATGAAATGGATCGGGTTTATGGGACTGAAGTTCCATGGGTAAAGGGAAGGAATTCTTAGGTGGTGTACCTTCCTCTCGTTTTGAACAATCGATGGAGAAGATGGGTGTTTTGTCTCGCGATGGGTTGAGGGAGAGGCGCGTGCTTTACACGGACGAGAAGATGGATGTTCTGGGAAGAAATATTAGGCGGCGCGTGTTGGTGTAGGGGCGAAGGGATGACGCTGTTAAGGCTAGGTATAATGATTAAGGAAAACATTATCACGTGAGTAGGCAAAAAGGGAAAGAACCGTTGGTGGATAATACGTGAGCTCTTGGAGTATTAAATAATAATTATGGGATTTGAACATAAGGTAATTACATCTTAATGTAATAATAAAGTTTTTGTGTGGTGTGTTGTTTGTATTGAGTATTTGTAATTGATTGTCTATGGATTAGTATATACATGCTTGTACTTTGATTGATTTTCGGGAATTGTATTATTTATAATATTTTTTAAATTCGCTTACGTAATAGTGAATAGTAATCACGTAAATCGTATTGGTTGACTAGATTTGACTAGTTGACTTTTCATAAAATTCTGGGTATTCTAGTCATTATTCGAGTATTTGGATTGGGGCGTGACAGTTATATTAGTTATTAAACTCAAATATTAAAGTTTAATTTGTGGTATTAAGTTTTTACTCATTGTGTATTCCATAAAAGGAGAAATGTGTTTTGGAAAGAAGGTAAAATTATTACCTCGTTTTATGGGTCCTTTTGTAATTACTGACAAGATCGGACTGGTGACATATGGTTTAGTTATGTCAAATAATATGCAAATGATTCATATTTGTTTTTCTTTTCTACATGTTACGAAAATTTCTCTGACAAGAGAATATGTATTATTATATTAATATGGGGGAATGAAATCCATGTGACTTACTGTGCTAATTAGTTCAAGTATGTGGTGAATTTCGGGGACAGAATTCCTTTATTAGGGGGGAAGAATGAAATAACCCTAATTTATATATTAAATGGATTTGGTATTTATGATGTGGGTATATATGCAATTTAGAAATTTTGGTGTGTAAATTAGTAATTGTGATATGTGTAATTATGTGTATATATATATATATATATATATATGAATCGGATAGGTGTAAATGATAAATTAATGGTATTTATTTAATATATAAGAAAAAAAAAGGAGAATGATTAATGATAAAGTGACTTAGGTGTTGACTTGAGGTGTAAAGAGGAAGAAATTGGGTAAAGATGGAAACAAAGTCTTATAGGTGAGGGCCCAATGTTTTAAAAAATATATATATATATAATTTCTTTTAGATTTATTAAAATGAGGTATTGTATTCATAATGAATGTCTTTTATTTTTGAGTACATGTTTTATGTTTTGGGAGAGAAATGACATAAGTGTTCTTGGAGAGAATATAGAAAGTTCTTGGAGAGGAAGTGATGATCTTTGATGGATTTTGGGCTTGAAGATATAAATCAAAGCCAGATAATTTAAGGCAAGTTACAACTCTATTCTACTCCTTTGGATTTATAAATCCAAGACCTTTTGTGAAATAATATGTATAAATAGATATATATTATTTATACATAGTTAATTTTATATAAAAATAATTATATAAGTTTTATCATGTATATAAATGCATATATATATGGATAAATGAATGTTTAATGATTATTATCATATATTTCATACTATCTTTAAATTGTATTTTAATTATAAAATACATCTATAATCATGGAATTTATCATCAAATACTAGTTAAGAAGCTTTATTAATATTTAAAATTATTTAAATAGACTTCTTGAATTTTCTAGGAATTTTAAGAATTATTGGGGCAATTTTCAAAAATTATATAAATTTGAAAATCTAGTGTGGCTGATTGTATGTTGTTATGGTACACTTGTTTTTTAACCATAGGATTATATGAACTTTTAATACAAGCCCTTGATTTAATTATATAATAATACTGGAATCTCGTGTGGAAGAATATAGATTACTATGATGTATTCATTTTTGTAACCATAGGATTAGATGGAATCTTTACCATTGAAGTAAACTATAGTTATTGGGTATAATCTCATGTAAGTGTGCACACACTAAGCATAACTTTGACCAATTAAAATCATCCAAATATATGAGAAATGATCCGGTGTAAATGCGCACACCTTAGGCATGTGAAATTCAGTGAAATTATATTCAAACCCCTGAATATTACTATAACTATGGATAAACCCCTATACGTTACTATAATTACAGTTTGACCCCTAATTATATTACGGTTTGACCCCTTAGGCTTATACTAATTACAGTATGACCCCTATAATTTACGGACATTACAGATTAGTCCCCATAACGTTTCTGAAGTTACAGTAAGATCCCTGTACTACACTGTAATTACAGTTTGACCCCAAATCTTTCTTAAAAAGATATTTGGGATCTCTATACTTTAAATAAGTAATATTGTGATTTCGGATCTCATTATTAACCTTTCATAAAATATGATAAGGTTATAATGGTGTTAAATATATTCATTAGAATGGTTTATCAATGATTATACTATGAAAGTTGATATTTGTTGTTTATTGGATATAATGGTTTATTATGTTGTTATAAATCATTATGTATCATTTCGTACATATGTGTAGCATGTAATATACAGTGATGCGTATGATATTCACCTTTATTATGCTAATAAACATATTTGTGTGCGGTGATGTATGAGATGAAATAAATAATGTAAGGAAATTGATAAATTCGTAAATCATAATACTTAATTAAATAAATATGGATTGAGGATGTTTAAGGAATCACTTGAAGGCTGATTATTAACGCAGTCTCATGAGTACCACGGAACATGGTTGAGTTGTCACGACATGGGTGAATTGTCGGGTACGCGGTTAAAATAAGGTTTGGATAAGTTGTCTATTGGCATAAGAAAATTATTATGAATATTAATAGGTTCATTTATATGATATTGGTGAGGCATGGTATGCATGAGTTATTTATCCTATAAGGGATAATTATATATTTTTATTTGATTATGAAAATATATTAATGTACAGATTTCATTGGTTATTTATTTTAAAAGGTATAATTATATATATTTTTTAATTGAGTATGAGAATATATTATAAAATATATTTATGCATGGATTGCATGGATTATTTATTTTAAAAGGTATAATAATATATCTTTTATTTGATTATGGGAAAAATATTATAAAATATGTGTATGCATAGGATGCATTGGTTATTTTTTAAAAAATAAATAAAGAATATATATATTTATATATCTTTTATGTGATTATGAAAAGAAAAGAAATGTTCTAAATGTTTTATGGAAAGTGAAAGATAAATCTTATTACATAGGGTCTATATATCCATGTTGTTTTCGTTCAGAGATGTTGGCTTTATTGGTCCTCTGTTGGGTTGTAGTAGTAGTAGTGGACTTGCTCGTGGGTTTAACCCACCATATTTTTATCATTTCAGGTCTTAGACAGTTCAGCCACCGAGTTAAGGTTTTAAGTCATCGCGTTTTATTCGTGATCGTCTACTCCATTCCTACTTTCGGTTTACAATGTATATTGGTTGTACAACTGTTGTAAATTAGGCAAGGTTATTAAAAATGTAATTTTTTATTGAAGGGTCCTTCTTTAACAGGATTCTCAGGTTGTATCTTAAAGTCTTTTGTAAGATTTGACGCTAGTGTTGCTTCTGCTATAATTTTTTTATTTCGCAAATTTCCTATTGTATTATGTGTTTTTGTATATCAATTGCATGGTATTTCCCGATCTTCGTGTGTGAGTCTGGCCAACTCACGTGCGGAAATTGGGGGTATCACAACTTTCATCCGTTTCCACCGAAAAGACTTCAAAGTTTGGATCATGGTAGTATGTGCCTTTGGATGAATTCTTCCGGTCCTTTTCTTCCCTCAAAATATTTTCATATCGGGTGGCCCGATCGGCCAACTCGAAAAGGTCTCTAAACTCCATACCTTCAAAGCGCTTTCGGAGTTCAAACTCCAAACCATTGAGGGCCAATCTGACATACTCGGTTTCCTTCAGATCCACTCTACACTTAAGTCTGGCCCTTCTAAACCTCACGACAAATGTCTCCACGGACTCACTTGGTAATTGCGAAAGTCTGGAAAGATCTGTCAAGGTTGCTTCCGGCTCTGAACGGTAAAATTGGTTATGAAAAAGTTCTTCCATCTGCTGCCAATTTTGAATGGAATTTGGCGGCAAATGAATATATTAAGAGAAGGTTGCCCCTGTCAAAAAGTTAGGGAAAAGCCTCATCTTGAGCCACGGGTTCGCTCCTGCTTCACCACATTGAACCGTGAATCGACCAATGTGTTCGACGGTAGAATGATTCCCCTCTCCATTAAAGGTTACAAATTCTGGGACTTTGTAGCCTCTAGGAAACTCCATTTCATCAACAACTTCTGGATATGGCTTCTGGTAAAAAGATCGGTTGGCTCTTCTGCTAGCAAGGCCATATTCTTGGTTAATCAGTTCGGCCAGTTGACCTCTGTCCACTATGATCTACTGGGATGGCTGAGGTACAATAGGTTGGAATTGACATTTTGTTGCCCCCCGAGTGCTATGGGCTGCCCCCAGGTGGATTTGGTGGATTTTGCCTCCAACGCGGCTGATTGCCCCCTGGTTTGGCAGATTTGGAGGAACCTGTTGTCTGGGAGGCAGCAGATAGGATTGTGGTTGAGGCTGAACTGGTGGTGGAAATGCTGGTTGTTGCTGAAACAACGACAAAGTTGGCTGCGTTTGCAACTCGAGCCATTGCACCGACATTGGCATTGGAAAATTCGCCTGAGGAAAATTCTGCCCTATCACAGCATTCAAATGTGGAAGAATTGGTTGTTGTTGGGTGGCAGATATGGTAGAAACTTGCGGTGCAGGTTGAGCATTCGGCTGGGAACCCGAGTCTACCAAGTTGACAGATGGATTATTTTGTAGAGATGAGCCCTCCAATGTATCCATCCTCGTCATAAGCCTCTCCATCGTGGAAGTCAGATTTGCCATTTGTGCCTGAGTTGCTGACAAATCAGCTTGAACGACCACTTCATGTAACACTGCTCCAATGCTAGGACTGCCAACTGACATTTGTGGAATCTCGTCCATGTCTTCTTCTCCAGTTGTGGCAAACTTGGTTGATCTGGTTTTGGATGGCATTTGGCAACTTCAACACAGGTCTGGCCGGGCGTGCCAAAATGTTGTCTCTGATTTTTGTCAAGAACGCGGGCGTGCCAGATTCGTGTGAGAATCAAATGAGTGAAGGACAACTAGTATCCTTTTTAGGGTGGATCAGGCGATTGAACAAGAGAAAGATATTAAACTCTTGGCTATGTTCTTTCTTGCCTTAATGAAAATGACTTCAAGTGTTGAAATTGTTATAACTAAGGAATTGAAAGTACAGTGCATGAATTGAAATACAAAGTAGAGACTTGTATTGAAATTGCAAGAATTGAAAGACAAGGAATTGAAGTGCAATGAAAGAAAATTGCAAGAAAATAATGAATTGAAATACTGAAATGTATTAAAATTGCAAGGAATTGAAATACAGAATGTGTAGATTTTGTATTGTGCTGCTGGAGAGCCTCTCAAATTGTCATAAAGAAACTATATATACTTCATATACAAAATAAGTAACATTTGAATTTCATTCCACAAGAAAATGCCAAGTATCCTCCATTGGTTGAAACCGTCATCTGCCACGTTTCTTCAACTGCCAAGTTTCTTTGTTGTAACCAACTTCTTTATCATATGTTTGAACGTGTGTAAATGAGTCTCTTTTCATGTTTATCCTCCAACCACCTCATTGACCCACTACCCATGAGAATAGGAGTTGCAGTTATTGAACAAAACTTCCATTTCAACAACTTTTGGGTGTCAACAACTATATGATATCCCAGAGTATATATATTTACCTATAAATCAAGAATACATAAACCATAATTAACAGATAAGAAGGTCTAAGAGAGAATAATATCCATTTTTTTTCCCACGAATAATATCCATTTAGACCTTAAAATGTTCCCAAATATCTCAAACCTAAATGGAGCATCCAATCTTCGAAGTTTTCCAGAATTGAAAAGAAAAAGTGAAGAAAGTGTAAAACTTAAACTATAAACAAACACAAAGAACCACTGCAATTTCCCAACCTTTCTTCCCAAATTTGAAGCCATTCTCTCCTAATCCATCTATGGGATTGTGTAATAGTCCTATTATGTTGTTCTGGTTTCAGATTGGACCCTTGATTTCATTGAAAAATGCCATAATTGCACACCATAGCTTCACAAATCACATCCCCTGTGAATTCTCTAAAAAAACACAATCTATAGGGATGCCTAATTGTTGTATGTTATTTTCATCCTTTTCAAGATTGCTTACTAAACAATTTTACAATGTTGACTTTGTGGCTTCTATTAATACAATGTAAAAAACATATTTATATATATATATTTTACACCCATGTACCAAACCTTCTACTCTCAATCTTCTCTTTCTCCCTTCAAATGCCCCTGTGTTCTAGTCGAAGCTTGGCCATCTGCTCTGCGATCTCAGTTTCTTTCTGGGTAAGCTTGGCTCGGGTCTCCTTTGATCGCTTAAACATGACCACCACATTAGCTCATAAAGATTCGTTGCAAATTGCAGAGATTAAACACGATTTGGCCTTCTCGATATCGTCCTCACAATGGCATGTTAGTGAAGGAGTGGCAAGCTCTTAACATATGAGCCACGGTTGAAGATGTCACCAAAGCCGCCAATTTGACTTCTTGTGAAGAACCCTTTGGCTGGCCTTCCATGTGTGGAAACTCTTCATTTCTTCTTTTCTCTTTCTTCTCCTCTCTACCTCGTTGAACATTTCGCGAGCAAACTACCAAAGGGGAATAAATTGATCAGAAGGAAGTATTTATATATAGACATTAGAAAGCGCAAGTCACCTTGCCACGAGGAAATCTAGTTTTAGTCTTTGATTTTCTAACTTTCTTGCAGCTGCCCCAAGCTAGGGGCTCTTCTTCTTCTTCCTACATATCCTCATATGCCGAAGCTATATGAAGGAAGAAGAACAACTCGTAGCTTTGCTTACCTGCAAGAAAGTTAGAAAGTCTAAGACTTCAGCTACATTTCCTCATATGCCGAAGCAACTGTATAATAAAAACCACTATATTGGAGCCTCTGTCTGTATCATATCTTCTTGTGTGCCTCCATTTGAGCTGGTTGGACTCAAATGTTCAACAAAACTAGAGCAGACTCTTTGTATCCCGGACGCTCATAATCAACTTGTGTTCATATTTGTCATGTATGCAAAAAACTAGAAAGGTATTCCAAGCACTTCTCATATTGTTACATTCATGAACAGAAATCATCTCTTGGAGTAAAACTCCGCATAATGAATGGTGTTTATATTTTTTTTTGTATATATATTCCTTGTGTTAGAACCTTGTAGCCGTTACTTTCATTCTATTTGGTTTGGGTGAGACTATAAAGAGAAGATATAAAGATCATTTAACCTAAATAGAGGTTTCTTGTAATCTGAACAAGATGACATGTTCTTATTCATAATTTTTATGCTTCAAAAAGTAGAAAGTTTGGAACCCCAAATGAAGATTGCGCATGTGAACAGAGGCCATTTTTTTACAAACATCTTGTTTAAAGCATACTTTTCATACAACCAGTAGCAAATCATACCTCGAGAGTCCATTTATGCAAACTTGACTGGTAACCAATATGAACTCGACTCTTATAACATCTTAAAAGAAATGGTCAAGAAAACAATATATCAAAAGATGCATCATGTTTCATCAGGTTAACTTGATTAAATATGGTGGAATCCAACTCATAAGAGGTCATGCAGGAGAGGCAAATATTAGCACAAATGAACAAAAATAGGGCAACGGGAAAAATGACTATAATGTCTGGATTCAGGGAGGTTAGTTTTTCTAAATAAGTGGTTACACTTGCTATTTAAAAAATAAATTAAATTAAATTTTGCTGCAACCTTAGGGGGCAAACGAAAAACTTTATTGGTGCACTAATTTCTGTAAAGGAAAAGGTAGACTTGGTAAAGCAAAGCAAGAAGTGATGAAATCCCACAAATTCTACCACTTAATCTGGAGTGGGAGTGTAATACCCTTGCAACAAAAGCAGCTTGAAGGTAACACAAAAGACTAATCACAAATGCAACCAAAGAAACATATGGATTATGGACCGAATAATAGTGTTGAGCTCTTATAGGGTTCGAGTATAAGGAACATATAGGGACAAGTTGCTCTGAAATTTCTTGGAGACTACTAATGGTGTGTATAGCAATCTTTGTATATTTCTCTCATTCACACTAAAAACTTTTGAACTCATTTACGTTTTCTTTTACTCGAATGGTAACTCATATATTCCAAAGCTAGGACAAGTACAAGAAGATGAAAACTACTAAAGTAACTCGTATGTGCAAAGTCGATTAATGCAGACGAGTTCTCTGCATACATTATGTGAAGGAAACATTTTGGCAAAAACTAGGAACAAATATATGAGGTAGCACAACTATGGACAACAAATGTCAATGAACTCACAAAATTACACATATGCAGGCATGTCAAACAGATGAGTCTTCACCAATAAATTATGAACTGAACCACCTTACAAAAACTGTTTAAAGCTGTATAAAATGAATAAGTGCACACAAGGGCTACATCAGATAAAGCCATGCATTCCATAAACTGATGGAAAGGTAGGAAAAAAACATATTGTAGTCACTTCGCCATATTACCATGAAAATTATACGACTTGGAGTGAGTTGGATATTATAAGCCTCAACTCCATACAACTCCAAAAAGCCCATGGTTGAAAAGATTTTTGACTGAACTTGAACCATTGTCGAGTTAATAAGCATATAAAAAAGTATGGACTTTTACCAGGAGGAACTGCATTATCACAGTGGTCAACAGTGATTAAGATTATTATCCTACTAGGTTGTTTTCTTGTCTGTGCGAACTCATACTTCAATTTCTCTTAGATGGGTTTTGGGAGTACGTAAAACCCTCCTAGCCAGCTCATGTATAGCACAGGCTTGAAATCATAAGATTGTTTATTCAATTATAGAGAAATTAAAATTCTTCAAATATTTTCTCTTTTACTTTGTGATACAAAAAATATAGAAGATAATAATCTTAATCACTTGATTGGTACAATAAATGAATTCGCCTGTCTGAAGCAGATGTTCGTGGATGACTTAAAAAGCATGGGATTGTCAGATATTAGACATACATCCGAATGTATAATACTTCACAGAATAATTGATTATCTAGATATAAATATATATATATTATATTTTCTATATCTATACATGTTCACAAATCAAAACCAATCAAATAAAATATTGTGCTGCTAGGACAATGTATTGGAGGGCAATATGGAACAGGAAAAAGGAAAGGAGAAATTCAAACCTCAAATTGTTCCGACGCAGTATACATTCCTTCTTGAAGTTTAGCTCTCATGGTGCCGAAACCAATTGGCTCTTTAATAATACCATAGAAGCCCTCCACCTAATAAAGCAAGAAACTCTCACAATCATTATAAAAAGTAGAGATAAATTTGGAATTCAATATATATAAGGAATACTGACCTTTCTCCATCAACTACAAGGCTGAGCAAATATTGCACGTGTTCCCATAACTTAGGAAGATTAATATGCTACAATATGTCAACAAAAATCTATACAATGGAAACTATTTTCTTCAGAATTTCAATTGTTAACAAGAGCAAATGCGCCAAAGACATTAAACTAAAAGAAAGGGTCACCTTTGAAGTATCTCAATGATAAACTCAAGTATATGTTTCCCGGGCATCTGTTGTGCAGATAGAGAGATTGCTGGAGTATCACATATAAAGATAAACAACAATTAAGTTACTATTGCAGGACATGATAGTGATCTGAAACTCAAATCCAAATATTGATAGCTATTTTAACCAAAGTAATAGTCTCCATCCTGCATGTGATTAAATTGAGATAAAAAAAAAATACAGACAAAAAAAGAAAATGTCTGAATATACCACAAAGATCATTACATAAGTAACCAAGCTAATCATGAACCCATTATGAGAAACCCAACATTATCTCAGGCAATCAAAGATCACTGAAAAAACACATTCCATATTTCTATCAACCATGCTTCAGGAGAGACATGATAATCAAGAGCAATCAGTATCACCACGATGATTTCAACTGCCTTGAGAATAATTGCAAATGGTTGACAAAACGAGTTGCAATATTGTTCATGGTGAAAAGATATTGGAGGAACTATCAAGTCTAGGATCGTCACCCTTAAACCCAACAGAGAAGGACATGCATTCCCATGGGCTTCCTAGTGAGTGCTTCGCGAGCAGCAGTATATAGAGGTCGATGGAAACATGTGATCCAATAGAAGTCCCATCAAATGGAAACCATCTTCCCCACTTTGGCTAACCTTGGCGATGGGCCTTGTTTTGCATCCAGAATCAATTAAATTGCATTAAATTGTCAAACAAATTTCTGACACCCTTAGTATGTAATTCTTTTGACCATCTACGTTCAATCCCTTCTGCTTCAATTACGATACATAAAGAAGAGAACCAATATGGAGACTACAAGAACCTAGTCAGCTTCAATTACGATATTTTTCAGAAAACTATACAATAAGGTAAATGATCCTAGTCTTAAACATGCAAAAGTAGAATGAAGTATTTGAGTAGAACCATCACTTGCTACTGCTGATGAAAGAATTCTTGCACCTTGGATTTCGCTCGTTTTGTGAACTAAGTCTTCAACTGTCCTTGATAAACACGGTGTATGTTCCTTGATATATGTCATAACTATACGCAGCTGTTCTCGACACGCTTCTACATGTTGATTTGCATGATGCAGCTCAAAAGATAGCTCTTGAATCCTCCTATCCTTGTCATCATAACAAATCGGTAAGTTACATAATTGCCTAAATATAATTAAAAATTAAGCTCAAGTAGTCCATTCCATGTATCAAAAGAGTGCTATTATTGACAGATCCATCCATTTCTTGGGAAGAGTAAAGCACATTATGGTACCAACAATGGCCACATCAGTTCTTCCACCCTTGCATGTTTTTTTTTTCATTGGCATCCTGTTTGGATCATACCCAATAAACCATCAGAGTTTAGTATGAAAAGATCTATGTTTAATGGAGTAAGAAGATTCAGTACCATTCAGGTATACAAGTATTATTTATATAACTAAGACGCTAGAGTTGCATATTAGTACCAAGGTTCCTCCACACCAAATCAACATGTCAAGTAAACCAACTTAACATATGGTGCAGAGTTTGGCAATTGAACATGGAGTTAAAGGTAGCAAACCTTGACTGAATGTTCAGTTCTGATTTTTCATTCCCATAGGCCTTAGTACAACTAACTGAACAAATTCCATAAAATGTTGAAAGACCTCATTAACACCAACCAAACACATCTCAATAACATCCGGTTCAATCTCAACCAATGCCTTTTGCCCTAAAGCTATTAGACAGCATTCTATGCCGAGGCCCAAAATTCTCATTCAAAGAGCACAATCTAATACCTACCAAAGAATTAACATGGGATGACATTGAAAGACATCCTTAAACAACAAAAAAAGACTGAGAGTTCCATCTCACACAGCCAAAATGAATCAACTCTTTAATCAGCGAAATAAACAAGAATATTGTGTCCTGGAGTTGGATGATGCTGTACATAATTGCGACTCCTGACGATAAGGATTGATAATTATTACAAAAGGGACCTTCTCTCTATTTCTCTACCCTCTTCCAACGATTTAGGGAATTGCGCAAAGTTGCACTGTGGCAGGATGACCAATTTGCATAACGAATGGAAATGGTTTTTCATCTCACCAACTGGCTTCCCAAGAATTGGGATCAATTGGTAGATGATTGTTACTAAATTAGAGGTGACACAAATAACTTCAGAGTAATTGAAAAATATCTAATCCTAATTCCAAACCAACATATGGATTACGGTTTGATGGTTGTGGTAATTAACATCAGTAAACGATAATGAACAAATATAGTTGTGTTATAGAGAATTATCAAACCAAGCAAAAGCTGCAAAACGGGAATGTTGCTTCCTGGAAGTGGCATAAAAGTATGAGAAAAGGCTATTCATCTTCCAAGTGTAAGCTGTCATCAAAACTTACCAACACCAATTTGCTGCAAGAATACAATGATTCTGCATGGGCATGTGTGTTTTGGTTTGGGGTTGAAAACTTCTGCTGCAACTAATGGTTCACATGAGAAAGGGGTAACAAGAATAAAAATCGACAAGCACACACTCACACTTTTTTATATTGCATGAGACATTATACATAAATCGACAAGCTGTATATTTTTTCAGAAACACATAAATACAAATGAGAGAGAGAGAGATGGGATGAGAGGCTAGGAAAAACTGAACTCCATGCAAAACTTACAGGAGTTGGAGTACTCTTTCTCGAAGAACCAATAAGTGGATAATTATACTCCCTCACAAACCTCATCACGAGCCATGTCCCGGGCTTCTCTCTCTTCACTAGAATTATTGCCATGCAACCTTCTCGTTTGCTCTCTCGCTTTCAAATTCTAGCCCCGCCTGTTTTTTGACTGTTGAGATTATATCCCTCCTTATTACATGCAATTCGACGTGATATAACGGATCCATCCAGCTCCAATTTACGGGATGATACAATTCGCGTCAAAAGAGTATATGGTTTGACATATTCATCATTGAATGCTTTGGTAGCTTCATCTCATTCAAACAGCATACCAACATATGGTTCTTGATATGTATTAATTTCAAGCAAACCTGATTCATTTCCTTTCAAACTTTATTTTGTTACAAACCTGTCAAACAAGTGTCTCCATATAAGCTACAAGAGTATAAGATAAGCAATCATATATTAAGGTTAGCCTCAGAACCCAAAAAAAAGAAAAAAAAAAAAGAAGAAGAAGAAATAGAAAAATGATATCCCAGTTACTTTTGAGATTTATATAATAAACAGAGAACCAAGTAAGGAAACAACGTGGAAAGAAAATCTTCTATGCTCCATTTGTTTGCTGAGAAGCTTGGGAATAAGAAAAACAAAGGTAAAAAATAAAAAAAAATTTGGAATGTTCATGGCAACAGTTTTTCAAGGCATATTGATTCATAGTAAACTTCCATTTGTGGAGTGGCCTCTTTCCAATTGCTCGCACACAACAACATGAACAGTTTTTCACAGATAGAAAACTAAATATAAAGGTCAGAAGTAAAATTTGGGGTTACATAAGCATAATAAGTAGCAAGTTAAGAATCCAGAAGTGTAAAAAGGTCTGAAATAAAAAGCTGGAATTGAGGTTCTGATCCAAGAGGGAATACATAGCTAATATAGATGATTATGGCAACTAATTTTGAACTTCAAAAATAAAAATAAAAAACTAAATATATACATACTCTTGTATTGCTTTCTCTCGCAAGTCATTTCAGAGATCAGGCTGTGTTAAAAGAAGCAACATCCGCTAATGTGCAAGGTTTTCGCAATTAAATTTCAACATCCAAACTCCCTATCCAAAAAACATCTATGCAAACAAGAAAAAGCAGCAATTAAACAGAGTTAAGACCGATTAAATATTTTATACTAATGGTGTTTAAGGTGTTGAGAGCGTAAAGCAAACAACTAAAACAAGTGATCGATGCGAAAAGAGGCTTTCTCAAGGAATTCACTTCTTCTATGAAAAAATTGAACTCCATACACTCAACTACTTGCACCAAGTAGAGGGAAAGTTAAAGATTTTATTCTTATTAGTTCCAATTTCTGACAAAATCAAAATTTAGGATTAGAATTATTTTATTTTCCTACTTTAGAAATAAAAACACAAAAAATATTTGAAAATCAATAAACAAAAAGTTGAAATTATTAATTTAAATATTTATTTTTACGGCAGAACATTATTTTGATAAGAGAAGGCTAAAATTCCAGAAAAATCAACAAGCTTTTTCTGCTAAATTGTTGAATACTCCTATATAATACTGAAGAAATGTACTTTTCTCGATCCTAGCTCTAACAATGGCTTCCACATGAATCTCCCTTTTCACTTCAGGTTCATTTTCAACTTCAATTCTCATTTCTGTGCCTAAGTTTCCTATTTTCCTACTTATTTTCGCGGGAAAATGAGTGAAGTAAAATGCATAAAGAAAATTCTAGGGTTTTGATCACAGAGAGAGTTAATGATAGGAAATTGAACGAAAAAAATCAAATTGAAAACACGAAATTGGAGAGTTGAGAAAGAGAGATTACTGTATTCGAAGCTCCACTTTCTTGTTGCTCACTTGAATTTTCTGTCCTTGCGTCTTCACACACTGACACACACACACAATTTGAAAAATAAGTGAGATATATAGTTAATTACGTGTGCGATCTAGTGAGGGGCGTCCACGGTATGTTATGACGTTGTAGCCAATAATACTGTTTGATAGGTTTGTGCTGTGTGAGGAGGTTTAAGTGAATTATTAATTACATTTTGATTCTTAATTTCGGTAAGAAAATGAAGAATGTTAGTTTTTCTTATGGGTCCGTTTGGATACCCTGTTTTTTATTTTTGTTTTTTTACTGTTCACAAGATTAAAAAAAAAACACGTTTGGCAAACGCATTTACTGTTCACTGTTTTTTCCCCAAGAAAACTGTTTTCTGTGAATAATGTGTAAAAGTAATGAAAACACCAAATACAACTTTTAGTTGTTTTTTGAGTTTTTTCACTGTTTAGGTGGTAAAAATAATGAAAACACCAAATTCATAAAATACAATTTTCACCAAATAAAAGTGGTAAAAACACTTTCATCCAAACGCTTTTTTGTTTTTAGTTTTTTCCTGAAAAAACAAAGACAAATACAAAAACAGTTTTTATATTTGAAGACAGAAAACAAATACAAAAAACAGGCTTTCCAAACGCACCCTATATATAAGTGATATAATTTATTTATAAATTTATCCTAGTCAAACTCTAATTTTTTTGTTTTTTTATATATTTTTGGTATCGTAAGGCTTATTCTCAAAATACCTATATCTACCGTTGTGGCAATAGGGGCGTGATTTGGTAATACTGGTAATACGTCAATTTGATCACTATTAGCCAAACAATTCGATTAGGGGTTAGTACACAAAGATTTACTCACCATTTCTAAAATTATAGCTTTCGCGGTAGTTTCGTAGATAGTACCTACCAAATAGAAGGCATGTTGGGGATTCGTCATATCTATATTTATTGTCATACATATATTATATTACATTGATATTTTGTGTCATATCTTGCATACATAGTAAATACTTTTTTCCTTTCATATTTAATATAATTAAAAAAAAAATCACTATGAATAACCTAAATCCTCTCCATTTGTTGTGCCCGGTCCTCCATTCTTCCAACCGGAGGTGACAAGACTTGTTTTTCTTTCTTCTTACACAAAGAGTTTGTTGCCCGCGAGCGTAACACAGTTAGTATGGACGGACTTTCTAAAGCTTGAACCAACCGTATTCAAGTTCTAGAACGTGGGTTTGAATCTTAACTATTATGTACCGTGACTTAACTTTACATGAGTTGGGAAATCGATATGTATAACACTTTTAAATAACGATCTTCTTGGGATCTAGAAAATCCTCCATGGAGGTTAAGACCTTTAGCCGGTTTGTTGCAATTAAAAAACAGACCCTAGATTTCATTGAAAAAGGCCATAACGTTTCTTTCACAATATGGTAGTATATAGCTTCACAAATCACATCCACTATATAGATTGAGTGATGCCCAATTGTTGTATATTGTTTTCATTCTTTTCAAGATTGCTTACTGAAGCAATTTACAATGTTGACTTTGTGGCTTCTATGTTGCATCAAAAACTTTGCTGCATGGCAAATTAATTGTAATGATCAACATGCTAAGAAATTACATTAAACTAAACAGTAATAATAATAATAATAATCATAATAACTTCACGGAAATCAACAATGACTACAACATAAAATATATAATCAAATATGACTACGTTTAAAAAAAAAAAAAGAGTTTTTTCCCAATTAACTAACACATAAATACATACATTTCTTAACAATAACATGCTCACAGACTCATCTTGCTCCCCCCCTTCATGACCTCGATGGGCGGCCTAGGCTTCCATGCTTCTTCATCCTCAATCGGTTTTTTTCTGTCACTAATGTCAACAAATCTTGTAGTGCAATCGTAATCTCAATGGTAAAATATGCGACGTGTTTCTAACTTCAACAAAAAAAATGCAACCATTAAATAAATGTTGAGAGATCACCAACGCCACCGCGACCGATTTCATCAAATGAAAAAAAAATATTTACACCCAAATGATTTGAAAAAAATTAAATAATTTTCAACCCAATGCAGCAAAACCACCACCTCTCATCATCTGCTTGAACTCAACAAAATCCACCATCCCATCCCCATCCACATCCACCTTCATGATCATCCTCCGGCAATCCTCCACCGTCCTCCCCTGCTTGAGCCCGAGCGACGCCAGCACCGACCGCAACTCCTCCACCGTGATGAACCCATCCCCGTTCTGATCAAACACGTTGAACGCCTCCCTCATGTCCTCCTCCTCGTCCCGCTCCTCCATCACCGACTGGTACAGCGCCCCGAACTCGTCAATGTCCACGCAGCCGTCTCCGTTGATGTCGATCTTCGCTATCATTTGGGTCAGCTCCGGGTCCGGCATGAAGATCCCCATGTTCTCCAACGAGTCATTCAGCTCCTTCTTCGTGATCCTCCCGTCCCCGTTGCGATCGAACATCTGGAAAACTCTCCTGAGCTCGTCCGTCTCCATTTTACGCCGAACCGCGGTATGGGAAGACACCAGTGGAGATGGAGAGGGTGTGTTTTTGGTGTGATCAATTTGTTGGGGGTACCAAGAAGTTGGGAGATAAGTCCTGAGCTTCTTGGGTACCAAGTAGAGGAGGATTGAATTTAGGAGGTTGTAAAGAAGGAAAATCCTTATCAGAATGGTTGGCATTGCTAGATAGTGGTGGAAAATGGTTTTTGGCTGTTTGGTTAGAGAGAAAATTGGATGCTAAAAAACAGGGGGGTGGTTTTGAGAATTTGTGTTCTAGAGCTTATGGGATCCAAAATGGTGAGACTTTTGAGCTGTCTTATACTTGGATTTGGATCTGTGAATTGTGAATTTGCGCGTTTTAGCTAAGGGGGTTTGGTTTTTTATTTAATGGGTTTATTTATTTATTTTTGTAAAACGCGTTGTTATAATTGCTTTTGGTGAATTGGGTATTTTATTTAATGGAATGAGGGACATGATTGAATTTTAAAATATGACCGTTGAAAAAGAGGGGAGAGACGTTGGGGATTGAAACGCGCCAAAGTGGGGGGCCGGCATGAACAACGGCTAGAAGCGCGTGATTGGTGGGAGGGTGACACTTGGACGGTGGAGAGAGAGAGAGGTAGGAACCGGCTAGTTTTGCTTTATTGGTTGGATGAGTGTGAAGAGTGATGGTTGTGAAATTGATTAGGTAAAGTGAAGTGTATTTAGGATTGAATTTACATGACAATATATAAGATATTTTTGTGGGAAAGTTGGAATTGTGACTTGTGAGATGCTTCCATTGAGCCATAGGTTAGAAAAACTGATAGTACGGACGAGGTTGATGTACTTTTCATTCACCATTTGGAAAGTACTAGCAAAATTAGTAAGTATATTGTTGGCCACTTAAGATATTTTTTGTTAGTTAATTGAAGGAGTTTGTGTGATGGGAAAATATTGTATTTGGCTAGTCATGGAGTATGGAGTGCTCTAAGAAACTTGATGCTATTATTTTTGAAAATAGAAGAAGAAAATAAGTAAGAAAAATTCGTACGGGTTAGTTCAATTGAAAAATATTTGAGAGTCGATGTCTCAAAAATGATCAAGTGTTATGTTTGAATCTTATTGGTGCAAATAATTTATTGGGGTCACGATCGCAAATATAGTCTAAGCCTTATCTAATATAAATGAAGGGTTGTTTTCCATAAATCTTGTGAATTAGTCAGTGTTATAGTCCCGGACACCTCCATTCTAAAACAAAAAATAATATATATATATATATACACATATATGTATATGTATAAATGAAACATTTGGCTGGTTGCGCAAGGAATATTTAGTTTCCTTCATTTATTGGGACAAGCGAGGCAAATTGTGAAATCTGGAGATTTATAAAGTAATTACTTGAGCAATGTATAATAGGTTGTCGAAGTTATATATGTTCATATTTTGGCATGACAAGAGGTTTTTGAGTTAAAATAAATCAACAAATAATATTCACACCGTATTTTTTTACTAAATTTCATAGTTTAGAATCTGAAAATCCCATTTTTATGACAATTAGGAGACCTAAGGAATATCTTAAAAAAAATTGTTCATAGTCAAGACCAACTAGGATTAGGCTTAATTTTTTAAATCTTATATTTAGTAGTTCTTATTAATCAAGTATCTTACTTATTTAAGAGAAAAAAATCGAACTTATTTTTAGTGCGAGATCCCTTTAAAGATTAAGTTTAAATATATTGCAATGTTTTTTGTAACGATAAAACACAATCACATATTTGATTATCAATACAATATCCAATTTCTTAGTAATTGTCTCTCATTTTATAAATTCAAAATTGATACGGTATTCATTTGTCACCACAGACAAAGGAAATTAAGGTATCCAAGGAGTCTATGCTTTAAAAGGATGAGTCTTCATTCCTGGTCTAGACGGATTAGACGTCTGAGTACAAGTGCAAGACCGGAAAGGAATTGGAGCTGAAATTGCAAGACCGCAACTCAAAGGAATTGACAGGTCCACCACAAACTTTATTAGTCCAAACGATGTTGTCAATTGCTATTTCCACACGACATGTTTTTTCTTTTTTCTTAAAAAGAAATAGATTAAAATCAAAATGATGTCCTCAATTTTTATTTAGTACTGCCTGCAATTAAAAAAATTCTTTAATTCGAATGGGTGACACAGTTGAAAAAAGGCAGGACCTAGTGTCTTAAGAAGCATTAGGTGATGTTTATCCAGTCATTAACTTTAGGGCCCTGAAAATTATTCGAGGTGCGCGTAAGCTAGTTTGGATACCACGGTTAGTGAAAAAAAAAATATTTCTTACATTTTCTTTGAACTTCCTTTTTCAAATTTGTCTTATTTCTTGTGATATTTGTAAGAACATTTATTGTGATTGTTTATGTATGGCAAGTTCTAGACAATAATCATGTTGAGTGTTAGATAGGTCGGTTTGGTCTTAACGACATCCACAAGCTTCGACAAATGCGAAATCAACCATTGAAGTAGTAAAGAATACAAGTGAAATGCAAAAGTGAGCGTATTGTGGAAAAATATCTCCCGGATGGCGAAAACGACATTTTCCGAAATCGTCACTTCAGGCAAAAAGTATCATGGAGTGGAGATGGTCATTTTAGTGCAGTTGCGGAGAAAAGTTATTTTCACCAAAATCCCTACATTTGATTCTATACTTTCAGACTCAAAAAATGGCCAGAAACTATAAAATTACGCTTCATCGTACACTTGGAGAAAACCAAGCTACACTTGTTACCTACGCTTGGAGCGTAACTGCGGCAGAGTTTTGAAAAGTGTAGGTGCGGCATTATGACTATGTGGCTGGCTATTACGTATTCTATTATGACTTAGGCTACGCTCCTATATATCCTAGAACGTGTATAAATGATATATACACAAAAGTTGACTATATTCATTCCCAATTATAAGAGGATTAATAAGGGAAGAATCCTAGTTCAAAAAGGAAACAGTGATTTCAGTAATATTTTTAGTCAACTTCAGAAGCTTATATCTCAGTCAAAAAAGGTCTTAATGGGGTGATTCTTGATCTTAACATCAATATCTTGAAGTCAACTTTCCAAAAAGATATTACACATTGCCACCCAATGTGTGTAGCTCCATATATGATCAAAAGAGTGAGAGGTGTCTTGCAGAAAAAAAACTGAAAATTTCATAATCGGGCAGAAATCCTATTTTGACTTTAATTGATCCGTGTTGACCCGGATGACCTTGAGTTCGACCTAAACACATATAAGCACGTGTTTATCACATATTATACATGATATTGAAGAGTTTGGCTCAGTTGAGTGTGAAATTACCAAAGAGGGCGAATTTAGGGTTTCTCCTCTATATTGCCTACAAATACCAAGGTCTGCAATAGAAGAGGCCACAGTTTTTGAGAGATCTATGCAATATTTTATCATTCATATTCTTCTACAGAGATATACACAAAGATAGAAAAGATTGAGTGATCATATATATTTGAGTTCTCTCTTGTTATTAGGATTTTTCAATTGTGCTTTTACATTTAATATCTTATGCACAATTGGATTATCTAGTTGCTGAAAAATCATCACACCGTCTATTGCAACGAAGTTGCGTTGATCCTTTGAAGAACGGAGCCGTCTGAGTGCGGAGATCGGAGCGAGAAGCTCCGTAGTTATTTGATTTGTTGAAAAACAGAGTCGTCAAAGTACGAAGCGGAGCGAGAGCTTCTTGGAGCGCGAGTGAATTTAGACTTTCAAACGTCGAGTGAAGAACAACATATTACATTGGTTATAAGTAATATTTTCATATAGTCTATACAAATTCTCTGATTCATAGTACATCGATACCCGAGTGTATCCATGGTTTTTACTTGAAATATTTTCAAGGTTTTCCTCGTAAAAATATTGTGTGTCTCTATTGCTTTATATTTTGTACTTAGATTATTCTTTGTATGATTTATCTTGATAAAGAATTGGATTAAAATTGAATTTCCCGCAATTAATTTTAATTTGTCAATAAATCAACAAAAAACCTATTCACCCTCCTTTAAACTATTTTCATTGATCGTCTAGGTAATTTCAATATTAATTTGAAAAAATCAAAGAAAAAGATCTTAATCGCGTCTAGAAATAACACATTGACGTCCCATTATAGAGTTTACAAACTTTACATAAATGTTAAAAAAATGAAAGATTACCTACAATGGAACCATTTGAATATAGAGAAAGGAAAAGGTTATGAAAAATGGATCTACCATTTTATTTTAAAGTGCAAGGAGTAAACAAAGATAAATGGAAGGTAACTTAATTAGGGTGAATTGGCGATAAGATAGTTGAGTGGATCAACTTTTCATGAGTTATTTTTATTTTTTTGAAGGAAAAAACTGTTTTGAATGATGTTTGATAAAAAATTTAGAAGAACTTGTACGTCTTGGAAAAAACGTTTAGAAGAAGAAGAAACTAGAGAGTATCAGCTTCTCAAAACGGTTTCTGTTTTTATTTTTCATGTGTAAAGCCAAAAAAAAAAACTCTGCCAAACGAGACCTTAGCCCAAGCCCAACTTACACTCGTGGAGGCGAAATTAGAGGGGCGCAATATTAAAATTATAATAATAATATGTTTAAGGGGGAAAAAATCAATAAGAAGAAATTGGGAAGAAATTGAACAATTAAAAAAAAGAAATTTTGACTTTTTTAAAGAAAATTAAAGAAATCTCTTAAGTCTAAAAGAAAAAAAAAAAAAAAAAAAAAGAGTAATAAAGTTAAGAGATAATTTTAGCATTAGACATTATAAACAAATGTGTAAAAATCTATCATTTCAATTATGACGTCTCACATCACCGGAATATAGTGATGGTAAAGTGTTTATATGTGATGTGCGTCTCCAATTAGTATAAATTCTTTTGGGAATAAGTTCAATAACAAAATTGTACGAGCTAGATGGGCCCAATACGAATAATATTGGGTTGTTACAACTTACAACAATTATTGAATATGAAGAAAAAAAAAAAACTTCCATTAGGGGATTGACATTTAATCACATTTTTGGAGGGTTTTTTTTTCCATATGATGTCTTTATTTCTAATTTTAACTTTTATATTTTAATATAATATTATTTTTAATTAATGGTGTCCCATTTTAAAAGTAAAACGCTTTTTTGAGTGAGAACATGATGTTAAAGGACACATATCATAATAATTAGGATTAGGACAAGACGCTATGTTCAACTTTAGTAAAGAAAGCTAATGTTCAAGGAACCAAAACTCAAAACAGTATATCAATTCCAAGATCCGAAGTTTGATAGATCTAAGACCAAGTATTTTTTTTTTCTTTTAAAAAAATATGGTTTATATATATACTCTCATATGCTTGATACCCCTATGTGATAGATACATACATATATTATATAGAGTAATTTACACAAAATTATCTCAGGTTTCAGGATTTAATCATCAAACTCTTTGTCATTTGCCAAATCTTTGACATTTTAAATTTTAATCAAATACCCCTTCTAGCCAATTTTTATGTCAAAATGACTTAAATGCCCCTCACATAAATTACAGTTTCACCACTCTTGTTTGGACATATTACAATTTCCCCCCTCTTATTAGGATAATTATACTTTCCCCCATCTATAAATATATATATATATATATATATATATAATTCAAAAAATATATATATTTAATTCGAAACAAATATATAAATTTTGAAATATATATATAATTCATAAACAATATATTAAAATTTGAAAAAAATATATAATTCAAAAAAATATATATTTAATTCGAAACAAATATATAAATTTTGAAATATATATATAATTCATAAACAATATATTAAAATTTGAAAAAAATATATAATTCAAAAAAATATATAAAATTTGAAAAAAAATATAAAATTTGAAAAACTATATAAAAATCGGAAAAAATATATAAAATTCTAAAAATATATATAAAATTCATAAATAATATATTAAATTTCGAAAATATATATAAAATTCAAAAAAGTATATTAAATTTTGAAAAAATATATAAATTTCAAAAGCAAATATAAAATTCAAAACAAATATATAAAATTTGAAATATATATATATTTCAAAAAATGAATTATATTTTTTTATGTCACCACGTGAGTGGCACGTGACAGGGTGTATGGTTTGGACCAGACACGTGAGGTTGAATGGGGACTCATGTCATGTTGTGTACTTAAATCTTTATTTTTTATTGTATTATTTTTAATGGACAAAAAATTAAAGAAAAAAGAGGTAAAAGTGCGAAAGTTGAACAAGAAGAAGTGTGATAAGGTAAGATGGTGGGTTGATTGTTTGTCTCTTCTTGGATACTAGCATCATCATTTTCTTTTTCTTTCCTTTCTATTTTTTATGGGGGTAAATTTATATATATTTTTTGAAATTTATATATTTTTTTCGAATTATA